>CAJQUW010013842.1:0-194898 GCA_907163375.1 Prostheceraeus crozeri | reverse complement strand
ATAGTAAACATAAACCACCATTTAAATCATTTATAACCTTTCCAATATCATTTGTAACAGTATTATTTTATTTTTGTAGGCATTAAGGCCACGAGGCCCTAATAAACCTTGCAATTTTTAAAATATGTGGATTAATACTTCATTTGTTATAACAATATGGTCAAAATCAAATCATTTTTTATTTTTTATTTCTTCTATAACATCTAAACCTCTAATTCAAGTTGCTTTTGCTTTTTTTGCTTGTTCTTGTTGAGTTGTTGTTATTGCTAAAATTTTTTTTGTTTTTCCGTTTCCAAAAGGTAAAATAACGTTTGATCTAATAATATTTTCAGGATTTTTTAAGTTTAAGTTAAAGTTAATTGATGCATCTATACTTGAATCAAACTTAACAAAACTTAATTTTTTCAACAACTGAATTGCATTTTCAACTGAATATACTTCATGTTTATTGAACTTAGTGTCTATTTTTTTTTGATTTTTTGATAATTTTTTTATTTTCAATACATGTTTTTTTTTTTCAACAACAGTAACTTTTACTTTAGAATTATTATTTTTTAAATTACTATTTGTTTCAATTGAGTTATTTATAGTTGATTGTTCAACTTTTACATTTAACTCATTATTTTCACTTGAAACAAGTTTATTTTTATCTTCTATAGTTGTGATTGTTTTTTTATTTTCTTTTGTCATATTTTATTACAATTAATTAATTATCTCAATCCCCATACTCTTAATAGTGCCAGAAATATACTTTTTGCTCTTTCAAGAGAATCAGTGTTTAAATCAACTAGTTTATACTTGGCAACTTCTTCAATTTGATCTTGTGTAATTTTTGCTACTTTATTTTTATTTGTTTTGAAGATGCTTTTTCTAAGACTAAAAGTTTTTTTACATAATCAGCAACTGGAGTTGTGTGAATAGTAAAAGTAAAAGTTTTATCTGCAAAAATAACTATTCTTGTAGGAATTAAATTATTTTTTTTATCTTTTGTTTTGTTATTGAAATCAGAACAAAATTGAGGCATATTTATACCTAAAGAAGCTAAAGCAGCTCCCGGTCTTGCTGAACCACCAACTAAATTTAATTTTGCTATTCTTTTAATTTTTTTCACAATGCTCACCTTAAATATAAAACACTTTAATTAATATTATATTATTTTATACTTTTTTTTTAATTTTTTTTATTTTTTTTATAAATTGAGTTTTTTACAATTTTTATAATCTATCTCTAATTCTGTAGTTCTATTAAAAAAATAAATTTCTACTTTTATTTTATTTGTTTTTGGATAAAGAGCTGAAACTTTTCCTTCAACATCTTTAAATGGTCCTGTTAAAATTTGAACATATTCACCAATTTTAATATCATGCAACATATCTACTTTATAATTTATAGATTTTTTTGTTATTTTATTTTTTTCAATAAACCGTTTTACATCGTTTTGAGTTAAAGCGGTAGGTATTTGATTAATAGAATTTGATCCAATAAAACCTTTAACATTTTTTACATTTCTAATTATAAATAAAATTTCTGTTGATACTTTCATGTTAATAAAAATATAACCAACAAATATGTTTTTTTTAATTTGTTTTTTTTGTTTTGTTGAAAAAAAATTATTTTTAATAATTTTTATTTCATTAATGCAATTACTATAATTTAATTTCGAAATTTTTAAAAAAATATCATTTTTTACTTGTTCTTCTTTTCCGCCTTTACAACTTAATATATATCACTTAAAGTTTTTTGTTTGTGTTAAATTATTATTTTTTTCCATATAACCTATCCTATCAATTTAAATAATGAACCTAATAAATAATTAATTGAAAATAAAATTATTGACATAAAACAAATACAAAAGAATAAAATTAAAAATCTTTTTTTAATTAAAGATAATTTGGGTCAAGAAATTTTTTTTAACTCATAATAAAATAAAATAATTGGTTTAAAAAAACCTTTAAACTTAAAGTTTTTATTTTTTTCATGTATATAATCATTTCAATCTTTTTTTGATTTTATTTTTTTTTCCTGAAAGTATTTTACAATTGACTTATAAAAAAGTTTCGCTTTATAAGAAGCGTTTATTTTAATTGTATTTTTTTTTTTATTATTATTTTTTTTTTTATTATTTTTTTCCATATCAATAATTATCAATTCTCTTTATGCAAAAAGTAATTTTTACATTTTTTACAATATTTTTTTAATTCTAACCTGTTTTTTTAAAAAAACTTTGGTTTTTTAAAAACATAATTAAAGTTTTTACAATTAATACAATATAATTTTATCTTATTAATCATTTATATTATATAAATTATAACAAAATAAACAAAATAAAAAATTTTTATTTAAATAGTTCTTTATTGTTTTTGATATTATGCCTTACATATTGTCAATAATTGTCTAATTGTTTATATGAAATATCCAAAAATGTAAGTATTGATTTATTTTTTAACCCAATACTTTTTAATAAATAAATTGTTTTTTTTATATTATTAAATAAGTTACTTTCTAATACAAAGCTTTGAATATTATTTTTTAAATCTTTTTTTAAACATTCATCACTAACACATTTTAACTTTTTTAAATTTTTATAAATATTTTTGTAATTTGATATATTATCTTTTTCATGTATAAAAAAAACTAGATAAGTTTAAAGTTTTTGTTTTTAGTGTTAAGTTGTTTTTTAATTGCGTCCTTACAATTTCATGTAAACAATAACTTTAAGTACTTATGAAATGGTATATTTAACTTTGGTTTGAAATAAAGTAGTGACTTTCTTATTACAAAAAACTTTATTACTTCAAAGTCCTCATTAAAAAAAGGTATTGAAAAAAAATTCTTTTTCACAAATTTAATTATTTTAGTCAGATCAGTATCATACCTTTTTAATAAAACATATTCTATTAAAGTATGATTTGAATTTTGTTTTAAATTATATAACTTAAACAATTCAAGATCACTTTGTTTGTCGAATTTTTTGAATTCAACTAAAAAAAATTTATTTATATTTAACATAATCTTGCTCCTTTTAAAAAATTTTTTTTTATCTTTGTAATTTTTTATTAGAAAATAATTAATTTTTTCCTAAAAGTTTTTTTTATTTTTCATAAAAGTATAACCTTTCAAATTCAATTGGTAAATTATTTCGTTTTGAAATCTTTAAAATAATTGCTGAAACAACACCTTTTGTTAAGGATTCTATAAAAGAACCGTTAAGTAATAAGTTGTTCTTACAAACTTCAATTGCAGCATTTTTGTTTATTCCAATTATAGAGTCTTCAATTGGTCCTGTAATTCCAACATCACTTATAAATGCAGTACCCTTTTTTAAAATTCTATTATCTACTGTTTGTACATGTGTATGAGTTCCATATAAACAAGTTATTTTACCATCAAAACTATACGCTAAAGCTAATTTTTCTGCTGTAGTTTCTGCGTGAAAATCAACTATATGAATATCTGAATCATCATTTTCAATAAGTTTTTCAAAAGAAGTAAAAGGGTTATCTGGAAATACTGACATAAATGAACGCCCTAATAGGTTTGTTAATCTAATTTTTTTATCTTCAAAAGTAAAAATTATTGAACCAGAACCAATATTAAGGTGAGAGTTTCAATTTAACGGCACCAAAACATCATTAACTTCATTTGCATAAGACAAAAAACTTTTGTTTTTATAAATATGATTTCCACTTGTAAAGTAATCTACTCCACAATTTTTTAAAAAAATATAGTCTTCTTTTGACATTGATTTACCTTTTGTAACGTTTTCAGAATTTGCAATTACAATATCAATGTTATTTTTATTTTTTAAAAAACTTAAATTTTCTTTAATTAACTTCTTCCCTATTGTTCCAAAAATATCTCCAAATATTAAAAAATTTATAGTTTTTTTTTCTTTCATTTTTATTTCGAATAATAATTTACTAATGTTTTAAAAATTGCTGCTGTCGGCATATTTGATTTTGTACTTGCTGAACCTGCAATATCTATATGCATAAATGGTTTTTTATCTGTGAAAAACTCTAAAAATGTTGCAACTTTAGAATGGCCAGCATAAATATCCAATACACAATTTTTAATATCTGCAACTTTTGAAGTAAATAATGCTTTTCCAATATCATCACACATAGGTAATTGCCATAACTTTTCATTTTCTTCAATAGCAGAAAGCATAATATTTTTTAAAATATCATTATTTTTTGTAAAAATTCCTGTAAAGTCGTCTAAAGCAATTGATATAGAGCCAGTTAAAGTTCCTAAACTAATTAACTCTGAAACATTATAATTTTTTGCAGCATAACTAAGTCCATCTGCAATAACTAATCTACCTTCTGCATCAGTGTTTATAATTTCAACAGTTTTTTTTGAATATGAAGTTATTACAGATTCTGTTAAAGTTGCCGAAGAACCAATTGAATTATCAGTAACACAAGCAATCCCAATTACATTTTTTTTAACTTTTAGTTGAGCAAGTGTTTTTAATAAAAAACAAACTTCTGCGGCTCCAGTCATATCATATTTCATATTTAATTGATATTTTGATGGTTTTAAACAAACTCCACCAGTATCAAAATTTATACCTTTTCCAACAATAGACTTATAACTTTTTGATAATGGATTTCCAGTATACTTTAAAATAATAAATCTTGGCTCAAAAATACTTCCACTATTAACTGCTAATAGTAGATTTAAGTTATTTTTTATTATTTCATCTTTATTAAAAATTGTTAATTCAATATTATTAATACCTTCAAACTCTTTTTTTATTTTATTTGAAAATTCTTCAGATGTTAAATAGTTAGCGGCATTATTTGGAAATCTCTAACAGAGTTTAAGTTTTTTAATATAGTTATTTCTTTATCAAAAAACTTTACTAAAATTATAATTTGTTAGTGTATAAAAGTAAATTTTTATATTATTTTTTTTTATTTTTGTTGTTTTTACGTTTCATAACTTATGTGAATTAAATAAATAATCTTGTATGAAAAACTTTACTAATTTTTTTTCATCAATATTCAAGTACTTGAATGATTAAAGATTAATAACTAAATCTGTATCTAATTTTTGTCAAAATAAATATAGTGAGCTTAAAAGTTTATTAAAGTTTATATTTTTATTGTCTTCTACATATAAAAATACTTTATTAATACCTATAGCATTTGTTAAAGCATAATTTTTTTTTATAATAAAATCTTGTAAATTATTAGTTGTTTTATTTACTAAAAGTAATTCTTTTATACTTGAATCTAATTTATTTTTTTGAGAAAACATTATTTTATTATTTTTATATTATTATATATTAATTTATAATATAATTTAATAAATAATATTTGTATGAAAAAATTTATTTATGATTCAGTTTTTAAAACAATTCAAATAAAAGAAAATTGTATAAAAGAATTGATTAACTCACCAGAATTTCAAAAATTAAGAAAAATAAAACAACTTGACTTTATAGATAGTTTTTTTCCAAGTGCAAACCATACTAGATATTCTCATTGTTTAGGTGTATACCATATAATTTCAAAAATAGCTGATTACCATAAAAAATCACTAAAAAAAATTATTTTCAAACTTTATTGTTCAAAAAATAAATGTTTATCAAAAAAATGTAATAATAACTTAAAATGTAGTGCAAATAATGGTGGCTGTTTTTGTTGTTATTGTAGATGAATTTTATACAATAAAATAGCAGGTTTATTGCATGATGTTGGTCATGGCCCGTTTTCACATATGTTTGAGTATATGCTCCAAGAAAGCTTTAAAATAAAAAACTATAGCCATGAAAAACAAAGCATTAAAATTATTAAAAACTCAAAAATAATTTTAATTTTAAAAAAATATTTAACAGACTTTGAAATTAAAAAAATTTGTAGTTTTATAGTAAAAAAAAATAAAAATGAGTTTAATATAATTTCAAACATTATTGATGTTGATAGATTAGAGTATATTATTAGAGATTCAAAAATTTCTGGAGTAATTGATGGTTCGCTAAATATTAACTATTTTATTTCAATTATGGACTTTATTTATAACGATAAAACAAAAGAAGTTGAACTTCTTTTTAAAGAAAAGAGTGTTAGTTCTTTAAATAGTTTTATGAACTCAAGAATTTTATTGTATAACTCTCTTTATTACTATAAAGGTAAACTTTTATATAAGTTTGTTTTTATTCAATTGTTTAATAAGTTATATTCTCTTTGAAATACTAAAAAAAATAATGAAGAAGAGTTTTTAAAGTTAAGTGGGTTGAGTTTATACAATTTTGAACTTCTAAAGCCTTTATTTTTAAACAACTTAGAAGATAATGAAACAATTCCACTTGATAAGTTTATCAAATATGATGACTATTTTTTTTTCGAAATAATTAAACAACTACAATATTCAAAAAACTTAACAATTTTTTTATTAGCAAAAGTATTTAACAACATTAACATTATTAATAAAAATAAAATGGTTATTAAATATCACTTAAAGAAAAATGTTAATTGTATATGTAAAAATAACCATGAAAATGATTGTATATTTAAGTACTTAAAAACTAAAAAAGTTATTGAGAATAAACTTTTTAAAAAATTAATAACTGAAGGTTCTATAATCAAAAATATTTTTTTGCTTTTTGAAAAAAATAATTTTTTCAAACATTATTCTTCAGAGAAAGTTATTGATGAACTTACAAAAAATAAAAAATATTTTTTTGATATTTATAAGTTTGAAGAAGAAAAAGAGTACAAAAAGTTTATAAAAAATATTCACAATTTAAAAATTTCATTAAAAAAAAATTCAAAATTAACTCAAATTAATCAAATAATATTTGATAATGAAAATAAAAACAATACAATTGTTAAGTTTAATGATTTTAATAATGTAAATTATGAAGTAAAACAAACAATAAAAAACTATAATCAAATTTATATCTTTTGATTATTGGGTTTTTTTAATACTTAAATGAAAGCTCTTTTATAAAAAAGTATTTAAGGTCTATTTTATTGAAATAAAGTAAAAAAACCTTATACAATTAAAAGTTCATCATAAATAACATCAAATCAATCAAAAATTGAATCATTATTAACACTTTGAAAATCAAAACCAATTAATAATTTTTTTAACTTATATGTTTTAAATTGAGCTAAAAAAATATCATAAAAACCACAACCATAACCTACTCTTTGTTTTGTGTTATAATTAAAACCTACACAAGGACCTATTAATAAATCAATATCTTTATACTCTTTTATTTCTAAAAGTTTTCAATACTTATTATTTAAAATATTAGGTTCTAAAATATTAAACTTATTTTTAATGATTGCAGTTAATAGTTCATTATATGAATTTCCGAGAAACCTATAAAAGAATAAGTCTTTTTTTTTAACAATAGAAAAGTATATTTCTTTTTTTTGACTTAATAAATATTTAATAAACTCTTTAATATCAGGTTCTTTATTATTTGGAAAAAACAATAATATTGAAGTTGAAGAGTTTACTAAATGGTTAACTTTCAATTTGTCAACCAACAATTTTGATTTTAAAATAAAATTTTTAGTTTTTGAAAAGGAATATAATTCTTTTAAAAGTTTTTTTCTATATTCTTTTTTGTTAGACATTTTAAAAAATTAATAATGTTTATCTTCGTGTATCGGAAATCTTGCAGTTAATTCTTTAGTTTTTTTAATTGCTAAATTTCTATTTTCTTCACTGTTAATATCACTTAAAAATAAATGAATTATTTCAGCTAATATTGTAACATCAGCTTCTTTTAAACCTCTTGAAGTTACAGATGGAGTACCCATTCTAATACCACTTGTAACAAAAGCTTTTTCAGTATCATTCGGAATCATATTTTTATTACAAATAATATTATATTTATCTAAATATTCTGCAGCTTGTTTACCAGTTAAACCAAAAGATGCTTTTGTATCAATTGTAAATAAGTGGTTTTCAGTAATTTTAGAAACAATTTTATACCCTTTATCTGTAAAATACTTAACCATTGCTTGAGAATTTTTAATAATTTGTTTTTGATATTCAACAAACTCAGGTTGAAGAGCTTCATAAGCTGCTTGAGCTTTTCCTGCGATTACATGTAAAAGAGGTCCCCCTTGTTGACCAGGAAAAACTGCTAAATCAATTTTCTTTTTTAACTTTTTCTTACACAATATTAATCCACCTCTTGGGCCTCTCATTGTTTTGTGAGTTGTTGTAGTAACAACATCAGCATATGGAAATGGTAATGGATGAAGTTTTGCTGCAATAAAACCAGAAATATGAGCCATATCAACCATTAAATAAGCACCTACTTCATCAGCAATTTCTTTAAACTTTGAAAAATCAATTTTATGAGAGTAATTACTTGCTCCTGCAACTATTAACTTTGGTTTATGTTCTAAAGCTAATTTTCTAACAGCTTCATAATCTAACATTTCACTTTCTGGATTTAACTTATAGTTTATAAAGTTATAAAATACTCCACTAAAGTTTTTTGGATGACCATGAGTTAAATGTCCACCATCATTTAGATACATAGCTAAAATAGTATCTCCTGGTTTAACTAATGCTTGGTATGCGGCTGCGTTTGCTTGAGAACCTGAATGTGGTTGAACATTTGCATGTTCTGCTCCATAAAGTTCTTTAAATAAATCAATTGCTAATTGTTCAATTTTATCTATTACTGAACAACCCCTATAATATCTCTTTCCAGGATAACCTTCTGCATATTTAAATGTTAGAATTGAACCGTTCATTTTTAAAATTTGATTTGAACAATAATTTTCTGAAGCAATTAAATTTAATGAGTGTTGCATTTTTGCAACTTCATCATTTAAATATTCTTTTAATAATGGGTGTAATTTTGTATTTCTCATAACTTTTTCCTTTATAATTATTTTTTTTAAAAATTATCTTTATTATATATTATTTATATGTTTATTTTTTAATTTATTCTTGTTTAATAAAAATAAGTTATTTAACAAGAATAATGAAGTAATTGAGCCGACTCCATTTGGTACTGAAGAGATATATTTTACTTTTTCTAAAAGATCTTTAGTATCTGCATCACCAACAAGTTTTTTATCCTTTACATTAATTCCAACATCAATAACTATTGCATCTTTTTTAATCATTTCTTTTTTTAAAAAATGTGCGTTTCCGATTGCAATTACTATAATATCAGCTAGTTTTATATGTTCAAGGTTATCAATTGTTTTTGTATTACAACAAAATACATCAGCACCTTTATTTTTAAATAAGTAAACTAAAGGTTTACCAACTTGTAATGAAGCGCCAACTACAGTAACAATTTTATCCTTATAGTCAATTTTTAAATGATCTAAAAAGTATAAAACAGAACTGCAAGTTGAAGGAACAATTTTTTCTTCTCCTACAATAACTTTACCAATATTTTCAAATGTAATTCCTTCTACATCCTTTTCAATTGATAATTTAGTTGCAAGTTCAAAAAAATTTAAGTGTTTTGGAAGTGGTAAACTAATTATTACTCCAGAAACTGAATCATCATTGTTTAAGTTTTCTATCTCTTTCATAAACTCAGTTTGGGTAATTTTTAAGGCTAAAAATAATGGAGAAAATTCAATATTATAGTTTTTACAATACTTTTTCACCTGATTTACATAAAACATATGATCGTCATCTAAACCAACTACAATAAAAACTAATTTTAATTTTATATTATTTAATTTATACTTATTTTGTCAATTTTTTAAACTATCAATTAACTTTTTATTTATTTTTGAAGCTTTTAAAAGTTTTGGATTTACTACTTTCATAATTAAATATAATTATATATCTATTTTAACAAAAAAATCTATTAAAAATAAAAAAAACCATCTATAAGAAATAGATGGTTTTTTATTTATAACAAAAAATATTAAAATTATTAATTATTTAATAATTCTTTTAAATTTTTTGATAATTTAAACTTAATAGATTTTTTTGCCGGAACAGAAATTTTTTCACGAGTAGCTGGATTAACTGCAATTCTTGCTTTTCTTTCAACTACTTGGAAAGTTCCAAAATTAGCAATAAAAACTTTTTCATCTTTTAAAAATGAATCTTTAATTATGCTAAAAGACAAATTTATAATCTCATGTAAATCCTTTTTAGAAAATTTAGAATTTTCTTTTGAAATTTCATCAATTAATAATTTTGTAGTTATCATATTTTTATAACTCCTTTCATAAACAATTATTACAATTTTTATTATATATAAAAAATATTAAAAAAATAAAAAAACTTAAAAATAAAAAATTTTTTAAAAATTGGTGCCCATGAAAGGATTCGAACCTTTGACATTACGCTTAGAAGGCGTATGCTCTGGCCGCTGAGCTACATGGGCAAAAATTACAGCCAATTAAAATAAATAAAAAAATTTTTAACCATTATTATTATATAAAAAATTAATGACAGTTTTTCTTAAAAGTTCTTTACTATAGTGTTCTTGAAATTTTGAATCTTTTAACATTTCTGGTTTATACCTGTGAATTCTATATAACTCTTCTTCAAGAAGTTTTGAATCAATTTTAAGTTTTTCAATTTCAAGAACTTTTGTTAAAATTAATTCTTTTTTAACTTCTTTTAATAGTTCTTTTTTCAACTCTAAATCAATTTTTTTATCATCAAAACTGGTATATTTTTTATAATCTTCGATAGTTAAGCCTTGTTTCTGTAAGGAACTTATAAATGCTTCTTTTTTTTGTTTTAAATTTCGAGAAAGTAAGTTTTCAGAAATTATGAATTCTGAATCTTTTGAAATAAAATTTATAAGATCATTTACAAAACTATTAATATTGTCATTTTTCTTCTTATATTGAAGTTCTTTTTTTATAAAATCAAAAAGTTCTTTTTGAGAGTTTACTTTTGGAATATTAATTTTTTTAAAAAACTCTTTATTATATTCGGCAATTTCATATTTAAGAATTTTTAAAATTTTAATATCAAATAAAATTTCTAAATTTCTTAACTCTTTTATTTTTATTTTATCATTTATTTTAAACTTTATTGTCACAACATCATTAACTTTTTTAGATAAAAGTTGATTTGTCATTTCAATTAAAATTGGTTTATAATCTTCATTATTGTCAAGAGAATAATTTTTTTTCAAAATACGAATAATTTTTTCATTCTCAAGTTTTCCTTCTGTAAATATTTTTACTAATGTTTTGCTATTTTTATTAATTTTTGTTATTTCAAAGTGAACAACATTATCATAATCTACAAAATCAACTTGTGTTTTTTTCCCAAAATGTTCTAAAATTGCTTTTGCTTCATTTTCAATTTCTTTTTCACTTATATCAACTTCTTTTTTAACTAAAGAAGGATCTTTTAAACCTTTATACTTTGAAAGTTTTACGTTTGGTTTTAATAAAAAAGTCAATTTAATTTGACAAATTTGATCTGATATTTTTAAAATGTCTAGTTCTGGCTTATCAAAAGGCATTATATGATTTGAAGAGTTATTTAATTCATCATATGCTTGAACTCAAAGTTTTTGAACAGCTTTATCAAAAATTTTTGTTCTATCAATTTTGCTCATTGCTTTTGAAATTGGTGCTTTTCCTTTTCTAAAACCAGGAACTGTAACAGTTTTTGCTAATTCAGTTTTCGCATTTTGTAAAAAGTTTAACCATTCACTACCTTCTGCAGTTATTATTACTTCACCAAAATCTTTTTTATCTTTTAATATTTTTTTATCTATTTTCATATTTTTTTTAATTATTTGCTATTCTATGATTTAATTATTTTTTCTGTTTCATACTGTTCATTATTGCTTGTATTTGTCTTTTTGAAGGTTTTCTACCCATTTGCATATACATAGCTCTAATCATTTTTTCATTAATTGGTGGATTTTCTTTTAATTTTTTCTTAAAATATCAATTTCCAATAAAAAACCCAGCTATTGCTCCTAAAAGTAATGTAACAATTCCGATTATTAATCCTGCTCATCATGGAATCATAATATATTTTATCTCCTTATTTTATTATTTTTTTTATATTAATTATTATACTTATTTAATATTATTTCTTAAATAATATTATAATATAATAATAAATATTTTTATAAAAAAATGATTAAAAAGATAATTGTGGGATTAGGAAATCCTGAAAATAAATATAAATACACAAAACACAATATTGGTTTTTTATTTTTAGATTTTATTGCTAAAAAATTAAAGTTTAAGTTTTTATATAGTAAAAAATTTAAAGCAGATATTGCAAAAGAAAATGATTTTTTATATATAAAACCACAAAACTATATGAATAATAGTGGTTTTGTGGTTAAAGAAATATGTAATTTTTATAATGTTGATTTAGATAAAGTTATTGTTTTTTTTGATGATGTTTATGTTGATTTTGAAAGTTTTAGATATAGAAAAACTGGATCAAGTGGTGGGCATAATGGTATCCAAAATATTATTGATCAATTTTCAAATCAAAACTTTGAAAGAATTAAAATTGGTATTAAAAAAAACAATATTTTTTCTATATCAAATATGCTTAAACACTATGTTTTAAGTTCATTTTCAAAAAATGATTTAAATAAAATTAACAAATATTTTTGAAAAAATTTATTTGTTTTGTAAAAAAGAAAAAATTATTTTAAGTTTATGCCAAAACCATTATCAGTTTCAAGAGAACAAATTTTAAAGTTTTTGTACTCAGTTTTTATAACTGAAACACCAAAACATGAAATTATTAAAAAACTCAATACCAAAAACAAAAAGTTACTTAATGAAAGACAAAAAAAGTTTATTATTGAACTTTTAGATAATAAACAGGAGTATATTGAATTAATACAAAATAAATTGTCAGTAAAATGAGAATTTAATAGACTGCCAATTTTAGAACAAATTATTTTATTAATTAGCACTCAAGAACTAAAAAAAAACTTAAACTTTTATAAAGTTTATATTAATGAAGCAATTCATTTAGCTAAACTATATACTGATGAAAAGTCCTACAAATATATTAATGCAGTTCTAAATGAAATATATATTTCATTTGTAAAAGAACTTTCAAAATAATTCAACTATGAACTTTTTAAAAATAGATCAAGAAAGTATAAACAATCAAAAAGAACTATTTTCTGAAACAACTGTTGATCTTCATTATAGGCATTTCTATAAAAGGTATATTGATAACTTTATCTTTTGAACTAAACAACTAAAGTTAAAAAACTATAATATAACAACTTTAGAAGAATTATTAATAAAGTATAATATTCTACCAAAACAATATCAAAATATTATAAAAAATTATGCTTTTGAAGCTTATAATCACTATTTTTTCTTTAAATCATTTAAAAAAAATGTAAAGTTAAAAAATAACTTGCTTTTAAAAAAAATAGAGTTTAAGTTTGAAAGTTTAGAAAACTTTAAAATTTTGTTGATTGAAAGTTCAAAACAACAATTTTTTAATGGTTGGTTATGAGTTAGTCTTGACCAAAATAATGAATTAGTTATTGATATTTATAATGGAGTAGAAAACCCATTAAGTTACAATTTGACACCATTATTTTGTTTTGATTTATGAGAACATAGTTATTTTTTAAAGTATAAAGAGAATAAAACACTCTATATTTCAAAACTATTTGATAATATTAATTGAGATTTTGTTGAAAAAATATTTATTAAAAAAATTAGTATAAAATAATAAAATATGTTAAATTTTAAAAAAATAAATAATAGTTATAATAATGTTTTTGTAGTTGAAGATATAATTGTAAAGTTTATAAATAAAGAAAAAAATTACTTTATTAATTTTGAAAACTATATCTTATTTAATATGTTTTTAAAAAGAGAAAAAGATAATAGTTTAAATTTTTTATTAAAACCAATCAACATAAAAAATAATTCTAAAAATCTTTTATTAGAGTACAAAAATATTAAAAACGGTTATTCATTAAATAATCTAAAATGAATGACTATAAATATTTTAAAGCTTTTTGTTAAAAATATAAACACTTTTTCAAAAATAAAAGTTAAAAATATTACAAAATTAAATCCAATAGAAAAAATAAATAGTTGAGAGTATTTATTTAATAATAATATTTTTTGTTTTAAAGATTATAAAGATGATGTGAAAAAAATATATAAACACTTAAAACATTTTTTTAAACATTATGAAATTGAAAATTATGTTCTTAGTCATTTTGATTTATATTTAAAAAATATTATTTTTGAAAAAGAAAGTAATAAGTTATACTTTATTGATTATGAATATGTTTGTCTTGCAGATAAATATTTAGATTATGCTTCTTTTATAGGTGGCACAATTAATATACTATATAAAAAAAAATGTTTTAAAAACTATTGAACAAAAAAATTATTTAAACTATTAAATTTATCAAAATTTGAAACCTATATAGTAAAAAATTGATTATTATTTCAATTATTTTTTTTTATTGATGTTGAATGAAAAAAATTTATGTTTACAAAAAATAATAAAAATAAAAATATTATTTTATCTTTAATTAAACACTTAATAGAAACTGCAAAAGAATTTAAATATTATTTTTATTAAAGAATTGCAAAAATATCATTATTAGAAACTTTTGTAGTTTTTTTTGTTAAAAATAATTTTTTTATTTTATAAAGTGAAAGTGATTCTCTAAAAAAAATTACAATAACCTTATTATCATTTATATTTTTTAAAATGTTTATATCAAATTCAATTAAAGGATCTCCTTTTTTTACAAAATCTGATTTTTTTACTAAATTTTTAAAACCTTTTCCTTTTAAATCATTTGTATTTTCTCCAATTAAAACTAACATATGTACATTTGTGTTTTTTTCTTCAATTACTATTGCATTTTTTTAACGTTATATACAAACAAAATTTTACCATCAAATGGTGCATAAATTTTGTTATCTGTTGTTTCAAAAACATATGTTGGACCTAAAATACTTTTATTATAAAGCTTATTTTTAACTTTTCTATACTAATTTGTTTTCCGTTAACCGGATAATGTACTTTATATTTTTTATAACTTCACATAAGAAAATTTATTTTTTAATCATATATTATATATTATATAATATATTATAATTATAATAAATTTTTTATGTTATTATCATGATATTATCAAAAAAAATATAATAAATATTTAGAAGTGTTATCTCAAAAAATTCTTGATTTTTCAAAAAAATTTGAAAAATTAAGTGAACAAGAACTTTTTGAAAAAACAAAATTTTTAAAAGATGCTTTTAAAAATAAAACAATTTCTGAAGAAGATTTAATTATAAATGCTTTTTCTGTTGTAATTGAATCATTAAAAAGACACAAAAATATTTCTCTTTTTAAAGTTCAAATTATGGGAGCAATTGTTTTAGATAATGCTAATGTTGCAGAAATGAAAACAGGAGAAGGAAAATCCTTTACTGCGCTTTTACCAGCTTATCTAAATGTTATAAAAGGAAAGTATGTATATCTAATTACTGTAAATGAGTATTTGGTAAAAAGGGATTACGAAGAACACAAAAAACTATTTGAAGCAATTGATGTTTCTATAGGTTATAATAGTTCTTCATTTAAAGAAGATAAAAAAAAAGAACAGTTTTCAAATCATATAGTTTATACTACAAATTCAGAACTATGTTTTGATTATCTTAGAGATAATTTGGTATTTGAAGCTGAGCATAAAATACTAAATTCACTTGACTATTGTATAGTTGATGAAGTTGATTCAATTTTAATTGATGAAGCTAAAGTACCATTAATTATTTCTTCAAAGTCTAAAGAAAATATTGATGACTATAAAATTGTTAACTCTTTTGTAGTTTCAAAAATAAAAGCAAATGATTATGAAATTGAAAAAGAATCAAAACAAATTCATTTAACAAAAACGGGTATTGAAAAAGCAGAAATTTATTTTAAAGTTGACTTATTTGATATTAACTCTAATGTTTTATTCCATAAAATTTTAAACTGTTTAAGAGCTCATAAGGTTTTTAAAAAGAATATAGAGTATGTTGTTAAAAAAAATAAAATTGTTTTAATTGATCAATTTACAGGTAGATTTTTAGCTGATCACTCTTATAGTGATGGCCTTCATCAAGCTCTACAAGCAAAAGAAAAGATAAAAATTGAACCAGAAAATAAGATAATTTCAACTATAACCTATCAAAACTTTTTTAGACTATTTAAAAAACTTTCAGGAATGACAGGTACAGCAAAAACTGAAGAAGAAGAGATTAAAAAAATTTATAATATGAAGGTTATTACAATTCCTACCAATAAACCTTGTATTAGAAATGAAAAACCTAGTTTATTCTTTAAAACAAAAAAAGATAAGTATGACTTTTTAATAAATGAAGTTGAAAAAGCAAACAAAAAAGGACAACCAGTATTAATTGGTACTCCTGATGTTCATTCTTCTTTTGATGTTTCTCTATGATTAAAAAAAAATAACCTAAAACATCAACTTTTAAATGCTACTAACCATAAAAAAGAAGCAAAAATTATTGAAAATGCAGGTAAAAAATTCGCTATTACAGTTGCAACTAATATGGCTGGTCGTGGAACAGACATTAAATTAGGGCCAGGAGTAGTTGAATTAGGTGGATTATATGTTATTGGTGTTGAAAAGCATGAAACTAGAAGAATTGATAACCAGTTAATTGGTAGAGCTGCGCGTCAAGGAGATCCTGGAGTTTCACTATTTTTATCTTCACTAGAAGATGAATTAATAGTTAGATTTGGTGGAAGTAGGTTAAAGGCTTTATTTAGTATTCAAGACGTAAAGAGTTTTTCATCAAAATTTGTTGATAAATTGGTAAAAAAAGCTCAACAAAAAATTGAATTTTATAACTTTCAAGCAAGAGAAGAACTTTTAAAGTATAACAACTATCTCTTTAATAATCAAGAAATTATTTTTAAAGAAAGAAGTAAAATTCTTGTTTTTGATGATAACCAAACTGCAGAACTATTAAAGAAATTTATCTCTTCTATACTTTCAAATGTTTTATTAAAACAAGAATTTTATTCTTTAAAGTATATTTCAAATGAGTATTTAAAAGATGTTTATAGTGAAGTTAATAAAAAATTTTTACTCTTTGAAGAAGATAATATTCTTACTCCTTTAGATTTTGATCAACCCTATAGTATAAAAGTAACTATAGAAAAAATCGTTACCCATATTTATGAAGTAATTACTAAAAAAATGAATGAAGAACTTAACTTTTCAATAATTAACAAGTTAATTTTACAAATTATAAATGAAAAGTGGATTGAGTATTTAAATACTGTAATAAAACTAAAACACAACATTAATTTAAAGAGTTATGGTTCTGACCCTGTTCAAGAGTTTGTTGATGAATCAATTAAACTATTTGGAGTTTTAAAAAATAATATTGCGTTTGAAACAATTAAAATTTTATTGCACCATAAAGTTTAAAAAATATGTTTAAAGATTTTTTAACAATTTATATTAAAGCAGGTGATGGTGGAAACGGTATTGTTTCTTTTACAAAAGAAAAAGGCAAAAAGAAAAAACCAGACGGTGGAAATGGTGGTTATGGCGGAGACATTATTTTTAAAGCAACCAAACACCTTAATAATCTAAACGGTTATTCAAATAAACAACTTTTTAAAGCTGAGTGCGGTTTTGATGGCAGAAGTAATAAAAGAAATGGAAAATCTGGAAAATCAAAAATTATTTTGGTGCCAGTTGGTTGTGTAATTTTAGATAAGAATAAAAACTATTTATCTGATTTAGATATTGATAAAGAAGAATTTTTATTTCAAAAAGGTGAAAAAGGTGGTTTAGGAAACCATTCGATTAGTAAATTGAAAAAAATTTATGATATTTCTTGAAATGGAAAAAAAAATAAAATTGAAGAAGTTAACTTATCACTTAAGTTAATTGCTGATGTTGGTTTAATTGGATTTCCTAATGTTGGAAAATCTTCACTATTAGAAAAACTTTCAAATGCAAAACCAAAAATTGCTAACTACCCTTTTACTACACTTCAACCAAATCTTGGTCGATTAAAAAGTGATAAAAAAAATATCATTATTGCTGATTTGCCCGGCTTATCCATTGATGCTCATTTAAATAAAGGGCTTGGTTTTAAGTTCTTAAAGCATATTGAAAGGTGTAAAATAATAGCTTTTGTTTTAGAAGTAAAAGAAAATATAAATGACATTGAAACAGCTTATAAACAATTAAACTTTATACTAAAATCTTATAATAAAAACTTTAACAAAGTTGAATGTTTTATAATTTTATCAAAAGCCGATTTACTAAAAGAAGATAAAGATGATTATTTAAAAAAAATAAATAAGGAGTTTTTAAAGCAAAAAACTATTTTAATTTCTTCAAAATATAACTATAATATCAATAAGGTTGTTGAAGTAATATTATCTTTTGAAAACATTAAAAAACTTGAATCTATAAACCACTTCTATAAAGAAGAAAATAAAGTTAGATACTATAATTTAAAAGAAGAAGTGGTTGACTTTAGTTACTATCAACTTAAAAAAAATCATTGAAAAATTAACTCAAACTATATAAAAAACATTATCAATAGTTATGATTTTTCAAATCATAATCATGTTCTACTATTTAATAAAAAACTTGAAAAAATAGGTTTTTTTGAGTGATTAAAAGAACAAACAACTATTAAAGAAAAAGATATTATTGAAATATATGGTCTTGTTTTTGAAAACGTAATTTAATTATTAATATTGTTTAAAACTAAAAAAATATATTATAATATTAAAATATGAAAGGTTAATGAAATGAATATATTAGAAAAAGCAAAAAAGGATAATGCACATATTTTTTTAAAAACTGCAATTATAACTTTTACACCAGCGAAAAGAGATTTATCTTGTTTTTCAAATGAATTTCAAGAAAATGAAAAAATATTATTTGTTGGAAAATTAGGATTTTATGAAAATACTCCAATTCGTATGCCAAATGGTATTTTAGTTTATACAGGTTCTGGTACTAGAGGAGTTTTAGTTATAAGTGACAAAAAAATAGTTTATATGGATAAAAGAGTTATTACAACACAATCATCTGTAATTTGAAATGAAGATATAAAAACATTTAGAATTAATAACTCTTTTTTTTGATCAACTGTTTATATTACAACTCACAACAATGAGTATGTTGCTTGTCGTTTAAAAAAACCAGCTGGAAAAGCTTTAATTGAGGTTTTATCAAAAATAAAATCTAATATAAGTGAAAAAATAAATAATAGTAACAAAATTCATATCAAACATAACGCTTCAATATATAAAAAAATTGAAGAAGCTCATGGTTTAATGGAAAAAGGAATTATTTCAAAAGAAGAATTTGAAAAAATTAAAAATAAACTATTAAATAAAAATTAAAGTATTTATATAATTAATTTTTATTTTTTGAATATATTTTTTTATTGAAATAAATTTTTCAAAATTCTTTAAAAACTCTGAAACATAATTAAAATTTATACTTATAAAAAAATTATTCCTGTTTTTTTTTATAATAAAATTTTGTTTTTAATAATGTAGAATGTTCAAAATTATATCGATAATTAAAAAAACATTTATAAATTATTATATTCAAAAACAAGAATAAATTTAATTTGATAAACTGTTTTATATCAAAATTTACTATAATTTTTTCTAAACAAAAAACTTTATAAATTGTCTATAATTTTAATTGTTGTATAAAAATTTTTTAAGTTAATTTAAAAAATTAATAAATAACATTTTGAAAATTCAAAATAGTTGAATAACAGAAGAAAATGGTTTTAAATTATTTTGAGATAATAATTTTTTTATTTTTAAAGTTATTTATAAGTTTTATTATTTTAATTCTTTTAATTGGATTATTTTTATATTACTAAAAATTTTTAATTTGCTATTTTTTAATTTTTATATTTAATATTATTTAATTTTCTTGTTTCTTTTGTTTAAATATTTTTAAACAATTAATTAAAAAAAATTATTTTTACTATTTTTTTTTATATAAAAATTTTAATTTTAAAAGTATATTTTTAATTATTATAAAATATAAATGAAATTATTTTAGTATTTTAAGAGTTGTTTTTTTATTCATTAATATTTTTAACTTTGTCAGAACTATTCTTAGTTATTGTATAATTGTCTGTATTTTGAAAAGCAATATAAGAATGAACATTTGTTTTTAATGAAACCCCAATTATTTTATTATCATCATTTATAAAAAACCTAAAATTTTCAATTCCAAAATTATTTTCTTCTTGCCCATCCACGCCATTTTTTTTATGTTTTGCAATAGTCAAGGCTGAATGATTTGTATTTTTGTTTCAACTTTTTAATTTAATTTTAGCTTTTATAATATTTGCTTTTATACATATTTTACTACTTTCTAAAACAAAAACCTTATCATTAATATTATTTGTTAAAGTAATATATTGTTCTTCTTTTGTTTGATATATATATCTTACTTTAGTAACTTTACCACTTTCTATTTTAAAAGTATATTTTGTTGTTGAAAAAGTATCACCAGTAATATTAGTATTTTTTGTAGTATCATTTACAAAACTTTCTAATTCTGTTGTGAATAAATCTGCTTGTTCTTGAGTTAAATTTATTCTTGTATCTTTTAATTTATTTGAAAATACTATTCAATTTGGAACTGCTACTTTATTTTCATTGTTTTGAGTAGTTAAATTAACTTCTAATATATAGTTAGCGCCTTTATGAAACTTAAACTCTGTTAAAGTATCTATAGATTGACTAAATATTGAACCATTAGTTAACTTGTTGCTAATAGCTGTTAATATTTGTCCTGAAAGAGTTTTTGAAGTACTATATATATAGTTTTTAGAACCTATTGTTTTTACTTTATAGTTTGGAACTTCTACTTTATTTCGTTAACTTGAGAAGTTAAATTAACTTGTAGTTTATCACCAACTTGATAAAACTTAAATTCTGTTAAAGTATCTATAGATTGACTAAATATTGAACCATTAGTTAACTTGTTGCTAATAGCTGTTAATATTTGTCCTGAAAGAGTTTTTGAAGTACTATAAATATAGTTTTTGCCATCTATTGTTTTTACTTTATAGTTTGGAACATCCACTTTATTTGCAGTTCCTTGAGAAGTTAAATTAACTTGTAGTTTATCACCAACTTGATAAAACTTAAATTCTGTTAAAGTATCTATAGATTGACTAAATATTGAACCGTTAGATAATTTGTTGCTAATAGCTGTTAATATTTGCTCAGAAAGAGTTTTTGAAGTACTATATATATAATTTTCACCATTTATTGTTATTACTTTATAGTTTGGAACATCGACTTTATTATCATTTTTTTGTGAAGTTAAGTTAACTTTTAGTTTACCACTAGTATTATAAAACTTAAACTCTGATCAAGAATTGAAAGTATCATTAAATTCAGAACCATTTGTTAATTTATTGCTAATTAATTCAGAAGAGTTTGAAGTTGAATATACTATTTATATAGTTTTTAGAACCTATTGTTTTTACTTTATAGTTTGGAACTTCTACTTTATTTCCGTTAACTTGAGAAGTTAAGTTAACTTCTAGTTTACCACTACTATTATAAAACTTAAACTCTGATCAAGAATTGAAAGTATCATTAAATTCAGAACCATTTGTTAATTCATTACTAATTGCTGTTAATATTGTTCCAGAAAGAGTTTTTGAAAGTACTATAAATATAGTTTTTTAGAACCTATTGTTTTTACTTTATAGTTTGGAACTTCTACTTTATTTCCGTTAACTTGAGAAGTTAAGTTAACTTTTAATGTACCGTTAGTACCATTATAGAATGTAAAATTTCTTAGAGTAATAGAGTTTAATTCTGCACCATTTTTAGAAGTTAATGAATTTTTTATTTCAATTAAAATTTGTCCAATTAAACCAGTATCTGTTTTAACTATATACTCTTTTGAATTAACAGTTATAACTTTATAATTAATTATTTGTTGTTTATTAGGATTACCGTTATTATACTCTGCAAATAAATTTCCATTACTTTCTTTTGAAAATTTAAACATTTTTTGGAAATTTTGATTATTTAAAACACTATATAAGTTACCATTACGAGAATTTAAAAAACTTGAAGTATCATTAACTATATTTCCGCTATTTTTATATCTATATTTATATAAAGTTTTATTTTCACCTTTTTTTTCAACTTTAAAATCTTGTTTAATATCATCTGTAAGAGTGAAGTTTTTTTTTCTTTTATTTACTTTTACATTAGTTATTTTATTACCAGAAATAGTAAAAGTAAAGTTTTTTGTAGTAAATGAATTTCCAACTATTTGTGAACTTTTATTACGTGCAAAGTTGTTTAATTCATCGTTTATAAGATTTTTAATATTGTCTGGTAATGTATTTTGTTCTTCATCTAATACATAACCTTCAACAATGATTATTGTATTTATTGTTGTTTTTGTTTGTTCTTGTTTTTTTATTTTTACATTAACTAAACTATTATTATTATATGAAAAATCAAAAATAGTGCTATTAATTGAAGATAGTTTTTTACCATTATTTAAAGTTAATAAAGTTTTTGCTTTTTTTAAAGCTTTTTTAACTAAAATAGTGTCTATTTTAACTAAAATTGAATTTTTTCCAGTACCAATAAAAGTATATTTGTTTTGAAATTGTTTGGAAAAAGAAATTTCTATTGATTTATTTTTTTCTTTTACTTTAATAACTTTATTATCTTGAATTATAAATTCAAAGCTTTTTATAATAATTTTATTTTTTTCAGTAACTTTTTGACCATTTCAAGAAGCTAATTCAATTTTTGCTTTATTTAAAATATTTTTTTGCTCTAATGCTTTTTTATTTTTTTCATTTTCATTACTTGTATTACAACCAGACGCTAAAAAGATTGAACTTAATAGTATCGATGTACTACTTAAAACAGAAATTGTTTTTAATATTTTAATTTTATTTAATTTTTTCATATAATCCCCTTTTTTTTAAATTAAAAAATAAATTTTTATTTTTATAATAATAATTAAAAATTTAATTTTTAATTATTATAACATTAAAAAAAAATTTTTTTACAAATTTAAAAAAAAATAAAATATTAAATTATTATTTCAAAAAATTAAACCAACATTTTCGTTATTAAATTACACATTATAACTTTAAAATTGAATTAAAAATGCTTATTTTAATTAACTTATTCTTTTTTTTAATATTAAAAACAAATAATTTATATAAAGAAAAGAATTTTTACTTTATCTTATTAAATTTAAATAATAATATTAATTTTCTTTTTAGTTTAATTAACTTTTTATAAATAAAAAAATATATTGGCATTTTATGAATTAAGTACTTAAAAAATATTATTAAATACAAAAATTTAATAATAAAATATTCAAAGATGATAAATAATAAAAATGTTCCTGTTTGGAATAATATTTTTTCATAAACTTCGTGACTTTTTAAAAAATTGTCACTATTACTTTTTAACACAAAAACAAAAATAAACATTAGAACGTTTATTGTAATTATTATAAATAATAAAAAAAATCAAATAAGATGTTTTTTTATTATATCTTTTATATAAAATTGTTTATATCTATTGACACATCAATTATTAATAATATTATTAAACCAAACGCTTTTATAAAATAAAATAATCATATTTAAAGAGTTAACAAAAATATAAAGATATTTTTTTTTAATTTCATAGGGTAAAATAATTTCAATTTTTAAAATTAAATTTTTTATAAAAATGGATTTTTAAAAATTATTGTTATTAATATAAAGTTCAATATTAAATAAAAAATAGATAATAAAAATTGTTTTTTAGTAAAAAAAAAATATTTTTTTTGTAAAAGAGAAACATAAAATTTACTATATGAAAATAGTTGTAAACAAATACTCATACTACAAAAAACAATAAAATATTTCATAATTTCATGATCATTTTCTAAAAATTCTGGTTTTTTTATTGTATGTTTTCAAATATTTAAAAAATTTATAATTGTAAAAGAACCATAAATTAAACAAAAATTTATAAACAATAAAGCACAAATAGTTAACGAAACCTTTAAGTTATATAAAATTATTTGTTTTTTACTTACTCTAAAAAACTTGTTTGAATCATAAAATAATATGTTATTGCCATAATTATTTATTAATAAAAAACCAATTTTTTTAATAAAAAAAAACAATGAAAAGAATAAAAAAAATAAATATAAGTTAGTTACATTAAAAAATAAAGGGTATAAAAAAATAATAAAGTAAAAGTTTATTAAAAAAAACATATTATAAAAAAATAAATTTTTATTTTTCCCAAATATATTTTCTTCTATTGAGTTAATTTTATTAAAAATTGATTTTGAAAAGTAAATAAAAGAATATAATTTAAATTTTATAAGTTTTCTTATATTTCTTTTGAAAAAAAAATAAATTTTTCTAAATGGAGAAGTAATATTATAATATAAATTTTCTCAAAATTCTTTAAAAATTTCAGAAAATAATTCAAATTTATCCTTAATATAAATTTTTAATTTTTTATTATTTTTTATAAAAAAAAATGATAAAAAATAAAATTTTATTATTTGAGATATAATTTTTAAAAATAAAAATAATATTATAATAAATCACTTAAAATCAAAAAAGAAAAACGTATAATTACTAAAATTTCACAAACAAAAAATAGCAGAACAATAAATTATTAATTTTGAAAATAAATCATAAAATAAAATATAATAATTTTGTTTTGTTTTATAAAAAATAATATCAAACTTATTATTAAAAATGTTTGAAATAAAATTTTTTATTATTATTGAAAGAAAAATTATAAATAAATTAAAAAAATAATTTTGATATTCGTTGTATATATTTTTAACTCAAATTATTAAACCAAATACTAAAAAAGTAAAAAAAAGTAAAATTAAATTATTTTTTAAACTTTCTTTATTATAAATGTTTATAATTGTTGCTTGAGAAATAAAGTTTTTTGAATTTTCTTTTTTTTCATCATAAAATATTGTTTTTGTTGTTTGTAATAATGTAGAATCTTCAAAGTTATTTATAATTAAAGAAACATTAATTAATGAAGCAATATTAACACCTAAATTAATATTTTCGTGATTAGTAAATTTTGTAATTATTATTATATTTAAAACTAATAATAAAATTACGTTTGAAAATAAAATAATAATTTTTCAATAAATAAAATTTTTAAAAAAAATATTATTAAAAATTTTAAAAAAATTTTTTTTTAAATTAAATCTCATATTTAAAGTTATTTAATTATATAAAATTTTTTAATAAAAAAATAAATTTTTAAAAATTACAGGTTTTATTTTTTATTATTAATTTTTATTTAATATAAATTATTATTTTTAAAAACTTAACCTATTAATTTTATTTGTTTTTTCATAAAGTTGCATTTAATTCGCACCAATAATAGAATATTTATTTTGTTCTTTTTTTAGGAAAGCAATTTTATTTTTATTTTTTTCACCAATAATTTTTACTTTAATAATTTTATTACCTTCAATTTTAAATTTAAAGTTTTTTGTAGTAATTTTGTCAACATCAGTAACTTTTTTTTGATTTCAATCTTCTAATTCTTTTATTACAATATTTAAAAGTTCCTTTTTTAAAGGAATATTTATTTCAACTAAACTTATATTTTCTTAGAACAAATAACTTTATAATGTTCAATAGTAGTTAAGGTGTTATTTTGATTTATTAATTAATTTATTATCTTTAACTTTATATTGCGTTATAATAGTTTTTTCTGTTCCTGGTTTATCTTTTATTTTTACTTTTGTTACGTTTTTGTGTTGATCAATAGTAAATTCAAAATTATCAATTGTAAATATAGTTGTTGAACCTTTATTAAAAGTTACTGTTTGGTTTTCTTTTAACTTCGATTTTGCAAATTCTAATGCTTTACCTTTTAAAGGAATATCGTTTCTAAAACAAATAAATTCATTATTGTTATTAAAAAATAAAAAATATTTATCTTTTTCCTTAAATTTAAAATGATAAATTTTATTGTTAATTTTAATATTTAAACTAGTTATTTTATTATTACCAAAAGAAAATAAAAAATTTTCTGTTTTTATTCTTATTAAAAAAATATCATTATCAAAAACAATTTTGTTTCATTTATTATTCAAAGTATTTAGTTTATTTTTTAAAAAATTTAAAGCTTCATGAACTAATTCAACATTAGATTTAAATAAAATTTTTTTTTCAGCTGAACCAATAATAATATAATTATGTGGTAAATTTAAAATATTAGTTATTGTATTTTGTGATGAATCTTTTAATTTTACATTAGTAATTATTTTAGATTCAATGTTAAAAATAAAGTTTTTAGTTTGAAAATTATTGCCAGTAAGTGTAATATTTTTACCGTTTTTTAAATCTAGTTCTGCTTTTGCAAGATTAACTATGTCGCCCGGTAATTTCTTTTTTAAACTTACTATATAATTTTTATTATCAAAAGAAATAACTTTATAATCATTTATAGTCACTTTTGGTTGATTTTGTGTATAAGCTGAACTAACTTCTAATTTATTATCATTATTTTTATAAAACTTTAAATTTTCTAATCCATCAATAGTTTTATTCGGTTTTATTTCTTTACCATTAAATACAGATAATTTTTTTTTAATTACTACTAGTACTTGACCTTTGATTGAAGCGTCAGATTTAACTATATAGTATTTTAAATTAATTTCTAATAATTCATATCCACTTATTACTGTTTTTGTATTTCGATAATCTTTTAAAAAAACTTGAATTTTATTATAATTATTTTTTAAAAATACAAAATTATTTGAAATAATAGGAGTCCATTTTTTGCCATTCTCTTTTTTTAATAGTTTTTTTGCTTCTTCTAAAGCTTCACCGGTTAAAGGAGCATCAGTTTTAACTAAAATTAAATCATTTTTCATAACAATTACTCGATAGTTATCTATAGTTGTAAGTGTTTCATTATAACCACTTAACTTAACTTTAAGAACATTTTCAGTACCTTTTAAAAATTCAAAAGTAGTTTTTGGTATTGAAGATAGTAGTTGACCATTTTTTCCATCTAATAATTGTGTTACTTGTTCTAAAACTTTTTCAACTAAACTAGTGTTTGTTTTAACTAAAATTGCTTTTTCGTCAGAATTAATAAAAGTATAGTTATTCGCTTCTTCTGTTGGAAAATTAATTCCAGTATTTTTTTCGCTGCCAATTACTTTTACTTTTGTAATTTTTTTATTTACAATAGTAAATTCAAAGTTTGTTGTAGTAATTTTGTCAACAGCAGTAACTTTTTTTCCATTTCAATCCTCTAATTCTTTTTTTGCTTTATCTAATTCAACAGTAACTTCATTTTTAACTAATTTGTTATCATTTGTAGTGTCAACTTTTCAAACTGATATAAAATCTATTTTTGTATTATCTTTACTATTAGTTTAATTTTTATTATTTTACCTTCACTATCAATTGTAAAAGTAAAAGAATCATGTGTAAATGTTTTTTTTGAATTTCCAATTAATTTAACTTTGGTGTTTTGTTTAGTTGCTAATTGTTGCCTTGCATAATTTAAAGCTTCACCGGTTAAAGGAAAATCAGTTTTTACTAAAATTGAATTAACTCCAGAACCAATAACTGTATATGAATTTTCATTTGCAGTTAATGATAAATCTGTTTTATTTTCTTCTTTTCCTCCAATTACTTTTACTTTGGAAATTTTATTTGATTCAATAATAAATTCAAAGTTTTTTGTTTTAAATTTATTATTAGTAATAGTAACTTTTTTTCCATTTCATTCTTCTAATTCTTTTCTTGCTAAAAAAACATCGCTCTTTAAGAGTGTTTCGTTTAAATGTACTATATAATTTTTATTTTTACAAGAAATAACTTTATAATCTTTTAAAGTAACTCTTGGTTGATTTTTTATAGAAGATGAACTAACTTCTAATTTATTATCATTATTTTTATTAAACTTTAAACCATTTAATCCATCGATAGTGTTATTTGGTTTTAATTCATTATTATTAAGTAAATTTAATTTTCTTTTTATTGCTTCTAATACGTTACCTGTAATTTGTGTATCTTTTTTTACTATATAAGATATTGAATTAATTTTTATAAATATATATTCTGGAATTTCTGCTGCAGGTTGAAATCATTTACGAGAAAATAATCTAACTTCTAATTTACCGTATTTATCATAAAACGATAGACTTTTTAATGCAAAAATTTTAAAAAGTTCTTGTATTTCATAACCATTTTCTGTATTTAATTTTATTTTAATTGCTTCTAACGCTTCACCTTTAATTTGAACATCAGTTTTAACTAAATATTCAATTGAATTAATTGTTAATACTTCATATAAACTTATTAATTTTTCTTTAATTTCATTTTCTTTTAAATAAAATTTAATTTTTGTTAAAGGTTGTTTAGAATTTTTTAATCTTATATAAAGATCATTGTTTGCATTATCTTTTAATTTTAAAAATTCAAAAGTAGTTTGAGCTTGGTTAATAGAAGATAATGAATGACCATTTTTTTCTTTTAATAAATCGTTTGCTTGTTTTAATAAATTAGGTGAAAGACTTTTTTGTTTTAGTTTTTTTGTTGATTTTTGTTCTTCTGTTTCTGTTAATGTTGAATTTGATCCACCTTTTTTTTCTTTTGATTCTTGTCCTGGTGCTCCGCTTTCTAATTGTTGTGTATTTGGTGTTTCTGTTGCTTTTGAACTTGTTCCTGTTGTTGAAACTTGTGCTCCGCTTTCTGGTTTTTGATTTTGTATTTTTTTATTACCACAGTTAGTTATTAAAAAGATTGAACTTAATAATATTGATGAACTACTTAAAATAGAAATTGTTTTTACTATTCTAATTTTATTTATTTTTGGCATAAAAAACTCCTTTTTTTAACATAAGCGTTAAATTTTTTTTGTTAATAAATTTTGAAATAGAGTTAATTATAAATAACTTAAAACTATAAACAATTTTTAAGTTATTAAAGTTTAAATTAAATAGTTTTAGTGAATTTGGAGAAAATTCAGAGAAAAAATTATTTAAATGTGTGTGTGTGTGTGTGTGTGTGTGTACATTACTTACATTATTATTATTTTCGACTTTTAAACTTAACTTAATGGTTATTTGTTTTGAGTTATTTTTTATATATTTTTTTCAAAACACCTACAACTATATACTGACTATAAAAATTAAAAACTTATTTTTTATATTCTGTATAGTAGTACAAAAAAAGTAATAAGTAAATTTTTATTTATTAATTCTTTAGCATATTTTTTATATATGCTAAATTTACTTTTTTTACTTATAGTTTTTTCAATTTTTATAGTTAATAACTTTATTTGTTATAATATTTTTTCTTCTAAATATTTAATATTTCTTTTTAAATCAGTACCTTAAATTTTAACTATAAACTTAACATTATAGCGTTTTAAAAATAATAAATTAAATCATTTACTTATAAAAGCTAAAATATTTAAATTTCTTTTTTAGTTTTGAACATAACTTAATCTAACAGTATTTTTTTACTAAATATATCATTAAAAAGTTTTAACTTTTCTTCAATAACTGCAAGAAGAAAAAACTTTAAGTTTGTACTTAATGAATGATAATATAAGTATAAAAATTTATATTTAAAATAAAGTTTTTCCATATAATTAAATTATATTAAATCAAAAAAAAAAATGAAATAAATTAAAAATATACTTTTGAAAAAAATGGAAAAAAATTTTTTTTAAATAAAAAGATTAATAATTAATTAATAAAATTAAAAAAAAATAACTATTATAAAGTAATAAAAAATATTTTAAAAAACTTAAGTTAAAATTAAATAATAGTTTTTAATTTTAAAAACTATTTTATTTTAAAAAAGTTTAAGTTTTATAATACTAAAAAACAACTAAAAATTAATTTAATTATTTAAGGTTCTAATTATAAAATATAATATACCCAAAGTATAAAGTTGAAAAAACAAATTAGTTAAAACAAACTAAGTTAAAATAGTAAATTAATCAAAATAAAAATTAATAAGATTTTATAAAATAAATTATTTTTTTAATATTATGTTTATTTAAACAAAAATAAATTAATAAAGTATTGTTTTTTAAATTTACTTGGTAAAGTATAAAATCAAGCTCCTTCAAGTTTTTATAATTTGCTTAGGCTTATTAGATGTAAATTTTTTTTATTACAGTTAGTTGAAAAAAAATGGAAACTTATTTAATTATTTAATTTATTTTTTTAACTTTTTATGAAGTATATCTATTTATAAAAATTTTTAAATTTTAATATATAACATTATTCAAATTATGAATATTTTTTTATGAAAAAATAAATATAGAAATAAAAACTTTAAAATGTTATAATTAAAAAAAAAAAAACTAAATAAATAATTTTATAAAAAAATATTTTAAAATTTAATATCAAGGAGTTTTTTATGAAGAAAATAAATAAAATAAGAATAATAAAAACAATTTCTATTTTAAGTAGTACATCATTAATATTAAGTTCAATCTTTTTAATGACTAACTGTGGTAATAAAAAAATAAAAAATCAAAAACCAGAAAGCGGACCACAAGAAGCATCAACATTATCAAGCACAATTGGAGAAATAAAAAAATCTGAAATTAACGAAAAACCTTCAGAAAATAAAGTAATAAAAAAACCAGTAAATGAAGGAGCAAATCAAACAAGAGAAGTTGCAACAGGAGTACAAAACCCAAATACACAAAAATCAGAAAGACCAGAAGAATCAAAACAACCAAAACCAGAAACAGTAACACAAGAAACATCAACAGGATCAGGCACAGCTGGAGAAACCAAAAAACCAGTAACTGAAGAAATTATTCAACCAACTGAAGGAGCAAATCAAACAAGAGAAGTTGCAACAGGAAGATTAAAATTAAATCCAACAATAAAAAAAACTCAAACATTAGCATTAAAAATAAAAAGAGATAAAAAAAAATATCCTTCAGAGTTCTTCAATTGTGTTGATTTGTTATATGGTTTAAATGGAAGTGCAGTTATTTCAAACAAAATAGTTAAAGATAACTTTGAATTTATATTTTCAAAAAAAAAACTTTTTAAAGTAAATAAAATAATTGGAAAATCAAAAATTGAAAGATATTTTTTTTCAGAAAAAGAAAAAAATCAAAATATTTTAATGAATTTTAATGAAAAAACAATTTTTATTAAATTAGAAGAACCTTTAAATAATTTTATTTTTCAACAAGCGATAAAAATTTTAGATACAAAAAATGGTGAATTACTATCTTCAATTAGTAACACTTTTTTTAAATTTTCAAAACAAAAAAATTTTCCATATGATATTTTTGTTAAGTTAAAAAATTATAATACAAAGTCAAAAGAAATTGATGAATATAAACTTATAACTCTTAATTCAAAGGAATATATTGTTAATATTAATAAACCTATACCTAATAAAATAATAACTTTATTAAAAACTCAATTATCTTCTCTTTTAAACCTTACAAACCTTACTTCAATAGGTTTAAAATTTATTGTGGATGAGCAAACTAAAAAAATTATAAAAGTACAAGCAATTAAGGGATCAGAAAATAATAAAACTGATTTATCATTACAAGACAATAAATATACAGTTATTGGTTTAAAAGCTGTTTATGGTGAAAACAATCATTCATATGATCAATTTTTAATTAAGATTGATACTAATATTAATAGTCAAGTATTAGATTTAATTAAACAAAAATTACTTAATGGTTCTAAATTAGAAAATGATCATACTATTGAATGATTTAAAAATTTAAAGTTTTATAATGCTAATGGGCAATTACAAGTAAATTTAACTGCTCAAGGTGAAAATAATAAAGTTGCTTTGTCAAATTATAAAGTTAAAACAATAAATGGCGAAAACTATATTTATAGTACTTTAAAAAGTCTTTCTGGAGAAATCCTGAAAGTTATTAGTAAAAAATTACCTAATGGTTCTGAATTTCAAAATACTTTCAATTCTTGATCAGAGTTTAAGTTTTATAATACCCAAGGTCAATTATAATAACTAGAAGTTAACTTAACTTCACAAAACAATGATAATAAAGTTGAAGTTCCAAACTATAAAGTAAAAACAATAGATGGCAAAAACTATATATTTGACACTACAAAAAGAATTCCTGAAAAAATATTAAAAGTTATTAGACAAAAATTAATTAACGTTTTTAAATTTAGACAGTTAAATAGTTCTTTACCAGGCTTTATATTTAATAGCGATACTGATAATACATTAAAAGTGAGATTATCTGATCAAAATGGTAAACATTATAATGTTATTGTTCCAGAATATAAACTAATAAAAATAGAGATAAAAAATAACAAAATAATAACAGAAAAAAAATGATATATTTATAATGCTTCAAAAGTTCTTTCTGGAAAAATATTAACAACAATTAGTAATAAATTAACTAACGGTTCTCAATTAAAAAAAGATAATACTATTGAAGGAATAATCGGTTTAAAGTTTTATAATAATAGTGGTAAACTAGAAGTTAATTTAACTTCACAAAACAATGATAATAAAGTTGAAGTTCCAAACTATAAAGTAAAAACAATAGATGGCAAAAACTATATTTATAGTACTTCAAAAGCTCTTTCTGGAAAAATATTAACTGCTATTATCAAAAAATTAAATAATGATTCTACATTTAATGAAAGGTTAAGTTCTTTATCAGAGTTTAAGTTTCATAAAGGTACTAACAACACTTTACAAGTTAATTTAACTACTCAAAACAATGATAATAAAGTTGATCTTCCAAATTGAATAGTATTTTCAAATAAATTAAAAGATACAAGAATAAATTTAACTGATGCACAAGCAGACTCATATATAACAGAATTAGAAAGTTTTGTAAATGATGCTACAAAAAATACTAATATTACTGGTGATACTTTTTCAACAACAAACTATACTTTTAAAATAGAAAGTGGTAAAGTTACTAAAGTAAGATATATATATCAAACAAAAGAAGAACAATATATTACTTTAACAAATAATAGTAATGATAAGGTTTTTGTTTTAGACAAGAATAAAATATCTATAAAAGACAAGTAAGAATTAAAAAATTAAAATAATAAATAAGCTTGTTCTAAATTGTCTTTTGACAAATTTAACAAAAAATAGTGTAATATGAAAAGCAAAAGATTCTTTTCAATTATCAAAACATAAATTTATATTTTTTATATTAAAAAGTAATAAAAAAATAATTAGAATTTCATTAAAATAAACTCTTTAATCTTATTTTAATTTTTTAAATAAAACCAATAATAAAATAACTATTTATAGCACTAATCATGTAACCAAAATTACTGAACAGAAGAATAACTTTTAAAATACTAAAATAATTTCATTTAAATTTTTTAATTAATTGTTTTTCCGATCGTTTAAACAAAAAATAAAAGAAACTTAAATAATATATAGTAGAATTTTTATAATATAAAATTAATTACCATTAAAAGAATTAAAATAATAAAAATTAGAAATAACTTTAAAATAAAATACTTTTTACATAAAATTTATTAACAAAAAGAATTTAACTACTTTGTAAAAAAGGTAATTTTTTCAAAAAATAAATACAATATTAATAATTAAAACATTTTATTTTTTATGTAATTCATGCATAAATATTATTAAGTTCAATATTTTTAATGTCTGTTTGTATTTAAAAAAAGAAAATCAAAAAAAGTAGTAATAAATGAGTTATTAGAAAGTAAAAGAAAATTCTCAAATTTTAAAAATATTTTTATTTGACTTTGTAAAAATGAAGTAATAAACTATCCAGATTTAGTTAAAAACTTTTTTGTTTTAAAAAATATATATAATAACTTTTAAATAGAAAAAAAGTTTCATTACAACTTAACAGGAAAAAAAAATATAAATTTTTTTATTTCTGTAGGTAATGAAATATTAGAAAAAATTATTAGTTTTTTAAATTTTAATATAATTAATAATTTTAAAAAAAAATTGTAAAATGTTATAATAACGTAATATAATAAAAAAATTATTTTATCAAAAAAATATTTTCAAATTTAATATCAAGGAGTTTATATGAAAAAAATAAATAAAATAAGAATAATAAAAAGTTTATCAGTTTTAAGTAGTTCGTCAATATTATTAAGTTCAATCTTTTTAATGACTAATTGTGATAAGAAAAAAACAACAAGCTCCAAAAAAGAAACACAAGAAGAACAAACAAATTTAATTGAATTAAAAAGCAATTTTGTGAAGTTATGTATAGAAGAATTAAATCAACATAATGGAAAAAAAGTTACTGAAGAAAATAAAATTATTTCAAAAAGTTTTGAATTTATAATTAAAGAAAATAAATTTATAAAAGTAAAAGTAAAAAATAAATCAATAGAAATTCCTTTCCCAAAAAAATTTCAAAACCAATATACTTTTATTGGTGATGGACAAAATGCAATTTTAGTTAAAACAAACACTGGTTTAGTTGAAAAAGCTTTAGAACAAGCAACACAATTATTAGATGGAAAAAATGGTCAACTACTATCTTCAATACCAAAAACTACGTTTGAATTTTCAAAAGGTACTGGAAATCTTCTTCAAGTTAAGTTAAGTGGTTATAAACAAAAACTTACAACTATAGACAACTATCAAGTAATTGTTATGAAAAATGATTTAATTTTAGTTAAAACAGACAATAGTTTAGTTGAAAAAGCTTTAGAACAAGCAACAAAATTATTAGATGGAAAAAATGGTCAACTACTATCTTCAATACCAAAAACTACGTTTGAATTTTCAAAAGGTGCTGGAAATCTTCTTCAAGTTAAGTTAAGTGGTTATAATGAAACACTTACAACTATAGAAAACTATCAAGTAATTCGTTCTAACACTGATTTAATTTTAATTAAAACTGATACTAGTTTAGTTAAAAAAGCTTTAGATAAAGCAACAAAATTATTAGATGGAAAAAATGGTCAACTACTATCTTCAATACCAAAAACTACGTTTGAATTTTCAAAAGGTACTGGAAATGTTCTTCAAGTTAAGTTAAGTGGTTATAATGAAACACTTACAACTATTGACAACTATCAAGTAATTGTTACGAAAAATGATTTAATTTTAGTTAAAACAAAAACTGGTTTAGTTGAAAAAGCTTTAGAACAAGCAACAAAATTATTAGATGGAAAAAATGGTCAACTACTATCTTCAATACCAAAAACTACGTTTGAATTTTCAAAAGGTGCTGGAAATCTTCTTCAAGTTAAGTTAAGTGGTTAACTATCAAGTAAATACCAAAAACTACGTTTGAATTTTCAAAAGGTGCTGGAAATCTTCTTCAAGTTAAGTTAAGTGGTTATAATGAAACACTTACAACTATTGACAACTATCAAGTAATTGTTACTAAAAATGATTTAATTTTAGTTAAAACAAACACTGGTTTAGTTGAAAAAGCTTTAGAACAAGCAACACAATTATTAGATGGAAAAAATGGTCAACTACTATCTTCAATACCAAAAACTACGTTTGAATTTTCAAAAGGTACTGGAAATGTTCTTCAAGTTAAGTTAAGTGGTTATAATGAAACACTTACAACTATAGAAAACTATCAAGTAATTGTTTCTGATACTGGTTTAATTTTAGTTAAAACTGATGCTCCTTTAGGTGAAGCTTTAGAAGAAGCAACACAATTATTAGATGGAAAAAATGGTCAACTACTATCTTCAATACCAAAAACTACGTTTGAATTTTCAAAAGATACTGGAAATCTTCTTCAAGTTAAGTTAAGTGGTTATGATCAAACACTTACAACTATTGACAACTATCAAGTAATTGTTACGAAAAATGATTTAATTTTAGTTAAAACAAACACTGGTTTAGTTGAAAAAGCATTAGAACAAGCAACACAATTATTAGATGGAAAAAATGGTCAACTACTATCTTCAATACCAAAAACTACTTTTGAATTTTTAAAAGGTGCTGGAAATCTTCTTCAAGTTAAGTTAAAAAATCATAATAAAACCTTAAAAACAATTACCGGATATATAGTTATTCAAGAAAAAAATAATGAATATATAATTAATATCTCTAAAACTTTACCTTCTTCTATTATTAATATTATAAAATCAAAACTAAGAACAGAAAATGGTAAACTACTATCTTCTATTAATGATAATCCTATTTTTGCATTTTCAAAAGGTACTGGAAATGTTCTTCAAGTTAAGTTAAAAAATCATAATAAAACCTTAAAAACAATTACCGGATATATAGTTATTCAAGAAAAAAATAATGAATATATAATTAATATCTCTAAAACTTTACCTTCTTCTATTATTAATATTATAAAATCAAAACTAAGAACAGAAAATGGTAAACTACTATCTTCTATTAATGATAATCCTATTTTTGCATTTTCAAAAGGTACTGGAAATCTTCTTCAAGTTAAGTTAAAAAATCATAATAAAACCTTAAAAAGAATTACTGGATATATAGTTATTCAAGAAAAAAATAATAAATATATAATTAATATCTCTAAAACTTTACCTTCTTCTATTATTAATATTATAAAATCAAAACTAAGAACAGAAAATGGTAAACTACTATCTTCTATTAATGATAATCCTATTTTTGCATTTTCAAAAGGTACTGGAAATGTTCTTCAAGTTAAGTTAAAAAATCATAATAAAACCTTAAAAAGAATTACCGGATATATAGTTATTCAAGAAAAAAATAATGAATATATAATTAATATCTCTAAAACTTTACCTTCTTCTATTATTAATATTATAAAATCAAAACTAAGAACAGAAAATGGTAAACTACTATCTTCTATTAATGATAATCCTATTTTTGCATTTTCAAAAGGTACTGGAAATGTTCTTCAAGTTAAGTTAAAAAATCATAATAAAACCTTAAAAAGAATTACCAGTTATATAGTTATTCAAGAAAAAAATAATGAATATATAATTAATATCTCTAAAACTTTACCTTCTTCTATTATTAATATTATAAAATCAAAACTAAGTTCAATAAATGGTTATCTATTATCTTCTATTAATGATAATACTGTTTTTGCATTTTCAAAAGGTACTGATGATATACTACAAGTTAACTTAATTATTCAAGGTGAAAATAATAAAGTGGATTTTCCAAATTGAATAATATTTTCAAATAAGTTAAAAGATAAAAGAATAAATTTAACTCAAAAACAAGCAGATTCATCTATAACAGAATTAGAAAGTTTTGTAAAGAATAAAGAAAAAAATAGTAATATTACTGGTGATACTTTTTCAACAACAAACTACACCTTTAAAATAGAAAGCGGTAAAGTTACTAAAGTAAGATATAAATATCAAACAAAAGAATATCAATATATTACTTTAACAAATAATCTTTATGATAAAGCTTTTATTTTAGAAAATAGTAAAATATGTATAAAAGCTAATATTATAAAAGCTGAAAATAAATTAAATAGTTGAAATAAAAAAAAATTTCGTTCAAGTTTGACTGTCGCAATAAATAAAAAAAATGGTATGAACGGAAATGATGAAAAAAATTTTACAATTGAAAATTTTAGGTTTTTTATAAATGATTATGATCATAAAATAATGGGAGTTTCATTAATAGACACTAATAACTCATATATTGAATTTAAAAAAGAATATAAAGTAAATATAAATAGTTTTGAACATGTTGAAAATATTCAAGAAAAAAAATAGTATATCTAAAATTTTTTACTTTAACTAAATTTAATTATGTCGAAAAACAATACTTTAAAATTAAAAAAAATAATTTAACTTTTAATTTAATTATTTTTTTTTAGTTTTTTGACTTTTTAATATTATATAAAAAAAAATTTAAATTTTTTTTAATTATCATGTAATTAATTTTTTTTAAGTATAAAAGAATTTCAAAAGTAGACTTAATACTTGGCCCAATAAGTTGTGTTGTTGTTAATAACCTTATTAGTAAAAAAAAGTATTTTTTTTGAATATGTTTTTTTATATTAAGTTTTTTAAAGTTAAAGAACTTTAAAAAATTATTAATAAAGCTATAATTTAATTCATTTTTTTTATTAAAAAATGTTTTTAGTTCTTCACAAAAAAATTTAATAAATTCTTTTGATTCAATGTTGTTAAGTAAACTTAAGTCATTTAGTATATAGTTTTTTTTAAAAAAGACTTCACTAACTTTAATAATTTCTTTTCCAAAAGAAATTTCTTTTTTGTAAAGTAGAGCAATGCTTTCTAAAATTTTTTTATTATAATTGGGATATTCTTTTTCCAAAAAACAAACCACAAAATTTAACCAATCTTGGTTTGAAAGTTTTTTTAGATACTGTTTATTTACTCAATTTAGTTTTTTTTGATCAAAAAATGAAGAGTTTTTTGATAAATTTTCAAAAGTAAACATATCTATAATCTCTTTTTTTGTAAAAATTTCTCTAGTTGTTATTTTTGGGTGTCAACCTAAAAATATTAAAAAGTTAAATAAGCTTCTGGTAAATAACCATCTTCAATAAACTGTCCTACAAATTGTTTAACTTTTAAGTTTCTTTTAGATAACTTTTTTCCACTTTCATCAACAATAACAGAAACATGAGCAAATTTTTGGTAATTTTCATCCAAAAGTTTTATATATTAATATTTGTTTAAATGTGTTTGAAATATGTTCTTCTCCTCTAACAACATGAGAAATTTTCATCAAGTAGTCATCAACTACTACTGCAAAGTTATATGATGGAGTTTGATTTTTTTTTATCAAAATAAAATCAAACATATCACTTGAATTACTTTTAATTTTTTGTCTTACTAAATCATCAAAAGAAAGATCAATATCTTTTTTTATTTTAAACTTAATTGAATAGTTATTTCTTTCTAACTCTTTTTTAGATATTTTTTTTTCAAAACACCTACAACTATCAACTTCAATATTAAAAACTTTTTTTTTTCTTCTTTATAAGTAGTGCAAAAACAGTAATAAGCAAAGTTTTTATCAATTAATTCTTTAGCATAGTTTTTATATATATCAAAACGTTTTGATTGTTTGTATGGCCCAAATTTATTTTTTGGTTCCAATAGTTTCGTCTATATCTATATTTAATCACTTTAGTTGTTCTAAAATTTTTTCTTCAGAACCTTTTACATTTCTTTTTAAATCTGTATCTTCAATTCTAACTATAAACTTTCCGTTATAGTGTTTTGCTAATAGGTAATTAAATAGTGCAGTTCTAACAGCACCAATATGTAAATTTCCTGTAGGGCTTGGCGCATACCTTAATCTAATCATATCTTTTTATAATATTATACCATGTAAAAATAAGTAATTGTTATTGTTTTATATTGAACTTAAAATGAATTAAGTGCTTTAACTACCATAACCAAAAGGTGAAAAAACTTCTTTAAGTAGTTTTTTTGTGTAGTTAATTCCAAATATTTGTTGTAATTTTTCTTTTGAATTTTTTATTAAGTTATAAATATTTTTTTTCTCTATTAAAAGTTTTTTGATATTTTCTTTTGAACTTTTAATTAGCTTTAAATGCCTTTTTTGAATAAATAAATTTTTATTAATAAACTTAAAACTTTTTAAAAGTTCTTCAACAACAATATCAATTAAACTTTTAATATTATCATTTATATTTTCAATAAATAAAAAATTTTCATTGTTAAAATTTTTTACTTTTGAAGTTATTATATTCATTTTATTTTTATTATATTTTAACTTATCAAAACTATCAATAATAAATTTTGTTTCAAAGTTTTTAACTATATTTTCAAAAATATATTGTTTTTCATTAAAGTTTTTTAGCTTGGTATTTTGAGTTTTTTTGATTTCGAGTTTTTTAGATTTAAAAAACTCTAAAATAGATTTTTTATTTTGATAATCTAAAAAGTATAAGTTGATGCCATCAAGTATTTTTTGACCAATAGTAGAAGTTATAACAACTTCATTAAGTGTTGAAGATATTTTTTTTAGTTTTGTTCAGAAATAAAAAGAAAGTTTATTGTTTTTAAGAAATGATTTTTCCATTTTTTCTAAAGAAAAAATAAGTTTTTTAATTTGTTTATCACTATCTATATTTAGTTTGTTTTGAGAAATTTTTAACTTTGCTTTATTCTTTGAATAAATCAAAGTATTAATTAGTTCAGCTCTATTTAGTTTAATTTTGTTATGAAGAAATGATCTTTTTGTAAATTCTCCTGGAATTGCTAATCTAGCACCATTATCAACTATTAAATCCATAACTTGATCGATAATATATATATTACCATGAGTATATATTTCACAATTATAACCACCAAGAAAGTTGTTTGTTTTGGTAAATCAAGAGACTAAAACTTCATCAACTATAAGATTATTTTTTTTATCTACTATATTACCAAAAGTTAATTTTCTATTTTTTCCTATTTTACCGGAAAAAAATATTATTCATTATATCTAAAGTTTTGGGCCCTGATAGTCTAATTATATAAAAGGTTTGCATAGTTTTAGTATTAGCTAATGCAACTATAGTATCAATATTATTTATTTGTTTTTTCATATAAATTATTTTAATATAATTATTAATTATAGTATATTTAAATAATAAAAATTTTTTCAATACTATTAAAAAATAAAAAAAGTTATTTTAAATAATTTATTTTATTATAATGTTATAAAAAAATAATAATAATAATATAAAAAAACTTAATAAAAACAACTTATTTAAAACTTTTAAACTAAGTTTAAAAGTTAAAAATAATAATAATGTAAGTAATGAAAACACACATTTAAATAATTTTTGCTCCGAATTTATTCTAAATTCATTAAAACTATTTAATTTAAACTTCAATAACTTTAAAATATATAAAATTTTTAAGTTATTAATAATTTATACTCTATTTTAAAAGTTATTAAAAAAAAAATTTATGGTGGTTATAGTGATAATGAAAAAAACTTTATAAGTGATTATAAAATTATTATTTTAGAAAAAAATTCATTTTTAGTTAAAATAAACAAAACTTTAAGTGATGAAGTTTTAGAACTTTTAAAAACTAAATTAGAAACTTTTAACGGTTTCGAAGGAAAGATTTTGGAAGATGAAGAAAGTATTGAAAATTTTATATTTTTTACTGAAAACATTAAATTTTATGTTAAAAATAAACAAATTACTAATGTAGAAATAGCAAAAACAAAGATTAAAAGAAATGTAAATGATTGAAATAGAAATAATAAATTAGAAAAAGATTTAAAAAAAACAAAAACAACATTTAAGAAAGATAATTATACTTTTTTTAATCATCATAATGAATCTAGTGTTTTAGTTAATAAAAGAAAAAAATTAAAACATCAGAGTTTAAACTTGGCTTTTTTAAAATTAGAAAAAAATATTGATGAAAATATTAATTTAAATAATGATGAATTTCAAATTGATAAATTTACATTTTCAATTAATAATCAAAAAAAGTAACCAAAGTTAAATTAACAGGACATAATCAAACAGAAACAGAAATTTTAGGTGTATTTAATGTTTGGCATGATAATAAATTAAATAAAGATGAATTTGATAATAAATTAATGGAAAAAGCAAATCAAGAACTTTCAAATTTAAATGGTCGGCTAATTTAAATAGGAATAAAAAAAAAAAATTTTTATACAAAAAACTTTTCATTTATTTATAATGAAAATACTAAAAAATTTGAAAAAGTGAATTTTGGTTTTTCAGAAAATATAAACAAAGGTTATAGTGAATTTAAATATAAAGATGATTATACTTTTTGTAATATTGATTTAATAGATTTATATTATAATATAAAAACTAATATTGGACAATATTTTTATGTAATTAAATTAAATGAACCTTTAAAAGGTGAGCTTATAGAATACATTAAATATAACTTAAAAAGAATAGAAAAGCCAACAATAGAATCACTTTTTAATTACGGAACATATAATATTAAATATAATAAATAAAGGCAATATGTGAAATTTGGAATTTTCATATGATAATAGTAATAAAAAATTGAAAGTAAGATTAAAAAATAAAGAAACTCAACCTTGAAAAATAATTGAAAATTATAAAATTATTGTATCATTAGATAAAAAAAAACAAAAAAAGTATAGATTAATTAAAATTGATGAACCACTTCAAAATGATGATAATTTTTATGAAATAATTTATAAAGAATTAGAAGAAAAAAATGAAATTGAAAATATTGAAAATGAAAACTACTTTATTTTTAAAACACAAAATTTTTTATTTACCGTTGAAAATCGTGAAATTACTAAAGTAAAATTGATTGGCGGAACAAAAGATAATGAAATTAATTTTAAAGATAAATTTATATTTATTTATTTCAAAAAATCAATTTTATTTATTAAAAAAGATGATAAATTGTCAACAGATGAAAAATGAAAAATTATTATAAATTTTGCAAAAAAGAATTAGAAAATTCAAACAAAAAAGGTTTTACTATTAAAAATAACAAGTTTAAAACAAAAAACTTCGAATTTGAAGTAAAAAAAGAAGATGAAAAATGAAAAATTATTAAGTTTAAATAACTACAAACTATTATCTTTTATTGATAACACAACTTTTTAATTTTCAATTAAGGTTAAAAAAAGTTGAAATTTTTTTTATTATATTAAAAAAATTTATTTAAATGTTATAATAAATAAAAAATAGTATAAATAAAATTTAAAAAAATTATTTTTATGTTTTACAATTTTATAAAAAATAAAGTATATATAAAGTTCAAGTATGTTTTAAAAATAGAAAATAATAGTTTTTTATGTATAAGAATAAACCACACACACACACACACACACACACACACACACACACACACACAGTTAAATAATTTTTTATTTAAGTTTTTTAAAAAAAAACTAAAATTATTTAACTGTGTTTTTAATAACGTAAAAATTTTATATATTTTATTGTTATTAATAAACAACTCTATTCCAAATTTTATTAAGAAAAAAAATTTAACTATTAGTTTAAAAAGGAGTTTGTTATGTCAAAAATAAATAAAATTAAAATAATTAAAACAGTTTCTGTTTTAAGTAGTACATCAATATTATTAAGTTCAATCTTTTTAATAAATGGTTGTACGCCAAATACTAAAAAAACAAACCAAGCACAAAAAAAAGATAAAAAACAATCAGGATCAGGTGCAAAAGGTGTAACAGTCGGATCAACAACACAATTAAAACTTAAAAGTCTTTCACCTATTTTATTAAAGCAAGCAAACGATTTATTAGAAAGTAAAAACGGTAAGCTATTATATGAAATTAATAAAGAAAAAACTTTTGAATTTTCAATAGATTTAGTTTCAAATAAACTTAAAGTAAAATTGAAAAGTGATTATTGATCAGTTTCCGATATAGATAATTATAAAATTGTAACTATTAATTCAAAAAATTATATTGTTAATAGTTTAAAAAAATTACCTGTAAATATAATAAATTTATTGAAAAAAGAATTACCTTCATTAAATGGTAAAAAAATTTTTTCAAAAAACTTAAAGTTTATTCTTGATTCTAACACTAATAAAATTAATAAAGTAAAAGTAATCGGGTGGAACAAATGCAAATGAAACAGATTTATCATTTAATGAAAATGAAAATTTATATACAGTTATTGGTCCTAAAGAAAATGAAATTTTAGTTAAAACTGATTTACCTTTAACTAATGAAGCTTTAAATTATGCAAGATTAAAATTAAATTTAAATGCAGATAAAATTATAAATTTTAATGGTTCTTCAAAATCATTATTTACAATTGATAATTTTACATTTACAATTGATAATCAAAAAAAAGTAACCAAAGTTAAATTAACACAACATAATCAAACAGAAACAGAAATTATAACAGTATTTGAAGTTCAAAAAGAAAATACAAATTTAAAATTAAAAAATTACAATTTACAAATGAGTAATGAATTAATGAAAAAAGCAGAACAAGAGCTTAAAGAGTTTAATTGTAAAAAAATTGGTTCCAAATACAATTTATATATATATACAAAAAACTTTGTATTTACTATTGATTCAAGAACTAAAAAAATTACTAAAGTAAAAGTAATTGGTGATTATAGCAATAATGAAAGTAATTTAAATTTTGAACAAAAAGATGAATATGATTATAAAATTATTATTTTAGGAAAAAATTCATTTTTAATTAACTTAGCAAAATCTTTAAGTAGTGAAGTTTTAAAACTTGCAGAAACTGAATTAGAAGCTTTTAATGGTTTCGAAGTTAAGATTTTTGAAGAAAAAGAAAGTATTGAAAATTTTATATTTTTTACTGAAAACTTTAAATTTTATGTTAAAAATAAACAAATTACTCATGTAGAAATAGCAAAAACAAAGATTAAAAGCAATATAAATGATTGAAATAGAAATAATAAATTAGACAAATTAGAAGCAGATTTAATAAGAACAAAAACAACATTTAAGAAAGATAATTATATTTTTTTTAATCATGATGGGTTATCTAGTGTTTTAATTAATAAAAGAAAAAAATTAAAACATCAGAGTTTAAACTTGGCTTTTTTAAAATTAGAAGAAAAAATCGGTTCAAAAATTACATTTACTGGAAATAACATTATAGATGATGATTTTACATTTACAATTAATGATCAAAAAAAAGTAACCAAAGTTAAATTAACAGGACATAATCAAACAGAAACAAAAATTTTAGGTGTATTTAATGTTGGAAATGATAATAAATTAAATAAAGATAAATTTGATAATAAATTAATGGAAAAAGCAAATCAAGAGCTTTCAAATTTAAATGGTAGGTTAATTTATTTGGCAATAAAAAGCAATATTCTTTATACAAAAAACTTTTCATTTATTTATAATATATATACTAAAAAATTTGAAAAAGTGAATTTTGGTTTTTCAAGAAATATAAACAAAGGTTATAGTGAATTTAAATATAAAGATGATTATACTTATTGTAATATTGATTTAAAAGATTTAGATATAAAAACTAATATTGGACAATATTTTTATGTAATTAAATTAAATGAACCTTTAAAAGGTGAATTTATAGAATACATTAAATATAACTTAAAAAGAATAGAAAATTCAAAAATAAAATCATTTTTTAATGACGGAACATATAAAAAAATTAAAGATATATTAAATACAATAAATAAATACAATATGTGAAATTTGGAATTTTCATATGATAATAGTAATAAAAAATTGAAAGTAAGATTACAAAATAAAGAAACTCCTCAACCTTGAAAAATAATTGAAAATTATAAAATTATTAAATCATTTGATATAAAAAAACATATATTAATTAAAATTGATGAACCACTTCAAAATAAAGATTTTAATTCTGATGATGTTCTTTTTAAAATAATTAAATCAGAATTAGAAGCAAAAAATAAAATTAAAAATATTGAAAATGAAAACTACTTTATTTTTAAAACAAAAAATTTTTTATTTACTGTTGAAAATGGAGAAATTACTAAAGTAAAATTAATTGGCGGAACAAAAGATAATGAAATTAATTTTAAAGATAAATTTATATTTATTTATTTCAAAAAATCAATTTTATTTATTAAAAAAGATAAATCGCAAAAAGATGAAAAATGAAAAATTATTATAAATTTTGCAAAAAAAGAATTAGAAAATTCAAACAAAAAAGTTTTTACTATTAATAATAAAAAGTTTACAACAAAAAACTTCGAATTTGAAATTAAAAAAGAAGGTGAAAAATGAAAAATTAAAAAAATTATAATTAAAAAGAAAACATATCCATATAATAATCGTGAATTAAACAAAAAAGAAAAAGAAGAAATAAATGAAAATGTTAAAATTGTTGAAAACAAGTTGACTTTAAATAAAACTAATTAACCTTTAATTGATCAAAATTTAAAAAATAAAAAATTATTAAGTTTAAATGACTACAAAATATTATCTTTTATTGATAACACAACTTTTTAATTTTCAAAAGATATTTAAACAATAATTTTCAATTAAAGTTAAAAAAAATTTAAATTTTTTTTATTATATTAAAAAAATTTATTTAAATGTTATAATAAATTAAAAATAGTATAAATAAAATTCAAAAAAATTATTTTTATGTTTTACAATTTTATAAAAAATAAAGTATATATAAAGTTCAAGTATGTTTTAAAAATAGAAAATAATAGTTTTTTATGTATAAGAATAAACCACACACACACACACACACATACACAGTTAAATAATTTTTTATTTAAGTTTTTTAAAAAAAAACTAAAATTATTTAACTGTGTTTTTAATAACGTAAAAATTTTATATATTTTATTGTTATTAATAAACAACTCTATTCCAAAATTTATTAAGAAAAAAAATTTAACTATTAGGTTGAAAGGGAGTTTGTTATGCCAAAAATAAATAAAATTAAAATAATTAAAACAGTTTCTGTTTTAAGTAGTACATCAATATTATTAAGTTCAATCTTTTTAATAACTAACTGCGGTAATAAAAAAAAACAAAAAGTATAAAAAACAAAAATTCAAAAAAACAAGATTCAAAAACAGAACCAGAAGTAAATTTAATAAAAGCAAAAATGAATTATTCATCTTGCAATGGACAAAACTTACTGAAGAAAACAAAATTACTACTGATAATTTTGAATTAATATTGAATTAAATAAAATTACTAAAGATAAAATTTAAAAGTAAAAAAAAAGAAACTACTTTCCCAATAGAAGAGCAAAACAAAATACTTTAATGATACAGGATAAATCGAAATTTTAGTTAAAAACTGATGTATCTTTAACCGGTGAAGCTTTAGATGAAGCAAAAAAACAATTAAACCAAAAAAATTTAAAATATTAACTTCTACGACCAAGCTACTTTGAATTTTCACAAGGTACTGGAAACATTATTAATGTAAGGTAAAAAACTATCATGATACAATTACAAAAATAGATAATTAAAGTTTATTGTTCCAAAAATCTTATATAAAAAAACTGATGAACATTAAAATAAAAAGCTATAAAAAAATTAGCAAAATACACAAATTAAAAAACCAAAAATCAAACAATAACTTATATTCCAGGCAAAACAAATTTATTTTAAACTTAGTAAATTTAATTACTATTATGATGAAACAAAGCAGTAATTAAAGTTAAATTAGCAGTCATAATAACACAAAACAGATATTAAAACAATATATAAAGTTGAAGAAATTGAAGGAAACAAAAATTAACTATAATGGATATTAATTTAACTGTCGAAACTTTAAATGATTGCAAAAAAGAATTAACATCTTGCAATGGAACAAAAACTTACTGAAAAAACATAATTACTACTGATAATTTTGAATTTATTATTGTATCGAATTAAAATTACTAAATAAAAGTAAAAGGTAAAACAAAAGAAACACTTTCCCAATAGAAGAGCAAGACAAATATACTTTTATTGGCACGAGTAAATGCAATTTTAGTTAGAACAAATGTTGCTTAACTTGGTGATGCTTTTGGAAGAAGCAAAAAAACAATTAAACACCAAAAAAAAATGGCGAATTAATAACTTCTATCGACCAAAGCTACTTTTGGTCTTTCAAAAGGTACTGAAACATTATTTAATGTTAAGTAAAAAACTATAATGATACAATTACAAAAATAGATAATTATAAAGTAAGGTTGTCAGAAAATATTATAGTAAAAGAGAAGGCTAATATAACCAAAAAATTAAAAAGCTTAGAATTAGCAAAATAAAATTAAAACCCAAATCAAACAATAACATATACAGGGCAAAACAAATTTATTTAAAACTTGGTAACATTAAAATTTACTCATTGATAAGTGCCAACAACACAAATTAACAAAGTTCAATTAGACAGGTCATAAATGGTAGAGGGGGGGGGAGGGGGGCAGAAACAAGATATTAAAACAATATTTAAAGTAAAGAAATTGAAGGAAACATAAAATTAAATAGAATGGATATTAATTTAACCTGGCGAAACGTTAAATGATGGGCAAAAAATGAAGTTATCATCTGACATGGACAAAAACTTACTGAAGAAAACAAAATTACTACAGAAAATATTAATTATTATTGTATCTAAATAAAATTACAAAAGTAAAAGTAAAAGGTAAAACAAAAGAAACTACTTTCCCAATAGAAAGAGCAAAACAAATATACTTTTAATGGTAACGGAGTAAAATGCAATTTTAGTTAGAACAAATGTGAGCTTAAACTGGTGAACGCTTAGATGAGAGCAAAAAAACAATTAAACCAAAAAAATGGCGAATTATTAACTTCTATTGAACCAAACTACTTTTGTCTTTCAAAAGGTGTACTGGAAAGGCATTATTAATGTTAAGGTAAAAAACTATAAGATACAATTACAAAAATAGATAATGTATAAAGTTATTGTTCAGAAAATATTATAGGTCAATTACTAATGAACAATTAAAATTAAAGAGCTTAGAAAAGGCAACAAATTTATTAAATGGTAAAAATATTGGAAAGATATTAACTTCTATACTTCAACCTACATTTCAATTTCAAAAGATAGCTCTAAACCATTCACCTTCAAGTAAAGTTAAAAGGTTATAATGACACACTTTAACAACTATAGAAAATTAATAAAGTTATTGGTGTTAGAAATATTATAGTAAATACTAATGAACCATTAAAATTAAAAAGCTTTAGAATTAGCAAAATTAAAATTAAAACCAAATCAAAACAATAAATGGGAATATTCATGGCAAAAACAAATTTATAATTAGAACTTGGTAATTTTATATTTACTATAGATAGTACAACAACACAATTTAATCAAAGTTAAATTAAAGGACATAATGGTAACAGAACAAGATATTAAAACAATATTTATATTTAAAGAAATTGAAGGAAACAAAAAATTAACTAGAAAGGATATTAATTGTAACTGGCGAAACTGTTAATTGATGCAAAAAATGAATTGACATCTTGAATGGACAAAAAACTTACAGAAAAAACAAAATACTACAGAAAATTTGAATTTATTTATTTTGTTATCAAAAAAATTAACTAAAGTAAAAGTAAAAGGAAAACAAAAGAAACTACTTTCCCAATAGGAAGTAAGAAAACAAAAATACTTTTATTGGTACTGGAGTAAATACAATTTTAAGTTAGAACTAATGTTCGCTTTAACTGGTGAAGCTTTAGTAGATGAAGCAAAAAAAAACAATTAAACCAAAAAAGAAAAATGGCGAATTATTTAACTTCTATTGACCAACACTTACTGTATTGTCTTTTCAAAAGGTTAGTAGAAGGAAACATTATTAATGTTAAGGTAAAAAACTATAATGATACAAAATACAAAAATAGATAATTAATAAAGTTATTGGTTCAGAAAATATTATAGTTAAAAACTAATGAACCATTAAAATTTTAAAAGCTTTAGAAAAAGGCAACAAATTTATTAAATGGAAAAAATGGAAAATTATTAACTTTATATAGACCAAACTACTTTTTGAATTTTCAAAAAGATAGTTTTACCAATAACCTTCAAGTAAAGTTAAAAGGTATTATGATGAACACTTTAACAACTATTATGGGAAAATTATAATGTTATTGGTTTCAGAAAATATTATAGTAAAAACTAACTGGAAAAATTAAAGTTTAAAAGCTTTTAGAAAAAGGCAACAAATTTATTAAATGGAAAAAAATGGTACAAAACTGTTAAACTTCTATTACTGTCAACCACTTTTTCAATTTTCAAAAGATAGCTATAACCAATCACCTTCAAGTAAAGGTTAAAAAGGTTATAAATGACACTTTAACAACTATAGAATAATCTAAGAATAAGTTATTGGTTTAGAAAATATTATAGTAAATACTAATGAACCATTAAAATTAAAAGCTTTAGAATTAAGCAAAATTAAAATTAAAAACCAAATCAAACGAATAACATTATATTCACGGGCAAAACAAATTTATTAAAATTTGGTAAATTTATATTTACTATTGATAGTACAACAACACAATTAATCAAAGTTAGGTAAATTAGAAGGTCATAATAGTACAGAACGAAGAATAATTAAAACAATATTTAAAGTTGAAGGAAAATTGAAGGAAACAAAAAAAATTAACTATGAATGGATATTAATTTAAACTGGCGAAACTTTAAATGATGGCAAAAAATGAAATTATCATCTTGCAATGGAAACAAAAACTTAACTGAAGAAAAACAAAAAATACATAACTGATTAATTTTGAAATTTTATTATTGTAATCAAATAAAATTACTAAAGTAAAAGTAAAAGGTAAAACAAACAGAAACTACTTTTCCCCCGAACTAGAAGAGCAAAAACAAAATATACTTTTATTGGTACTGGAGTAAATGCAATTTTAGTTAGAACTAATGTTGCTTTTAACTGGTGAAAGACTTTAGATGAAGCCAAAAAAACAAATTAAACCAAAAAAAATGGCGAATTATTAACTTCCTATCGGACCAAGGCTACTTTGTGTTTTTTCAAAAAGGTACTGGAAACATATTAATGTTAAGGTTAAAAAACTATAATGATACAAATTTACAAAAATAGATAATTTATTAAAGTTTATTGGTTCAGAAAAATATTATAGTAAAAAACTAAATTAAAAACCATTAAAATTAAAAGCTTTAGAATTAGCAAAATCAAAAAAAATTAAAAAGCCAAATCAATACAATAACATATATTCAAAGCAAAACAAATTTATTTAAACTTGGTGTTTGAATTTATATTTACTATTTGATGGTTTATTAAACAAAAGAGAGTAATTAAAGTTAAATTAGTAGAAGGTCATAATAGGTACAGAAAAAGATTATTAAAACAATATTTTTTAAGTTGAAGAAATTGAAGAGAGAAAAAACAAAAAAACATTATACTAGAATGGATATTAATTTAATTGGGGATACTTTAAAATTATGCAAAAAAAAAAGAATTATCATTCTTGAAAGGACCAAAAAACTTATTGAAGCAAACAAAATTACTACAGGAAAATTTTGAATTTATTATTGTATCAAAGTAAAATTACTAAAGTTAAAAAAGTAAAAGGTTAAAACAAAAGAAGAAAATACTTTCTCTCACAGAAGAGCAAAAAAAATATACCTCTTTTCTATTATTTTTTTTATTTAATTTAGGTTCTTTGGGTTTTTAAATAATTTAAAATAAAAAATAAACGTAAATTTTTTAGTTAGAACTGATTTACCTTTAACTCATGAAAGCTTTTTAAGTTATGCAAAATTGAAAATTAAATTTATTTAAATTCAAATAAATTATTATAACCGGTTAATTTAAGGGGGTTTTACAAAAAAAAAATCACACTTTACAAATAGATAAAATTTACATTTACAATATGGATGAATCAAAAAAAAGTAACCCAAAGTTAAATTAAACGACAACATAATCAAAAGAGAAACAGAAATTATAACAGTATTTGTAAGTTCAAAAAGAACAATACAAAAATTTAAAATTAAAAAATTACAATTTACAAATGAGTAATGAGATTAATGAAAAAGCAGAGAAGGAGAAAGAAAAAAGAGCTTAAATGAGATAATTGTAAAAAAATTTGGTTCAAAAATAAATTTTTTTTATATACAAAAAACTTTGTATTTACTATTGATTCAAAACTAATAAAATTTATAATGTAAAAGTAATTGGTGATTATAGGCAATAATGAAAGTAATTTAGAACTTTGAACCATAAAAGATGAATATGATTTTAAAAATTATTAATTTTAGCGAAAAAAATTCATTTTTAATTAACGTAAAAAAAAACTTTAAGTAGTGAAGTTTTAATCTTGCAGAAACTGGAATTAGAAGGACTTTGAATGGTTTCGAAGTTAGGATTTTTTCAGAAGTAATAGACTTGTATTTGAAATTTTTTTATATGTTGGTTTACGGAAATATTTTATGGGTTTGGTGATTAATTAAACACATATGTATGTTGTAGATAATAGCATTTTATTTGGAGGTTTTGTTTGGGTTTGGGGGGGGGTTTGGTGGGGGGGGTTTGATGTTGTTTTTTGTTTGGGGTTTTTGTGGTTTTTTTTTTTATTATTTTTATTTATCCTTCTGTGTTGTTTGTCGTTTGGTGGTCTGTGGGGTTGTTAGGGGGGGTGTGCGTGGGGGGGTGGGTTGTTTTGTTTTATTTTTTCAGGTTTTCTGAGGTGTAGGGGTTTCGGGGAGGGTGTGATTTTGGTGTTTCTTTTTTGTGGGTGTGTTTTTGTCGGATTGGGTTTGCTTGGGGGGTTGTGCTTTTGGGTTAGTTTGGGGTATGGGGCATTTTTAGTATCATAAAAAAATGTATACCAATGTTATATTTTAAAGGACTTAATCAAACAAGATACAGATATTTTAGGTGTAGATATTGTTGGGGCATGATAATATATTATATAGAAAGATGAAATTTGATAATGATTAAGGGACAAAAAAATAGCAAATCTGAACTTTCAAAATTTATATGGATCCGGTGTGGTGGTCTGGGTTGTTTTTTATTTTTAGGTGGGGTGATACTTTTATTAGGGGATTGGTGGGGGGATGGTGTTGTAGTTTTTTGGTGTGGTATTTTTGGGTTGGTTGGGTGGGAACCTTATATGTGTTACTTGGTGTTTATAGTGAATTTAAAATAAAGTGATTATTCTTATTGTAATATTGATTTAAGGTCATTTATATTATAATATAAAAATTAAATATTGCTACAAATTTTTTTTATGTAATTATTTTAAATGAACCTTTTAAAAGGTGCATTTATAGAATACAATTTAATATAACTTAAAAAAAAACGTTTTTGTTGATATGGATTTATACAATTCAAGAGAAATATTAAAACAAATAAATCTAATTAATTTAAATTGGAAGTTTTCATATTATTATAGTTATGGAAAAATTTAAAGTAAGATTAAAAAAATAAAAAAAATTCAACCTTTGGAAAATAATCTGTATATATAATTTTATTGGAATTCATTTGATTAAAGAAAAATATCAAAATAATTTTAAAACTGATGAAACAACTAAAAAAAGAAAAGATTGTTATTATGTATGATGTTCTTTGTTAAAATAATTAAATCAGAATTAGAAGCAAAAAATACAATTAAAAATATTGAAAATGAAAACTACTTTATTTTTAAAACAAAAAATTTTTTATTTACTGTTGAAAATGGTGAAATTACTAAAGTAAAATTAATTGGCGGAACAAAAGATAATGAAATTAATTTTAAAGATAAATTTATATTTATTTATTTCAAAAATTCAATTTTATTTATTAAAAAAGATAATTTGTTACCAGATGAAAAATGAAAAATTATTATAAATTTTGCAAAAAAAGAATTAGAAAATTCAAACAAAAAAGTTTTTACTATTAATGATAACAAGTTTACAACAAAAAACTTTGAATTTGAAGTTCAAAAAGAAGGTGAAAAATGAAAAATTATAAAAATTACAATTATAAAAAAGAAATATCCATATAATAATCTTATGTTAAAAGGACAACAAAAAATAGAAATAAATGAAAATGTTAAAATTGTTGAAAACAAGTTGACTTTAAATAAAACTAATTAACCTTTAATTGATCAAAATTTAAAAAATAAAAAATTATTAAGTTTAAATGACTACAAAATATTATCTTTTATTGATAACTAACTTTTTAATTTTCAATTAAGGTTAAAAAAAGTTTAAATTTTTTTTATTATATTAAAAAAATTTATTTAAATGTTATAATAAATAAAAAATAGTATAAATAAAATTTAAAAAAATTATTTTTATGTTTTACAATTTTATAAAAAATAAAGTATATATAAAGTTCAAGTATGTTTTAAAAATAGAAAATAATAGTTTTTTATGTATAAGAATAAACCACACACACACACATACACAGTTAAATAATTTTTTATTTAAGTTTTTTAAAAAAAAACTAAAATTATTTAACTGTGTTTTTAATAACGTAAAAATTTTATATATTTTATTGTTATTAATAAACAACTCTATTGCAAAATTTATTAAGAAAAAAAATTTAACTATTAGTTTAAAAAGGAGTTTGTTATGCCAAAAATAAATAAAATTAAAATAATTAAAACAGTTTCTGTTTTAAGTAGTACTTCAATATTATTAAGTTCAATATTTTTAATAACTAACTGCGGTAATAAAAAAACAAAAAGTATAAAAGAACAAAAATCAAAAAAACAAGATTCAAAAACAGAAACAGAAGTAAATTTAATAAAAGCAAAAAATGAATTATCATCTTGCAATGGACAAAAACTTACTGAAGAAAACAAAATTACTACTGATAATTTTGAATTTATTATTGAATTAAATAAAATTACTAAAGTAAAATTAAAAGGTAAAACAAAAGAAACTACTTTCCCAATAGAAGAGCAAAACAAATATACTTTTATTGGTACTGGAGTAAATGCAATTTTAGTTAAAACTGATGTTACTTTAACTGGTGAAGCTTTAAATGAAGCAAAAAAACAATTAAATGGAAAAAATTGAAAATTATTAACTTCTATCGACCAAGCTACTTTTGAATTTTCAAAAGGTACTGGAAACATTATTAATGTTAAGTTAAAAAACTATGATGATACAATTACAAAAATAGATAATTATAAAGTTATTGGTTCAGAAAACATTATAGTAAAAACTAATGAACCATTAAAATTAAAAGCTTTAGAATTAGCAAAATCAAAATTAATAGCAAATCAAACAATAACATATATTCAAAGCAAAAAAAATTTATTTAAACTTGGTGAATTTATATTTACTATTGATGGTAAAACAAAAGAAGTAATTAAAGTTAAATTAGAAGGTGATAATAAAACAGAAAAAAATATTAAAACAATATTTAAAATTGAAGAAACAGAAGGAAACAAAAAATTAACTAGAATGGATATTAATTTAACTGGCGAAACTTTAAATGATGCAAAAAATGAATTATCATCTTGAAATGGACAAAAACTTACTGAAGAAAACAAAATTACTACAGAAAATTTTGAATTTATTATTGTATCAAATAAAATTACTAAAGTAAAAGTAAAAGGTAAAACAAAAGAAACTACTTTCCCAATAGAAGAGCAAAACAAATATACTTTTATTGGTAATGGAGTAAATGCAATTTTAGTTAAAACTAATGTTGCTTTAACTGGTGAAGCTTTGGAAGAAGCAAAAAAACAATTAAACCAAAAAAATGGCGAATTATTAACTTCTATCGACCAAGCTACTTTTGTCTTTTCAAAAGGTACTGGAAACATTATTAATGTTAAGGTAAAAAACTATAATGATACAATTACAAAAATAGATAATTATAAAGTTATTGGTTTAGAAAATATTATAGTAAATACTAATGAACCATTAAAATTAAAAGCTTTAGAATTAGCAAAATTAAAATTAAAACCAAATCAAACAATAACATATATTCCGGGCAAAACAAATTTATTTAAACTTGGTAAATTTATATTTACTATTGATAGTGCAACAACACAATTAATAAAAGTTAAATTAGAAGGTCATAATGGTACAGAACAAGATATTAAAACAATATTTAAAGTTGAAGAAATTGAAGGAAACAAAAAATTAACTAGAATAGATATTAATTTAACTGGCGAAACTTTAAATGATGCAAAAAATGAATTATCATCTTGCAATGGACAAAAACTTACTGAAGAAAACAAAATTACTACTGATAATTTTGAATTTATTATTGTATCAAATAAAATTACTAAAGTAAAAGTAAAAGGTAAAACAAAAGAAACTACTTTCCCAATAGAAGAGCAAAACAAATATACTTTTATTGGTAATGGAGTAAATGCAATTTTAGTTAAAACTAATGTTGCTTTAACTGGTGAAGCTTTGGAAGAAGCAAAAAAACAATTAAACCAAAAAAATGGAAAATTATTAACTTCTATCGACCAAGCTACTTTTGAATTTTCAAAAGGTACTGGAAACATTATTAATGTTAAGTTAAAAAACTATAATGATACAATTACAAAAATAGATAATTATAAAGTTATTGGTTCAGAAAATATTATAGTAAAAACTAATGAACAATTAAAATTAAAAGCTTTAGAAAAGGCAACAAATTTATTAAATGGAAAAAATGGAAAATTATTAACTTCTATTACTTCAACCACTTTTGAATTTTCAAAAGATAGCTCTACCAATAACGTTCAAGTAAAGTTAAAAGGTTATGATGACACTTTAACAACTATAGAAAATTATAAAGTTATTGGATTAGAAAATATTATAGTAAATACTAATGAACCATTAAAATTAAAAGCTTTAGAATTAGCAAAATTAAAATTAAAACCAAATCAAACAATAACATATATTCAGGGCAAAACAAATTTATTTAAATTTGGTAAATTTATATTTACTATTGATAGTACAACAACACAATTAATCAAAGTTAAATTAGAAGGTCATAATAGTACAGAAAAAGATATTAAAACAATATTTAAAGTTGAAGAAATTGAAGGAAACAAAAAATTAACTAGAATGGATATTAATTTAACTGGCGAAACTTTAAATGATGCAAAAAATGAATTATCATCTTGCAATGGACAAAAACTTACTGAAGAAAACAAAATTACTACTGATAATTTTGAATTTATTATTGTATCAAATAAAATTACTAAAGTAAAAGTAAAAGGTAAAACAAAAGAAACTACTTTCCCAATAGAAGAGCAAAACAAATATACTTTTATTGGTACTGGAGTAAATGCAATTTTAGTTAGAACTGTTGTTGCTTTAACTGGTGAAGCTTTAAATGAAGCAAAAAAACAATTAAACCAAAAAAAATGGCGAATTATTAACTTCTATTGACCAAACTACTTTTGTCTTTTCAAAAGGTACAGGAAACATTATTAATGTTAAGGTAAAAAACTATAATGATACAATTACAAAAATAGATAATTATAAAGTTATTGGTTCAGAAAATATTATAGTAAAAACTAATGAACAATTAAAATTAAAAGCTTTAGAAAAGGCAACAAATTTATTAAATGGAAAAAATGGTAAACTGTTAACTTCTATTACTTCAACCGCTTATATATTTTTAAAAGATACTTCTAACAAACTTCAAGTAAAGTTAAAAGGTTATGATAACACTTTAACAACTATAGAAAATTATAATGTTATTGGTTCAGAAAATATTATAGTAAAAACTAATGAAAAATTAAAGTTAAAAGCTTTAGAAAAGGCAAAAAATTTATTAAATGGAAAAAATGGTCAACTGTTAACTTCTATTACTTCAACCACTTTTGAATTTTCAAAAGATAGCTCTACCAATAACCTTCAAGTAAAGTTAAAAGGTTATGATGACACTTTAACAACTATAGAAAATTATAAAGTTATTGGTTTAGAAAATATTATAGTAAATACTAATGAACCATTAAAATTAAAAGCTTTAGAATTAGCAAAATTAAAATTAAAACCAAATCAAACAATAACATATATTCAGGGCAAAACAAATTTATTTAAATTCGGTAAATTTATATTTACTATTGATAGTACAACAACACAATTAATAAAAGTTAAATTAGAAGGTCATAATAGTACAGAGCAAGATATTAAAACAATATTTAAAGTTGAAGAAATTGAAGGAAACAAAAAATTAACTAGAATGGATATTAATTTAACTGGCGAAACTTTAAATGATGCAAAAAATGAATTATCATCTTGCAATGGACAAAAACTTACTGAAGAAAACAAAATTACTACAGAAAATTTTGAATTTATTATTATATCAAATAAAATTACTAAAGTAAAAGTAAAAGGTAAAACAAAAGAAACTACTTTCCCAATAGAAGAGCAAAACAAATATACTTTTATTGGTACTGGAGTAAATGCAATTTTAGTTAGAACTAATGTTTCTTTAACTGGTGAAGCTTTAGATGAAGCAAAAAAACAATTAAACCAAAAAAAATGGCGAATTATTAACTTCTATCGACCAAGCTACTTTTGAATTTTCAAAAGGTACTGGAAACATTATTAATGTTAAGGTAAAAAACTATAATGATACAATTACAAAAATAGATAATTATAAAGTTATTGGTTCAGAAAATATTATAGTAAAAACTAATAAACCATTAAAATTAAAAGCTTTAGAATTAGCAAAATCAAAATTAAAAGCAAATCAAACAATAACATATATTCAAAGCAAAACAAATTTATTTAAACTTGGTGAATTTATATTTACTATTGATGGTAAAACAAAAGAAGTAATTAAAGTTAAATTAGAAGGTCATAATAGTACAGAACAAGATATTAAAACAATATTTAAAGTTGAAGAAATTGAAGAAAACAAAAAATTAACTAGAATGGATATTAATTTAATTGGGGATACTTTAAATTATGCAAAAAATGAATTATCATCTTGAAATGGACAAAAACTTATTGAAGCAAACAAAATTACTACAGAAAATTTTGAATTTATTATTGTATCAAATAAAATTACTAAAGTAAAAGTAATCGGTGGGAACAAATGCAAATGAAACAATTTATCATTTAATGAAAATTGAAAATTTAATAATATAACAGTTATTGGTCCTAAAAAGAGAAATGAAATTTTAGTTAAAAACTCGGATTTACCTTTAACTAATGAAGCTTTAAATTATGCAAGATTAAAATTAAATTTAAATGCAGATAAAATTATAAATTTTAATGGTTCTTCAAAATCATTATTTACAATTGATAATTTTACATTTACAATTGATAATTCCAAAAAAAAAGTAACCAAAGTTAAATTAACACAACATAATCAAACAGAACACAGAAATTATAACAGTATTTGAAGTTCAAAAAGAAAATACAAATTTAAAATTAAAAAATATACAATTTACAAATGAGTAATGAAAATTAATGAAAAAAGCAGAACAAGAGCTTAAAAGAGTTTAATTGTAAAAAAATTGGTTCCAAATACAATTTATATATATATACAAAAAACTTTGTATTTACTATTGATTCAAGAACTAAAAAAATTACTAAAGTAAAAGTAATTGGTGATTATAGCAATAATGAAAGTAATTTAAAATTTTGAACAAAAAGATGAATATGATTATAAAATTATTATTTTAGGAAAAAATTCATTTTTAATTAACTTAAAAAAATCTTTAAGTAGTGAAGTTTTAAAACTTGCAGAAACTGAATTAGAAGCTTTTAATGGTTTCAAAGTTAAGATTTTTGAAGATGATGAAAGTATTGAAAATTTTATATTTTTTACTGAAAACTTTAAATTTTATGTTAAAAATAAAAAAATTACTAATTTAGAAATAGCAAAAACAAAGACTAAAATAAATATAAATGATAAAATTAGAGATAATAAATTAGAAAAATTAGAAGCAGATTTAATAAGAACAAAAACAACATTTAAAAAAGATAATTATACTTTTATTAAATATTATCATAATTCTAGTATTTTAGTTAATAAAAGAAAAAAATTAAAACATCAGAGTTTAAACTTGGCTTTTTTAAATTTAGAAAAAAAGATTGATGAAAATATTAATTTAAATAATAATGAATTTCAAATTGATATATTTACATTTACAATTGACAATGAAAAAAAAGTAACCAAAGTTAAATTAACAAAACATAATCAAACAGAAACAGAAATTTTAGGTGTATTTAATGTTGGGCATGATAATAAATTAAATAAAGATGAATTTGATAATGAATTAATGGAAAAAGCAAATCAAGAGCTTTCAAATTTAAATGGTAGGTTAATTTATTTTTATTTGTCAATAAAAACAAAAATTTTTTATACAAAAAACTTTTCATTTATTTATAATATATATACTAAAAAATTTGAAAAAGTGAATTTTGGTTTTTCAAGAAATATAAAAAAAGGTTATAGTGAATTTAAATATAAGGATGATTATACTTTTTGTAATATTGATTTAAAAGATTTATATTATAATATAAAAACTAATATTGAACAATATTATTATGTAATTAAATTAAATGAACCTTTAAAAGGTGAATTTATAGAATACATTAAATATAACATAAAAAGAATAGAAAATTCAAAAATAAAATCACTTTTTGACGGACATTATACAATTATTAAAGATATATGAAATACAATAAAATAAATACAAATATGTGAAATTTGGAATTTTCATTTGATTCTAGTTATACAAAATTGAAAGTAAGATTACAAAATAAAGAAACTCCTCAACCTTGAAAAATAATTGAAAATTATAAAATTATTGAATCATTTGATATAAAAAAACAAAAAAAACATATATTAATTAAAATTGATGAACCACTTCAAAATAAAGATTTTAATTCTGATGATGTTCTTTTTAAAATAATTAAATCAGAATTAGAAGCAAAAAATACAATTAAAAATATTGAAAATGAAAACTACTTTATTTTTTAAAACAAAAAAAATTTTTTATTTACTGTTGAAAATGGTGAAATTACTAAAGTAAAAATTAATTGGCGGAACAAAAGATAATGAAATTAATTTTAAAGATAAATTTATATTTATTTATTTTCAAAAATTCAATTTTATTTATTAAAAAAGATAATTTGTTACCAGATGAAAAATGAAAAATTATTATAAATTTTGCAAAAAAAGAATTAGAAAATTCAAACAAAAAGTTTTTACTATTAATAATAAAAAGTTTTAAAACAAAAGTAACTTCGAATTTGAAGTTAAAAAAGAAGGTGAAAATGAAAAATTAAAAAAATTATAATTAAAAAGAAAACATATCCATATAATAATCGTGAATTAAACAAAAAAGAAAAAGAAGAAATAAATGAAAACGTTAAAATTTTTGAAAACAAGTTGACTTTAAATAAAACTAATTAATCTTTAATTGATCAAAATTTAAAAAATTATTAAGTTTAAAATACACTACAAAACTATTTATCTTTTATTGATAACTAACTTTTTAATTTTCAATTAAGGTTAAAAAAAAAGTTTAAATTTTTTTTATTATATTAAAAAAATAATTATTTAAATGTTTTAATAAATAAAAAATAGTATAAATAAAATTTAAAAAAAAATGTATTTTTATGTTTTACAATTTTATAAAAAATAAAGTATATATAAAGTTCAAATATGTTTTAAAAATAGAAAATAATAGTTTTTTATGTATAAGAATAAACACAACACACACACACACACATACACAGTTAAATAATTTTTATTTAAGTTTTTTTAAAAAAAACTAAAATTATTTAACTGTGTTTTTAATAACGTAAAAATTTTATATATTTTATTGTTATTAATAAACAACTCTATTCCAAAATTTATTAGAAAAAAAATTTAACTATTAGGTTGAAAGGGAGTTTGTTATGCCAAAAATAAATAAATTAAAATAATTAAAACAGTTTTCTGTTTTAAGTAGTACATCAATATTATTAAGTTCAATATTTTTAATAAATGGTTGGTGCGCCAAATACTAAAAAAACAAACCCAAGCACAAAAAAAAGATACAAAACAATCAGGATCGGTTGCAAAAGGTGTAACAGTCGGATCAACAACACAATTAAAACTTAAAAGTCTTTCACATATTTTATTAAAGCAAGCAAACGATTTATTAGAAAGTAAAAACGGTAAGCTATTATATGAAATTAATAAAGAAAAAACTTTTGAATTTTCAATAGATTTAGTTTCAAATAAACTTAAAGTAAAATTTGAAAAGTGATTATTGATCAGTTTCCGATATAGATAATTATAAAATTGTAACTATTAATTCAAAAATTATATTGTTAATAGTTTAAAAAAATTACCTGTAAATATAATAAATTTATTGAAAAAAGAATTACCTTTCATTAAATGGTAAAAAAATTTTTTCAAAAAACTTAAAGTTTATTCTTGATTCTAACACTAATAAAATTACTAAAGTAAAGTAATCGGTGGAACAAATGCAAATGAAACAGATTTATCATTTAATGAAAATGAAAATTTATATACAGTTATTGGTCCTAAAGAAAATGAAATTTTAGTTAAAACTGATTTACCTTTAACTCATGAAGCTTTAAATTATGCAAGATTAAAATTAAATTTAAATGCAGATAAAATTATAAATTTTAATGGTTCTTCAAAATCATTATTTACAATTGATAATTTTACATTTACAATTGATAATCAAAAAAAAGTAAACAAAGTTAAATTAACACAACATAATCAAACAGAAACAGAAATTATAACAGTATTTGAAGTTCAAAAAGAAAATACAAATTTAAAATTAAAAAATTACAATTTACAAATGAGTAATGAATTAATGAAAAAAGCAGAACAAGAGCTTAAAGAGTTTAATTGTAAAAAAATTGGTTCCAAATACAATTTATATATATATACAAAAAACTTTGTATTTACTATTGATTCAAGAACTAAAAAAATTACTAAAGTAAAAGTAATCGGTGGTTATAGCAATAATGAAAGTAATTTAAATTTTGAACAAAAAGATGAATATGATTATAAAATTATTATTTTAGGAAAAAATTCATTTTTAATTAACTTAAAAAAATCTTTAAGTAGTGAAGTTTTAAAACTTGCAGAAACTGAATTAGAAGTTTTTAATGGTTTCGAAGTTAGGATTTTAAAAGAAGAAGAAGAAGAAAGAGAAAGTATTGAAAATTTTATATTTTTTACTAAAAACTTTAAATTTTATGTTGAAAATAAACAAATTACTCATGTAGAAATAGCAAAAACAAAAACTAAAATAAATGTAGGTGATAAATATTGAGGTGATAAATTAGGCAAATTAGAAAAAGATTTAAAAAAAACAAAAACAACATTTAACAATGATAATTATACTTTTATTAAATCTTGTCGTAATTCTAGTATTTTAGTTAATAAAAGAAAAAAATTAAAACATCAGAGTTTAAACTTGGCTTTTTTAAAATTAGAAGAAAAAATCGGTTCAAAAAATACATTTACTGGAAATAACTTTATAGTTGGTGATTTTACATTTACAATTGGTGATAAAAAAAAAGTAACCAAAGTTAAATTAACAGGACATAATCAAACAGAAACAGAAATTTTAGGTGTATTTAATGTTGGAAATGATAATAAATTAAATAAAGATAAATTTGATGATACATTAATGGAAAAAGCAAATCAAGAACTTTCAAATTTAAATGGTCGGCTAATTCAAACAGGAATAAAAAAAGGAATTTTTTATACAAAAAACTTTTCATTTACTTATAATCGAAATACTAAAAAATTTGAAAAAGTGAATTTTGGTTTTTCAGAAGATATAAGCCCAGGTTATAGAGAATTTAAATATAAAGATGATTATACTTATTGTAATATTGATTTAAGAGATTGAGATATAAAAAATAATCTTAAACAATATTATTATTTAATTAAATTAAATGAACCTTTAAAAGGTGAATTTTTAGAATACATTAAATATAACTTAAAAATATTTTTTATAGAAAAACATTCTTACAATTAAAAATATATTAAGAGAAATAAATAAAAATAAATTAAATTTAGAATTTTCATATGATTATAGTTATAAAAAATTTAAAGCAAGATTAAAAAATAAAAAACTCAACCTTGAAAAATAATTGAAAATTATAAAATTATTGAATTATTTGATGAAGAAAAATACAAAATAATTAAAACTGATGCACCACTTCAAAATAAAGAAGTTAATTCTAATGATGTTCTTTTTAAAATAATTAAATCAGAATTAGAAGCAAAAAATACAATTGAAAATATTGAAAATGAAAACTACTTTATTTTTAAAACAAAAAATTTTTTATTTACTGTTGAAAATGGTGAAATTACTAAAGTAAAATTGATTGGCGGAACAAAAGATAATGAAATTAATTTTAAAAATAAATTTATATTTATTTATTTCAACAATTCAATTTTATTTATTACAAAAGAAGATAAAGCGCCAACAAATGAAAAATGAAAAATTTTTATAAATTTTGCAAAAAAAGAATTAGAAAATTCAAACAAAAAAGGTTTTACTATTAAAGATAACAAGTTTACAACAAAAAATTTTGAATTTGAAATTAAAAAAGAAAATGAAGAATGAAAAATTGAAAAAATTAAAATTAAAAAAAAGAAACATCCATATTATAATCGTATATTAAATGAAAAAGAAAAAATAAAAATAAATAAAAATATTGTTTTTGAAATTAAAAACAACAAATTGACTTTCAATAAAACTAATTAATCTTTAATTAATCAAAATTTAAAAAAAAATTATTAAGTTTAAATAACTAAAAACTATTATTTTTTATTAAAAAAATTTATTTAAATGTTATAATAAATTAAAAATAGTATAAATAAAATTCAAAAAAATTATTTTTATGTTTTACAATTTTATAAAAAATAAAGTATATATAAATTTTAAGTATAGTTTAAAAATAGAAAATAATAGTTTTTTATGCAAAAAAATAAACCACACACACACACACACACACACACACACACACACACACACACACACACACACACACACACAGATAAATAATTTTTTATTTAATTTTTTTAAAAAAAAACTAAAATTATTTAACTGTGTTTTTAATAAAGTAAAAATTTTATATATTTTATTGTTATTAATAAACAACTTTATTGCAAAATTTATTAAGAAAAAAATTTAACTATTAGGTTAAAAGAGAGTTTGTTATGCCAAAAATAAATAAAATTAAAATAATTAAAACAGTTTCTGTTTTAAGTAGTACATCAATATTATTAAGTTCAATCTTTTTAATAAATGGTTGTTCAACAAATACTAAAAAAACAAACCAAGCACAAAAAAAAGATACAAAACAATCAGGATCAGGTGCAAAAGGTGTAAAAGGTGGATCAAATCAAACAGGATCAGAAAAAAAAGAAGAGACAAAACAATCAGGATCAGGTGCAAAAGGTGTAAAAGGTGGATCAAATCAAACAGGATCAGAAACAAAAGAAGAGACAAAACAATCAGGATCAGGTGCAAAAGGTGTAAAAGGTGGATCAAATCAAACAGGATCAGAAAAAAAAGAAGAGACAAAACAATCAGGATCAGGTGCAAAAGGTGTAAAAGGTGGATCAAATCAAACAGGATCAGAAAAAAAAGAAGAGACAAAACAATCAGGATCAGGTGCAAAAGGTGTAAAAGGTGGATCAACAACAGAAAGTTTAAAAAGTATAAAATCTGAATTAAATTTATTAAATGGAAAAAAAGTTGACATTCAAAACAACAAATTTACTACAACAAACTTTGAATTTACAATTAAAGATAATCAAATTACAAAAGCAAAAGAAAAAGATAGTTCAACAGAGATTATTTTTACAAAAGAAAATAAAGACAAATATATTTTTATTACTTCTGAAAAAAATAAAATTTTAGTTAAAACGGATGCCCCTTTAACTGGTGAAGCTATAAATATTGCTGAATCAGAATTATCAACTTGAAACGGTAAAGATACTAACGGAATAAACTCAATTAGTACTAAAAACTTTGAATTTAAAATAATTCACAAACTCTATACAAAGCCAGGAACTACTATCAAAGCACATAAAGATGAAATTGAAGAAGTAAAAATAAAAGGAGCAACATCAAATAAATTTATAAAATTACCAAAAGAATTTAAAAATAAATATAGTTTTTTTAAACCTATATATTATAAAAGAATTTTATTTAAAATCGATGCTCCTTTAACTAATGATTTGTTAGCATTAGCAAAATCAAAATTAACAGATGGAAAAACAATAAATATTATAAAAAATAATAAATTTGAATTTGAAAGTTTTATATTTACTATTGACACCAAAACACAAAAAGTAACCAAAGTTAAATTAAAAGATCATGAAGGTACAGAAACAGAAATTATAACATTATTTATAGTCAACTCACAAAAAGGTAAGAAAAAACTAAAAAGAATTGTTAATTTTTTAATTGGTGAAAATTTAAATATTGTAAAAACTGAATTAAATTTATTAAATGGTCAGCAAGTCACTATTACTGACAATAAACTTACTACAACAAACTTTGAATTTAAAATTGAAGACAACAAAATTACAAAAGTAAAAGTAAAAGGTGGAAATGTTGAAACAACTTTCCCACCTCAAGAAGTAAACAAATATACTTTTATTAATGGTTTTGCAGGAGATAACGTAAACAAACAAATTTTAATTAAAACTGACACCCCATTAGTCAATAAAGCTTTAGAAGAAGCATTAGATTGAGTAATGGTCAGTAATGGAAAAACTTTATCTTATATTAATAAAATTGAAAACAATGTTTTCCAATATATAAAAGATGAAATTTCAAATGAAATTAAAGTGCAATTAAAAGGTTATAAAAATAATTTAACAAAAATACCCCATTATCATTTAATTAAAAATTCTAATAAATTTTATATAGTCGGGAAAGCTCGAACTTTACCAAAAAATATTATGAACATTGCAAAATCTGAATTAGCCGCTTGAAATGGAAAAAAAGTTACTTCAGGAAATCAAATTATTACAGAAAATTTTGTATTTACTATTTTTGATAGCAAAATTACAAAAGTAAAAGTAAAAGGTGGAAATCTTGATACAACTTTCCCACCTCAAGAAGCAAACAAATACACTTTTACTGTTTCTGGAACACTAACAACCTTATCTAAAAAAAAGAAAATTAATTAGTCAAGTTTTTTAAAAAAAAAAATTTTTTAGTTGATACTACAAAAGAGTTAACTGGTGAAGCTTTAAATTACGGAAGATATAAGTTAAAAGAAAATAAAAAAGTTAAATTTGTTAGCGGTTCAACAACTCAATTTGAACTTGATGATTTTATATTTACTACTAATAATGACAATAATGTAACCAAAATTAAATTAAAAGGTAAAGATAGCACAGAAACAGAAATTATAACAGTATTTAAAATTAATAGTGACAATTTTATTGAAAAAAATAATCAAGTACAAAATCTAATAACAAAAGCTGAAACTGAGCTTTCTCAATTTAATTGTAAAAAAATTGGTTCCAAATACAATTTATATATATATACAAAAAACTTTGTATTTACTATTGATTCAAGAACTAAAAAAATTACTAAAGTAAAAGTAATTGGTGATTATAGCAATAATGAAAGTAATTTAAATTTTGAACAAAAAGATGAATATGATTATAAAATTATTATTTTAGGAAAAAATTCATTTTTAATTAACTTAAAAAAATCTTTAAGTAGTGAAGTTTTAAAACTTGCAGAAACTGAATTAGAAGCTTTTAATGGTTTCGAAGTTAGGATTTTAGATGAAGAACGAGGAGAAAGTATTGAAAATTTTATATTTTTTACTAAAAACTTTAAATTTTATGTTAAAAATAAACAAATTACTGATGTAGAAATAGCAAAAACAAAAACTAAAATAAATGCAGTTGATAAATATTGAGGTGATAAATTAGGCAAATTAGAAAAAGATTTAAAAAAAACAAAAACAACATTTAACAATGATAATTATACTTTTATTAAATCTTGTCGTAATTCTAGTATTTTAGTTAATAAAAGAAAAAAATTAAAACATCAGAGTTTAAACTTGGCTTTTTTAAAATTAGAAGAAAAAATCGGTTCAAAAAATACATTTACTGGAAATAACTTTATAGTTGGTGATTTTACATTTACAATTGATGATAAAAAAAAAGTAACCAAAGTTAAATTAACAGGACATAATCAAACAGAAACAGAAATTTTAGGTGTATTTAATGTTGGAAATGATAATAAATTAAATAAAGATAAATTTGATAATACATTAATGGAAAAAGCAAATCAAGAACTTTCAAATTTAAATGGTCGGCTAATTCAAACAGGAATAAAAAAAGGGATTTTTTATACAAAAAACTTTTCATTTACTTATAATCGAAATACTAAAAAATTTGAAAAAGTGAATTTTGGTTTTTCAGAAGATATAAGCCCAGGTTATAGAGAATTTAAATATAAAGATGATTATACTTATTGTAATATTGATTTAAGTGATTGAGATATAAAAAATAATCTTAAACAATATTATTATTTAATTAAATTAAATGAACCTTTAAAAGGTGAATTTTTAGAATACATTAAATATAACTTAAAAATATTTTTTATAGAAAACATTCTTACAATTAAAAATATATTAAGAGAAATAAATAAAAATAAATTAAATTTAGAATTTTCATATGATTATAGTTATAAAAAATTTAAAGCAAGATTAAAAAATAAAAAAACTCAACCTTGAAAAATAATTGAAAATTATAAAATTATTGAATTATTTGATGAAGAAAAATACAAAATAATTAAAACTGATGCACCACTTCAAAATAAAGATGTTAATTCTAATGATGTTCTTTTTAAAATAATTAAATCAGAATTAGAAGCAAAAAATACAATTGAAAATATTGAAAATGAAAACTACTTTATTTTTAAAACAAAAAATTTTTTATTTACTGTTGAAAATGGTGAAATTACTAAAGTAAAATTGATTGGCGGAACAAAAGATAATGAAATTAATTTTAAAAATAAATTTATATTTATTTATTTCAACAATTCAATTTTATTTATTACAAAAGAAGATAAAGCGCCAACAAATGAAAAATGAAAAATTTTTATAAATTTTGCAAAAAAAGAATTAGAAAATTCAAAAAAAAAACTTTTTACTATTAAAGATAACAAGTTTACAACAAAAAATTTTGAATTTGAAATTAAAAAAGAAAATGAAGAATGAAAAATTGAAAAAATTAAAATTAAAAAAAAGAAACATCCATATTATAATCGTATATTAAATGAAAAAGAAAAAATAAAAATAAATAAAAATATTGTTTTTGAAATTAAAAACAACAAATTGACTTTCAATAAAACTAATTAATCTTTAATTAATCAAAATTTAAAAAAAATTTAAATTTTTTTTTATCATATTAAAAAATTTTATTTAAATGTTATAATAAATTAAAAATAGTATAAATAAAATTCAAAAAAATTATTTTTATGTTTTACAATTTTATAAAAAATAAAGTATATATAAATTTTAAGTATAGTTTAAAAATAGAAAATAATAGTTTTTTATGCAAAAAAATAAACCACACACACACACACACACAGTTAAATAATTTTTTATTTAAGTTTTTTAACAAAAAACTAAAATTATTTAACTGTGTTTTTAATAACGTAAAAATTTTATATATTTTATTGTTATTAATAAACAACTCTATTGCAAAATTTATTAAGAAAAAAAATTTAACTATTAGGTTAAAAGGGAGTTTGTTATGCCAAAAATAAACAAAATTAAAATAATTAAAACAGTTTCTGTTTTAAGTAGTACATCAGTATTATTAAGTTCAATCTTTTTAATAAATGGTTGTCCAACAAGTACAAAAACAGAAACAACAGTAAATTTAAAAAATGCTAAAAATGAATTATCATCTTGAAATGGAAAAAAAGTTACTTCAGCAAACAAAATTATTACAGAAAACTTTGAATTTAAAATTGAAGACAACAAAATTACCAAAGTAAAAGTAAATGGCGGTTCTAATGAAACCACTTTCCCAATAGAAGAGCAAAACAAATATACTTTTATTGGTACTGGAGTAAATGCAATTTTAGTTAAAACTGATGTTGCTTTAACTGGTGAAGCTTTAAATGAAGCAAAAAAACAATTAAATGGAAAAAATGGAAAATTATTAACTTCTATCGACCAAACTACTTTTGAATTTTCAATAGGTAAAGATAATAAATTGGAAGTTATTTTAAAAGAAAAAATAAACACAAAAATAGTAATAAATGGTTATAAAGTATTAAAAATAAATAGTAAAAATTATATAGTAAAAACTGATGTTAAAATTACAGGGCAAGCACTAAATGCAATAAAAACAGAATTAAATTTAATTATTGAACCAAAATTAAAAAAAGATAATACTATTAATTCAATAAATGATTTCAAGTTTTATAAAGGAAAAAATGATATTTTAGAAGTTAATTTAGCTGATGTTAACGATCAACCAAAAACTACCATAGCAGAATATAAAGTTATCTCAGATAATAACACAAATTATATAGTTAGTTTAAACGATAAATTATCAAATAACATAATTGATATTGCAAAAACTGAATTAAATTTATTAAATGGTCAGCAAGTCACTATTACTGGCAATAAACTTACTACAACAAACTTTGAATTTACAATTAATGATAAAAAAATTACTAAAGTTAAATTAAGAGATAAACCAAAGACAGAAACTGATTTTAAAACAGATTTTTTTAAGGGTTATTACATTTTTGATTTAGAAGGAAATACAATTTTAGTGCAGGATGGATCAGAATTAGCTAATAAAGCTTTAGAAATTGCTAAATCTAAACTAAATTCAATAGAAGAAGTGACTTTACAAGATAGATATAATTTATGAAAAAAAGACAATTTTCAATTTAAATATGTTAAAGAAACTAAAGAAATAACTGAAGTTTATATATTATTTAAAATAGAAGAAAAAAAAACAAAAATAACACATATTATTATAAAATTCCCAAAACAAGATAATGATAAATATCGAATTATACATAATGATAATAAAAATTTATATTATTGTTATAGAATTGATAAACCTTTATTTGGTGCAGTATTAGATTTTGCAAAATCAAAGTTACAAGAAAACCAAACAGTAACTTTTAATCCAAATTCAAACACTACATTTACAATTGATGATTTTGAATTTACTATTGATGAATACAAAAATGTAACAAAAGTAAAAGTAAAAAATAAACCAAAAACAGAAAAAGAAATTATAACACAATATTATGTTAAAGATAATAAAATAAGTATTGGTAAATTAAGTGAAAAATTAATTCAAAAAGCCAAAAAAGAGTTGGAAAGTTTCAGTGGTGTAGAATTATCTTTTTATAATAAATCTGGATCTTCTAATAAACGAACTGAAACTTTTGATTCTGATAATTTTGAATTTGTTTTTGTTAATTTAGAACTTGTAGCAGTACAAATAAAAAATTCAGATGACAAAAATAAAACTCCTTTAGATCAAGAAACAAAAAATAGATATGAAATTCTTTTTGGCAAATCAATTTTATATGATAAGAACTCAGTTTTAATAAAAGATGGTTTGCAACAAGCAACCAAATTGTTAAAAAACAAAAATGGTGAACTATTGTCTTCTATTAATCAAACTGATTTTGAATTTTCAAAAGATAGCTCTACCGATAAACTTAAAGTAAAGTTAAAAGATTATGATAACCCTTTAACAACTATAGAAAATTATAAAGTTATTGGTTCAGAAAATATTATAGTAAAAACTAATGAACCATTAAAATTAAAAGCTTTAGAATTAGCAAAATCAAAATTAAAAGCAAATCTACCAATAACATATATTAAAGGTAAAACAAATTTATTTAAACTTGGTGAATTTATATTTTCTATTGATGGTACAACAAAAAAAGTAATTAAAGTTAAATTAGCAGGTCATAATAACACAGAAACAGATATTAAAACAATATTTAAAGTTGAAGTAACAGCAGGAAACAAAAAATTAACTAGAATGGATATTAATTTAACTGGCAATACTTTAAATGATGCAAAAAATTAATTAGTATCTTGAAATGGAAAAAAAGTTACTGAAGCAAACAAAATTACTACAGAAAACTTTGAATTTACTATTGTATCAAATAAAATTACTAAAGTAAAAGTAAAAGGTAAAACAAAAGAAACTACTTTCCCAATAAAAGAACAAAACAAATATACTTTTATTGGTACTAGAGTAAATGCAATTTTAGTTAGAACTGATTTACCTTTAACTGGTAAAGCTTTAGATGAAGCTAAAAAACTATTAAAAAAAAACGAAGATAAAAAATTATCTTCTATTGATAAAACTACTTTTGTATTTTCAATAGTTCCTAAATCAAATGACATTCAAGTTATATTAAAAGGCCATGAAAAAACAAAAACAAAAATAATAGATTATTGTACTTTTTATAAAACAGGAAATATACAATGCAATTAATAATAAAAATTTAAAAAACAAATTTTGAATTCACTTTTTATTATGAAAAAATTAATACTGTAAAAATAAAAAACACAAATAATTTTTTGAATTTAGATTAAAAATTTCGAATCAATAACTATTAATAAAACAAAATATATGATTGATTCTTCAATCCTTATTCATTAAAAAATATTAACAGATTAAGAAAAAATATAAATAATTGGTAATTTTAGTTAAAAAATTTATCAATTAAAAACTTTAAAATTTTATAATAATATCAACTACAAGTTAATTTAACATCTGAAAGGACAAAACATAAAATTACTATTCAAAATAAGACAATTAAAAAAAACAAAATAGTTAAAGCAACATAATAAAAAAATATAAAAATATTTTCAAATTATATACTTATAAAAAGTAATTTATTATTTTAACTTTCAATAACTAACGTATTTTTTTAATATTATATTTATTTAAACAACAATAAATTTGTGAAGGATTATTTTTTAATTCTCCTTGATCAATTATAAAGTCAACTCCTTCAAGTTTTGGTAAGTCGTTTAAGCTTATTATATGTGGGTTTTTTGTTTTATTACAACTAGTTGCAAAAATAGGGCCTACTTCTTTAATTAGTTCTTTTAGTTTTTGGTGTTTTGTAATCCTAAAAGCTACTGATTTACTTAAGTTGAAGTGTTTAAAAAACTCTAAATATTTAGTATTTGGTTTTGTAATTATAGTTACGGTATCAAAACTATCTAATAGTTCTAAAATTTCAGAAGTAAGTATAAAATAGTTTTTAGCAGTTTCTAAAGAGTCAACAAGTATTGCAATTGGTTTGGTTCTTTGTTTTATGTCTAAAAGCTTTTGATAAGCAGTTTTAGATGAAATTAAACCAGCTAAACCATAAATAGTATCAGTTGGAGTAATAAAAATTAAGTTTTTATTTGTTTTTAATAGGTGTAAAATTTTTTTATAGTGTTTAAATGAAAAAAATTTCATTTTAGTAAAAAATGGTGGGACTGGCAGGTCCTGACCCTGCGACCTCACGCTTATCAAGCGTGCGCTCTAACCAGCTGAGCTACAATCCCAGCAAACAATCTTCTAACGTTTTGAAAATTGTGGTGCTTTTCTGGCTTTCTTTAATCCTGGTTTTTTTCTTTCTTTAATTCTTTGATCTCTTGTTAAAAAACCATTATGCTTTAAAATATCATGGTATTGATCATAATCAACTTGACATAATGCTTTACTTATACCTAATTTAATTGAATCTGCTTGAGCTGAAAAACCACCACCATAAACTTTAACAGAAACATCAAACATATTATCTGTTTTTGTAAGTTTAAACGGTGAAAGAACAATAATTTTTTTTTCTTTTGAAGGAAAATACTGATCAATTGTTTTTCCGTTAACTAAAAACTTTCCACTTCCTTTTATCATTTTAACAGAAGCAATAGCTTTTTTTCTTTTACCAGTTTCTTGTTTTAACTCTTTTTGTTTATTTATTGTAATCATAACTAAATTGTAATTTTTATTGGTTTTTGAGCTGAAAATTTATGATTTTCATCTGCAAAAACGTGTAAGTTTAATAGTAATTTTTTTTGTAATTTATTCTTAACCAACATACCTTTAACAGCAAATTCTACTACTCTTGTAGGGTGTTTTAGTAAAAGGGTTTTTGCATTAACTTCTTTTAGGTTTCCAAATACTCCACTATGTCTATAGTACTTTTTATTTTCTAATTTTTTTCCTGTTAAAACAACTTGTTTTGCGTTAATAATAATTATATTATCTCCACATAACTTACTTGGATCAAAAGTAAGTTTATCTTTTCCATAAAGTATATTTGCTGCTTTTGTAGCAACTTTACCTAATATTTGACCTTTTGCGTCAATAATATATCATTTTTTTGAAAACTTGTAATTAAATTTTGTTTGGTTCATAATTTATTAATTAAAAAATATTATAACATTTTATAAATAATTATATAATTTTTTTTACAAAAATGTAAAAAAATTATTAATTTTTTCTTTTAAGTTTAAGTTTTTTGATAAGTCTATTGAAATTTTATATAGTTTTTTCTTAAAAAAATCAAAATATGTTATAGTAGAAAAGTTTAAACTTTTACTATTTTTTGAGTCTAAAAAAAGTGTTATAAAAAAATCTACTACTTGATCTTCTAGTTTTACTTGATCATTTGTAAAGTTAAAAAGGTATACAGAAGAGTTGATTACTATATTCAAAAATAAAATAATATTTTTTTCCATTAAGGTAATGTTAGGAAACAAAACAAAAGAACTTAGTTTTAAACTTTTACTATAGTTATCTAAAAAGTTTTTTAATAAGAAAAAGTTTTTTTCAAATAAAGGTAAGTTTTTTGGATTTGGGTTTAAAAACTCTTTTAAAAACTCAATGTTTTCGCTATCTCCAAATAACAATAACTTTGCAATTTTATAAACTTTGTTGGTTGAAAAACTACTTTTTCTTTCAATATTTTCTAAAACTTTAGCAAGTTTAAGTTTAGTATCGTTTAAGTCAATATTATTTTTTTTAAATAACTTAAAAAACTCTAAAAGCTGACCACTTAAACTATTTTTGTTTTTTATTAGTGTAGTTATAAGTAAAATAAGTTGTTTTATTTCATCTTTTAGTCTAAAGGGTAAGTTTTTATCTTTAAAACTTGTATAAATTTTATAGTTAAAGTAGAATAAAGCTGTTTTTTGTAGAAGTTTTTCATCTATTGAAAAACTAAGTTTATTGTCAAGTTTTTTTTCTTCTATAACTTCAAAGTTCAATAGGCTTTTAACCTCTTTATAAAGTGGTTTGTTTTCTTTAAGTTTTTTAAAAAAGTTCATACTATTTTTTTTTAAAGTATTTTAGTAAACAAAATTTTTGTTCATTTTTTAAAAAAAAGTTATCAATAATATTAAGTATTAAACTTCTTTTTTCTTTGCTAATAAATCTTGAAAAGCTAAGTTTTTTTGTATTAAGAAAATCAAATACTTTTACTTTAACGCCAGTTAGTAAAAGAATATAATTAATAAGATTTTCATTAAAAGAACCAAGTTTAATTTTTGACTTAAGTAATAGAAGTTGTTCTTTTAGTGGAATATAAAAGGTGTATTTTTTAGTTGAAAATACTTTAGTATAGTTTTCGTCTTCTTTTTTTCAAGAAAAATCAAATAGTAAACTATAGTTAAAAATTTTTGGTTTTTTATAGTTTAAAAAGTCTATTAGTTGATTGCAGAAGTCAAAATATGATGTAAAACTTTTTTTTCCATCAACTAAATAATCAACTATATTAAAGTAGTCAATTGGATTATTATTAAATGATATTTTTTCGTTTTTTGAAAAAACTTGAACTCCACTTAAAAGTTCTTTTGATAAAAGTTCTTTATCAAAACCGACTTCTTCAAAAGATAACATCATTCCTTGAGAAGGCATTTTCTTTAACTTTTTTTCCTTGCAAAGAAAGTCATTTATCTTTCCACCCGGAAGAATAACAAAAATAAAGTGATTAACAAAATTTATAACACTACTATCGGTAGTTTGAATAGTATAAATATTATTTCAATCAACTAGAACATTACAAACATAAAGTCTATCAGAGTTAGGATTTTTATAACAATCAAGTAGTTTACCGAATTTAATATTTTCAAATTGCTCTTCATCATTAAAATTTAATAATTTTAACGCTTTAAAATCTTTAATAAACCTTTTAAGATCTTTAACTGTTAATAAATTTTTGTTTGTTGATACAAGTTCAAAAATTTTTTTATAAGAAAAAAACATTGTTAATATATTATAATATAAAAAAAATTTTTTATAAAAAAAATATATAATTTTTATATTATATGATTAATATTAACAAAATTTCAAAAAAAATTTCAATTAGTATATTAAATTGCTCACCATTTAAACTTTTTAAGTTATTAACAAATTTAAAAAAAAACAAGATTAACAATATCCACTTTGATGTTATGGATGGTCATTTTGTTAATAATATTTCATTTGGCCATAGAAAACTTAAAAGTATTGTTAAAGAGTTTGAAAACTACTTTATAGTTGATTGTCATATGATGGTCGATCTAAAAAGAATTTCATATAAAACTTTTTTAAAGCCGTATATTGATCTTGGAGTTAATACTATTTCTCTTCACTATGAAGCTATAAATAAAAGTGAGATTTTTGATATCTATAACCACCTAAAAGCTTATAGTGTTGGGCTTGGTCTAGTTATTAATCCAAATACCAAACTAACTAAAGAGTTATTAAAAACTTTTTCTTACTGCAGAATTATTACTCTAATGTCAGTTTTTCCTGGAAAAGGTGGTCAAAAATTTATAGAAAATACCTACAATAAAGCTAAAACGGTAAAAAACTATTTAGAAGAAAATGACTTAAAGGTGATTATTCAAGTAGATGGTGGAGTTAATGGTGATAATATAGCTGAATTATCAAAATCTGGAGTAAATTATTTTGTTGTAGGCTCTTTTTTAACCAAATCAAGTAATGATCAACTATTATTTGAAAGCAAAATAAAAAAGTTGTTAAATTTGCTTTAAAATGAACCTAAAAAAACATTATTTTTTAATTTTCTTAAATGATATTGGAAAGTTTAAATTCTTTAAAAAATTAAATGAATTTGAGCAAAAAACTTTTGTGGCAGTAGAATCTGGTTTTAGATTTTTAGAAAGAGAAAACTTACCTTTTGATAAAGTTTATGGTGATTTTGATTCTATTTTAAAAAAAGAGTTGGAAAATTTGAAAGTTAACAAAAAAATCGAAGTTATTGAAAAAAAATCACAAGATTTAATAGATAGTGAATTTGTACTTGAGCAAATAGTTAAAGATAACGGTATTGATAAAAGTAAAAAAAACTTTTGATTTTTTTTAAATAAGGATTTAAGGTTGGATATGTGTCTTGGTCATTTATCACTACTTTTAAAGTATAAAAAGTATAATATTGTATTTGAAGATCAAACAAATATATATTTTTTATTAAGTAAAAACTTTATTTTTGATAAAAAGTATTTTAAAAATATAAAGTATATTTCTTTTTTTGCTGCTTTTGGAGATCCAGAAATTAAACTAACAGGTTTTAAATATGAAACCAAAAACTTTATAAAACTTAAAAGAAATGATAGTCTATTCTTAAGTAATGAGTTCTTAGAACAAAAAAATATAGTTGAAATTAAAAATGGGTTTTTTTATGTTATTTTTGTAAAAAAAGTTAAATTTTAATTTAAATTTTTATTATGATAATATAAATAAGTTTTAATATTTTCATTTTCTATTTCAACAACTTTTTCATTAATTTTATTGTTTATAATTTTTAATTTTTTTATTTTTTCTTCATTAAAATTAAAAAAAACTTTTAATATAAAATGAATTTTTTCGATTGAAATATTTTTATGAAATAATAATTTACCTTCTTGATCGAATGTAATGAAGTAGTTATCAAATAATTTATCATGATTGGGGCAAAATATAAAAATATTATTTTTATCAATTATTTCATTTATTAATTTATTATATTTGCTGAATAAAAATTCATCTTCTAATAAACTATCAAGCTTGGCATCTTTTTTGTCTTTTATATACTCTATAAATTCATTTTTTATAATTTTTATTGATTTTATGTGAGAATATATTAAAAGTTCTTTAAATTTAACGTTACAAGTTATAATATTACATTTTTCTTTTAATCAACTAATTTCTAACCTTAATTTTTTTATTTTATTTTCAATAAAAACATTAATTTTAGTTTTTGCTTTTTTAATTGAATTGTCAAATTCAATTAATTTTTGTTTTAAGTTTTCTTTAGAAACTTGATACGTTTTATTAAATTTTGAATTTTTAATATTTTCAAAATTTGTTAAATTTAATGTTTGGTTATTATTTTTGTTTTCTATAAAATTATTAAAATATTTTTTTAAAAAAAACTCTTTGAAATTTTTTTTTCTAACATAAAAAAATTTTTTTTCATTTCCTAATAAATATAATGGTGTGTTTTTTGTTTTTGATAAATTTAATAAATTTACAATATTTTCTAATCTTGCGGATCTATTAGTGTCATAAAGAGATTCAAATTGAAAACTTTTTGATAATTTATTACTACAAATAAAAACTGCATTTTCTATATTAAAGCTGTTTTTTATTTTTGGAAAAAATACTCCAATAAAAATTCAATTTTTATTTTTTAAAAATTGTTTTTTAAAAGGTTCATAATTAAATGGTAAATCTATTGAAACTGTAGGGTATTTATTTTGCGGTTTAGGTGAAGATAAAAAAATATTGAAGGTTAAATTTTTTTCATTATTTTTTATAATTAATTCAACTGGTTGTATATATCCAGGTTTTCAAGCTTTTATTTTATTTACTTCAATTTTCAAATTTTGATTTTGATTTTCAGTTCATATTTCTAAAAAAATTTTATATAATCAATCTTTTAATTTTTTAACTTCTAAAGGAATATTTTTAAAATTATCATCTTTATATCTATAATAAAAAGTTTCTTTTCTATCAATTTCTAACAATTTATTTTCTACAATATAGTAATATTTATCTGTAGGTTGTCAATTTTTTTTTTTAATTTGTTTTAATTTTTTCATTTTTAGGTTTTAATTGTTTTAAAAATTCTGTTTCATGAAATTTTAAATATCCCAATCTTATAATTTTTTTATTGTTTACATTTTTTTGGTTTTTTTCTTTTTTTTCCTTAATATTTTTTGAAGTATTTTCATCAATAATAAATTTTTTTTTAATTTTAAAATAAAATTGATGTTCTGATTCAAAATCTACTTTTTCTTTTAAAATATCTTTTGCTTCAATGGTTGCATAAAAAAATTTTTTAATAAAAGGTATAATTGTTTCACTATATAATTTTTCATTATTATTTTTTTTATATAAAATTTTTGAAACATTTAATAATAAATTTAATTTTTCATCAAATGAAATTACATATTTATCAAATAATTTATCATGATTTGAACAAAATACAAAAATATTTTCATATTCTTCAATTTCTTTTTTTAATATATTGATTTTTTTTGAAAATATTACATTTTTTAAATTTATTTCTTCTTTAAAAATTTCTTCAATTATATTTTTGTTTTCTTTTTGATTAAAATATGTTATAAAATTATTTTTGATTTGTTTTATTGATTTAATATGTGAATATATTAATAAATCAAAAATATTAATATTGCAACCTATAATATTACAAAAAACTTTTTTTTTTTTGATGTTTGATCTGAATTTTTTTATTTCTGTATCAATAAAAAAATTTAATTTATCTACTTCGTTTTTTAATTTTTTATTGAATTTTTTTATTTCGTGATGTAGGAAGGTTTTTTTTACTAATTTTTTATAAATATTTTTATTAATTTTTGTTTTATTAGCTATAATTGTTTTTTTAAAAATTGATTTTTTGATTTTTTGTTTTAAATAATTTTCTATAAAATATTCTTTTGCGTCTTTTTGATTAAAAAAAAACTCAAAGTTTTTTGAATCGTTATTTTTTTTATTTTTAATATTATTGTTTAATAAATTTGTAATTTTTTTTAAACTAAAAGTTGCTGAAGTTGATTTTGTTTTTCCTTTGAAAATCTCTGCATTTGGTTTTGAACAAATAAATAATACATTGTTGTCATTAAAATTATTTTTTTCTTTTAAAAAATATATACCAATAAAAAAATATAATTCATTATTTTTGAATATTTTATTAAATTGTTCATTATTAAAAATTAAACGAATACCGTTTTGCTTTCTTTTGGATTGTGTTGATGGTATAAATAAAAATAAATTATAATTATTTGAATTATATTTAAAAGTAATATGTAATGAAAATTTAGAAATATCTTTTTGTTTTTTATAAATAATATTTTCATTTTTTATATTGAACACATTTTTAAACAAAATAAATAACTTTTCTGAATAAATTTTTTTATTTTTTAAAAATAAACTTGTATATGTTTCTTTATATGGTATTAATTTGATACTTTTATCAACAATATAAGGATATTTTTTGTTTTCTTCAATTGGCATAATGTAATTATTTATTTTTTTTAAAAAGTTTTTTTCTTGATTTTATATTTTTTTTCAACATATAATAAATTAATATTAACAAATTTTTAATTATTTTCTTCTTCATCTTCTATGTTATCTTTTGTTTGATCATCTTCTTCATCATCTTCAGAAAAATCAAAAAAACTAAAAATAAATTTTAAAATGCACTTAAAAACAAAAAAAGCTAACCAAACTATACCAAATATGATTAAACCGATTCATTTTAACGTGTTTCAAATTTTTTTTCTGTTTTCTTTTTGTAGGTATTTATTATATATTGAAATGATTAACTCATGAAATTTTGTTTTATTTAAACAGTTTATTTTATATATTTTATTATCAATTATAGAGTATATATAATTATTTTTTATTTCTTTATCAAACAATAAAGAATTTAAAACACTTTGAATTAAATAAATATTTAAAATTTCTTTTACATGTTTTATTTCTCAAATATTATAAGAATTTGAAGTTTTATTTAAAGTAAGAAAATCAAGACTTCCTGTTAAAGTAAAAGTTTTTTCTTTTTTTAAAAACTTGGTAAAAAAGGAAAAAGTTTTTTGAATAGAAAGTTTAAAATTTTTACTATATATTACTTCATTTTTTTCAAATAATATATTCTTAAATCATTTTTTGGTATTAGAAAATAAACTTTTACTGACTAAAAAGTATAAATAATTATAGTTTAAATTATTATTTTTATCTTTATTTTTACAATCTTTAAGTATTTTAGAAATAAAATGGTCAGGAGATAAATCAAACTTTATATAATCAGTTAAATGCTTAACAAAAAACTTATTAAAAAAATTTTTATCTTTTATATTTAGAAAATTAAGTTGTTTTTCTGTTTGTTTTATAAGTTCTGGGATATCAGAATTATAATTATTTTTATATGTTTGTTTATTATATTCTATCTCTTCTTCTTTGCATTCAATAAGTTGTAATAAGTTTTCTATATTTTTGTTATCAATAATATTAATAAACTCACTTACCGATAAAGTGTTTTTTGATTTTGAATTAAACATAATAAGGTTATTTTTTTAAAATTAATATTTTTTCTCTTTTAATACCATTAGCTTTTTTTAACATATAGGTGATTTTTTTAGATTTTTTATAATCGTCATTTATAGCTTTAACAAAAGTAAACTTTATATTTTCTTTTATTTTAACTCAGATATCTTCTAAAAAATCATGTTTTTTAAAATCAGCCACCACCAAACATAAGTGTGCATTTTTTTTAATTTTTGAATATATATTATTTAAAAATGAAGTTAAAAAGTTTATATATTTATTTAAGTTTAAGTTATCGGAAAGTCGAACATGTTTTTTTAGTGTTCTTCTTTTGTCATAACCAAGTAGTCAAAATCTTAGTCAATTAGAATCAACATAATTAATTAGATTTAAATATGGTGGAGAAGTTAAAACAAAATCTATTGACTCATCTTTTAAAAAATTTAATTCTTTATTAACATCATGTAGTTTTACAATAAATTCGTTATTTTTAATTGATAAACTTTCATTATACTTTAAGTTAACCCTATTAATTAAATTGGTAAATATATTAACATTTGGAATTAATAAGTTTTTTCTTATAGAATAGTTTTTTACATAGTTAGGGCTCATTGAAATAGTATTTGGACAAGTTAGCGAAAAATAAGAAGTAGTTTTATCTTTTTTCATTTGTCCATGCATCAAGCCACAAGCAAAAGCTAATAAAGCGCAGTCAACAGGAGTAATTTTTTCTCAATTATTAAATCACTTTTTTGAGACATAATCCCTAAAAAATAATAACATTGAAAATGTTTCTTTATGATAAAAGTATAGCAGTTCTTTGTGTTTGTCTTCATCAATTCAGTTTAAATACTTTTCCTTATTTAAAAAATATATTTTTTCTAAAAAAGTAATTTTCTTTATAATAGTTTCTTTTTTAATTTTTAAAGATTGAAATTTTGATAATATAAAAGCATAAGGGCTTAAATCAGAGCCAATAAAGTTTCTTTTTGTTTTTCTGCAAACAAATAATGTTGTTCCCCTTCCACTAAAAGGATCATAAACTCAATCATTTTCTTTTGAATATTTTTTTATAAATTTTTCAATTAAATTTGGACTATACATAGCCAAATATGAAGAAACAGAATAAATATTATTTTTTTTTTTTTTCATAATTATTTATTAATTAAATATTTTAAATATTTTTAATATATCATTTATTAAATCTGAAATTATAAAAAGTGTTTGTTTTTGTTTAGTTGCGTCAATATCAATATTTGAAGAATTTATATTTTTATATAAAATATGCGTAGAATGAATAAGTTTTGATAATTCATTAAAATTTTCTTTATTAAAAATAGTATTTAATAAATTTTCATTTTCAATATTTCAGTTATTATTTTTAAATAATTTTTTTATTTCTTCTTTAAATTTATTTTGTGTATTTAAAAATTTTTCATAATCTTTTTTTTGTTCCGCACTTGGATTAAAAAAAATTCTATAAATTTGATAAATTTTTTGACATTCAATTAAATTTTTATTCTTATCTGTTTTTTTTAATCAAAGTAATTCTTTTATTGTTGATAATTTTAATTGATTTAATTTTTCAAGTTGTTTTTTGCTTGGTTTTTTGTTTTTTTTAATCTTTTGTATAACAAAATTTATAAAAAAATCATCATAATTAAATTCTTTGTTTTCGTTAAAAAATTTTGGTGTGTTATAATAAAACAATAAATATGATATATTTTCTAAAAATGATCTTAGAGTTGAAGCAATATTGAAAAATGGTAAATTTTTTATTTTTTTTTTACTTATGACTTTTTCTTTCATTATTTCTTTTAGATTTAAAAAAATTTCTTTGATACAAGTTAAAAAAATTTTTGATTCAAATTTTTCTATTTTTTTAAAAATATTATCAAATAAATTTATTTTGTGTTTATCTTTTAGAAAATTTTTTAATTCTATTAATGAATTTACTATTTGATCTGCTTCTTTATCTTCAAATTTATTTTTTCCATCATCAATAAAATCTTCTACTTGAAATAAACTACATTCTCTAATATTTTTAAAATTTGTATCTTTATTTAACTCAACTGCATAATCTAAAAAATTTACAATTTTTGTATAAATTTCGGGTTCTAAATTTTTTTCTTTATTTTTCTCTTTATCTTTTTGTTTTTTTACAATACCACGAGTAGTAAAATATCCTGATTTATAACATTCTATTATAAAATTATATATTTTTTCTTTTGATAAACTTTGTGATGGTTCATTATGCAAATGATTATAATTTTTACAATGTTTTGTTTTTGCATCACCTACAAAACACCTTGAAATAATTTCTTTTTTATATTCATTATTATCTTTATCAACACTTTCAAATTTAAAATATTCATCAAATATTTTTTCTTTTACAAAATTAAAAAATTTTGTTACAAATTGTTTTTCTAAAGAAGAAACTGTATATTTTTCTGTAAATTTTTCATATTTTTTAATAATATCTTTTTCATTATAAATTTTAAAACCAACATTAATTAGATCAACAATAAATAATGCAGAAGTTAAGTTACTTTTAATTTGTTTTTTATCCCTATTAAAAATTTTTGTTAAATTTTCAATTTTTTTATCATTTACTTTTTTAAAATTATTTTTTTTATTTTCTACTTCAATATTTTCACCATCTTCACCATCAATTTTCAACAAATCATCACTATTTCAAAAATTATAATATAATAGCAATAATTTTCCACGATTTCAATTTCTTTTTCCAATTGTATCACCAATCATATGGTTAGAAAATAAAACTTTTTTTAAGTCTTTGTCATTATATATTATTTGACAATCAATTTCATTATTATTTTTTTTAAAGTCTTTTGTTAATTTTTTACTATTTAAAATTTTTGTTAAATTTTTTATATTTGTTTTTAAATTTGTATTTATTTTTTTAGTATCATTAAGGTTTTCATAATTGTCTTCATCAGTTTCAGCTTTATATTGTATTGAATCATCAATTTGATTTTTTAAATCAAAGTTAAACATTTCATTTTCATCAATTTTATTTTTAATTTCATTATCAATTTGTTGTAGTAATAATTTTAAAGCTAAAACTCTCCTATTACCTTCAATAATAATATATTCGTTATTATCATTTTCAACAACAATTACTTTTCCAAAATCACTATCAAAACCTTTTTCTTTTATTGATTTTGTTAAATTAACAAAATCTTTTAAATCCCCTTCTAATTGAAAAATTTCTTTTGCACAACCTAAATCATTGTTTTTATGATTTTTTTTAAAATTGTCAATTGTAAAATCTTTTAAATATAAGGTTTTAAACCTTGGATTATTGTTTGATAAAAAAATTTTATCAATTGAAATTTTTTTAAATTTTGGTTCAATTTTTTTTATATTGTCGTCTTTATTTGTGTTCATTATAAACTCTTTTTTTATAATAAATTTAATTTAAATTTTATATTTTTTTGGTTATATTTAAATTTTTAAAAGCTTTATAAATATTTTTTTGTTTATTAAAAAAATTAATTGTTTTTTCCATAATAGTTTTAAAAGGTGTATATAAAAAATATTTTATTAACATATTTATGTCTAATATTATTTTTAGTTTAACGTTGTTTAACTCTGAAATAATATGTTCATTATTTAAAAAATTAAATATTTTTTCAAAATTAAAAATATGAACATTTGTATTAACTACACTATTAAATTTTTCTCTTAATACAAAATTTTTAACAAATAGATAATGTTTTAAACCTTGATGAATAAAGCCATTTTTACAAATTTTAAAATCATTTTCAACAAAAATTTTTTTATCATATTTTGATAAAAAATATAAATAGATAAAAAAATATATTTTTTGTATTTTATATGAATTTGGGATTTCAAAATCTTCCTTATAAAGTTTTTTAAAGAAAATTATATTTTTACTTAATAAGAATAAAAATAATCTGTATGTAATTTGTTCATTTTTCATATTTTTATTATATTCGTTATTATATACAAAATTTACTTTTTTTTAAAAAAATTTAATAAAAGTTATATTTTTAAGGTTTTAATTTTTTGACTTCAGTTTTCGGTTTTTTAGGCTTTATCTTTGGTTTAGATTTTTTAAAGATTTTATTCTTTTCTTTATACTCTTTTTTAGTTTTTTTGTGTTGGTATTCACTTTCAAATTCATCAGCCCTTTTATATAAAAAGCTTTTGACTAAAAAAAATATTATAATTGAAAATAAAAAACTAAATGCAATTATACTTAAGATAACTATTGCTTTATCCTTATTAAAAAAACTTAAAAAACTAAGTACAAATAAAAATAGATTAACCAATAAAAATATTATTAGACTTCTTCTAATAATTAAAGAAAGAGCTTTAAACCTTTTTGAAATAATAAAACAAAAAAGGAAAATTGAAGTTATCGAAGTTGAAACCACAAAAAAAGATAGTAAAATTATTTTTGATGTTTCTGGTCAATTAAAATTTAATAAAGTAATTGAATTCATATTTTTTTATTATATAGTAATTTTAAGTTTTTACAACATAATTTAAGTAAAAAAAAAATTAAATTTTAAGTTGTTTTTTTAGTTCGAAAAGATAAGAACCAAAAGAAAGTGAAGTATTTTTTGTTATTTTATTTAAATTATCAAAAAAATCTTTATTTTTTTCTTTTTCTGATTTTTTATAATTTAAAATTCATTCTAATAACATTTTTAAAGGTTTATTTTTTTTATTATAGATTTTTAAGTAGGTAAAAACAAAGTCTTTTATTTTTGGTATGAAAAACTTTATACAATCTTGATCTTTTAAAGGCTGATCAACTTCATATAGATGAAAAAGTTCATGCATTAGATAGTAAATAAAATAGTGTTGTCTTTTGTTTTTATCAGTAACGAAAAGATATTTTGTTTTATTTCTTGTAAAGCTAAAAGCATTAAGATTCATACTTTCTTTAACTTTATTTTTGCTATCGTTTGATTTAAAAGAATTAATTTTGTCTATAGAAAAATAAGGGACTGTATTTAAAACTATTCCTTGACTAAGAAAATAAGTTTTTAGCTGTTCAATATTTTTATAAAAGTCTTGGTTTGTATTTAGTAAAATATCAAGAGTTTTTTTATAAACTGTTTTTTGCATAGCTTTAACAAACTTTCCTGTTTTTTGGTTTTTGCTGCAATAGTTTTTTTCTAAAAGTGCAATATAAAAATAAATTTTTAAGTCGTCGTTATGTTTATGAAAGTTGATATTTTTATTATATTTTTGTTTTGCTTGATCAATAGTATTAAAGTTTATTATTTTTTTTAAATAATCAAACAAAGAATCATAATCAACTAGTTCATTTTCTTCAATATCTAATAAAGAATCAACTATATACTGATTATTTTTATTATTTCTAGTAATTTTTCTTTCGACTATATTATCAAAAAACTTATAAAAAGAAGTTTTGTTTTGATCTAATATTTCTGCAATTTCAAAAAGTATTTTTTTTAGTTTTTCTTCTTTTATTTTTTTTTCACTAAGTTTTTTATCATTAAAAAAAATTGACAAATCAGAACTATTTAAATAATTTGAGTTTAATAATAAGTCTTTTGTTGAAAAATTTTTAAACTGTAATCTATCTAAAATTAACTCCTTAACAAATTCAAATGCTTCATTTTTATACCCTAATACTTCAGTATTATAATTTTTTTCTTTCATAAATTTTCTCCTTTTATTTTTTTTATTATATCATTTTATTTTATTTTTTTTGATAATTTACAAAAAAAATTAAAATGGAGAATCTTTTTTTAAACAACAATAACAAATTAAAAAAGTTTTTTCTTTTTTATTTATTGAAAAGACCATTCTTTTATTGTTAAATTTATAACGGTAAAGGTTTTTATAATTTAGATTAGTAATTTTAATAATATCATAACCCAACTCCATAAAATAATATAGGTTTTGATGGTTTTGAAAAACATTTATAAGTTTATTGATAGATTGAATTTGCTTATAGGTAAAGTTATCAACTTTGTCGTTTTTTGACTTGATACTTTTAAATTTTTCAAAAAGTTTTTTTAATTTTTTGTTGTTATATTTTATTATAGGCATATTTTTATTATAACATTAAGAATTTTTTTTAAAAAAAATAAAATAATATCCTTTAGATTTGATAAATTTTTTAAAACTCGAAAAACTAAATCAAAAGTTAAATTGTGGTTTATTTTTATTGTTAAAATAAAATAATTCCTATCAGGAACAGTTTTATTTAATTTAAAAAATTAAGGTATTAGAAATAAAAAATTTTTTTATTTAGAAGTTTTTTTTTTTTTTTTTTTTTTATTAGATAAAAAAAAAAAATAATAGTTCGATATTATCTTCAATTTTTAAAAGGTGATTTTCTTTATTAAAATAAAAAGTATAAATTTTTTCCAATTTACTAGAGCTATAACTGTCTTTAACTAAGGTAAAAGTTGTTTTTACTTTTCAATTATTTGATAAGATTAGTTTTTTTGCTTTTATATTGGTATTTTTAGATTTTTTTAAACCATTATCAACTAAATTTTGAGTTAGAGTAAATCAAAGGTTTTCAAAAAAAGACCGTAATAAAGAACAAAGTTGGAAATAAGGTAAGTCTATTATTTTTGTGTTTTCTAAATCTGTTTTTGTTAAAAGCTTATTTATAGAAGAAAAAAGTTTTTTGATTGTTAATAAAAAAATTTCTATTTCAAAAGGAAAACATTTTTCTTTAAAGTTTTTATCAATTATATCTATTACTTTATAACTCTTACCAATAAAAGTTAAACACTTAAAAAAATTAAGTTTTTTGTTTGATAACTTTATACTTTTAGTTTTTAATATTTGATTTAAGTGTTTTAAAGTATAGTTAAAAAAATTTTTATTTTTTTCCATTATTATAATTGTTTTATAATTTTTTATTATAACAAAAACAATATATTTTATAACTTTAAGCAATAAAAGTAAAATAAAATATTTTTTTAAAAACTTATATAATTATTATAGTAAGTATATAAGTGTATGAAAAAAATTGTCTATAACGGTAGTCCAAGATCATTTTTTAGAAAAAATATTGAAAAACCAAACTTTCATTCACCATATAAACCAATATATTTGCAATATCCTGTTCAAAACCAAACAAATAATAGGCCAATACAAAACCGTTTTCCTTACAGAAATATAAATTACTATAGTTTAAACCCTAGTCAAAACTTTAGAGCAAATAATCAAAAACCCTATTCAAATACTATAGCTGAAGACTATAAGGCTTTAAAAAGTTTTAGAATAAATAATCGAAGTCCTTATAAAAAAGTGGTTGTTCAAAATAATAGCCCTTATCAAAGTTTTAGATATAATAATAGAAGTGTTTATAAAAATAGAAAAAACTTTTTGGCCGGACCAACTAGATTTAATCCCGGAAGCCCTTATAAGAATAATAATGCATTTGGTTATCCAATCAGAAAAAATAACCAAAGTGCTTTTTTAGAACCAATAGACACTGATAAACCAAAAAACTTTTATACCGATAGCTTTTGAAAAAATACTTAAATTTTTTTATAAATTATTTTTTTATATAATATATATAAAATACTTTTATTTATTAAGAACATTATTAAAATTAATATATTTATATGAAATTAAAAATTAATGAAATTTATCATTTAGATTGTATAAAAATGATGAAATTGATGAAAAAACAAAATATATTGGTTGATATTATTTTAACTGATCCCCCTTATAATATTTCACGTAAAAATAACTTTAAAACAATAAAAAGAGCTGGTATTGATTTTGGAGATTGAGATAAAAAATTTAATCAAACAAAATGATTAAAATATACAAGTGATATTATAAAACCTGGTGGTTCAATTTTAATTTTTAATGACTGAAAAAATTTAGGTGACATTTCAAAAACATTAGAAAAAAATGGGTTTGAAATAAAAGATTTAATTAGATGATTAAAACCTGCTCCAATGCCGAGAAATACAAAAAGAAGATATGTAACTGATTATGAATATATTATTTGAGCAGTAAAAAAGTCAAATTCACATAAATGGGTTTTTAATAAGCCTGAAGATTTACCTTATTTAAGACCTGAAATTTGAGCTTCTCCGCCAATAGGAAAAAATCGATCTCATCCAACACAAAAATCAAAAACATTAATACAAAAATTACTTGAAGTTCATAGCAATGAAAATGATATTGTTTTTGATCCGTTTTCTGGATCTGGTGAAATCAGTTTAGTTGCTAAAAGTTTAAAAAGAAAATATATATCATGTGAAATTGATAAAGTGTTTTTTTCCTTATCAAAAAATAGATTATTTAATTCAAAAAAAAATTATTTAAAACCAGCTTTAAATAATTTAGGAAATAAATATAGAATTTTGGATGTTTTATTACCTTTTTTTGGTGAAAAAGAAATTGAAAATTTTGTAGATGTATTTTCTGGTTCTGGAGTTGTATCTATTAACTATAATTTTGCAAAAAATTATTTCATAAATGATAAAGATGTTTTGGCTTCCAGAATTTTAAACTACTTCTTAAAAAATGATGTTGAAAATATAATTTTTAATTTTGAAGAAATAATAAAAAAATATCAATTGCCAACTAAACCTTTAACTAATTATAGAAATGAATACAATAAATTAAGAAATGACTTTAATGAAAAATACAAAAATCAAGATTCTTTTTTATTAGTTTTAATTTTTTTTGGTTTTAATCAACAAATAAGAGTTAATTCTAAAGGTAATTTTAATATTCCGGTTGGTAAACAACATTGAAATAGTTATTATAAAAGTAAATTAATTAAGTTTATAAAAGCAATAAAAAATAAAAATAAAAAAATAATAATTTCAAATAGTGATTTTTATACCTTTACTATGCAAAAAATTACAAAAATTAATATAAAAAATACTATTTTTTATTTTGATCCTCCATATTTTTTGTCAAATGCAACCTATAACAAAAATTGAACTCAAAAAGAAGAAAAAAAATTATTAGAATTATTAAATCACATCAACTCTTTAGGTGGTAAATTTGTGCTTTCAAACTTAACAGAATCAAAAGGGAAAAAAAATAATTTTTTATTAAATTTTTTGAAAAAAAATAAAAATTTAATAATAAAAAATGTAAAAAATCTAAACTATAATAATTGTAATTATCAACGTATCAGAAAAAATTTAAAAGATCACGAAATAATTGTTAAAAATTATGAATAACAATAAAATAAAATTGTTAAAGTTGGGTGTTAGTGAAATAAAAAGATATGATTATAAAGTTTCTTATAATATTCTTGCAAATATTATTAAAAACATAAATTTTGAAAAAATAAACATAATAAAAAATAAAAATGAAAGAAAGAAAGAATTTGAAAAACTTTTTTATGATCAACTATTAAAAGAAAAATTTTTATTACAAAAAAAAAAAATTATAACAACTTCGAGAATAAAATCTTTTACAAAAAAATATATCTATATGTTAAAGGAAGATAAAGATACCGGTGAGTTTAAAGCAACAGAAGTAGCTTTGTTGTGAGAAAAAAAAGATCCAAATATACAAAAAATTAATTTAACTTCAAAAGAATATTCATATTTTCAATCATTAATAAAAATGAAAATTAATAACAATTGTGTATTAAAAGAATTATATAAAGAACACATAATAAACAAAAAATCATTAAATGAGTGTCTTATACAACAAAATGATTTAGAAAAAATTAATAACTTTATTAAAAATAAAAAAATAGAATTAATAAAAAACGAAATAAAATTAAAATCTGGTAGCAAAAATAAAGAAATTATTAAAATAAAAAATGATTTAATTAATGAATTTATAAGTTATATAAAATCAATTTGAAACAAAACAATAAATGAAAAAAAATTAAAAGAAAGAAAAGAAAAAATAAAAAATTTATTTTATAAGCTATATGAAAAAACTGATAACTGAAAAAATCAAGAGTTATTAGTTTTATTTTATGATTTTACTTTAGATGTTTTTAAAAAAAATAATTTTTCACGAAAACAATTCAAAATAAAAAAATAAAAATTGATTTAAAGTTAAATATTGATGAAGAAACATTATTAAAAAAAATTATACAAAGAAAAATAAAAGGTTCTGAAAAAGATTATTTATATTTAATTTTACAACACTTAAAAATGTTGCCACAAATTTTTAAAGTAAATAAAAGTTCTTTTTCTATAAAAGAAGAATATAAAAAATTTTTTGAAAAAATTATTTTAAGTAAAGACCTAAAAAAATTAAAAAACGATAAACATTATAATTTTCATGAACTATTAAATTTTTTTAAAATTAACAAAAACATAAAAATTAAATCAAACTATAATATACAAGAAATTTATAAAAAACATTATAATTGAAATTTTTCAAATGTTAAAGATATTGAAAAAATAAATAATATTTTTATGAAACAATTTAATTATAAAAAATTTTTAAAAGAAATAAAAAATCATGAACATATTCAAGGAAGAGTTGATGCTGCAACATTTTATGAATTTATGGTTGGTATGGTTTTTTTAATTAAAGAAAACAAAAAAATATTTGAATTGACTAACAAAGAATTTGAAAACACAATTAGAAAACACTTTAACACTAAAATTAACTTTACAAGTGATTATTGCCCAGAAAGATTTGCAAGCGGCGGTAGAGAAGATATTTCATTGACAACAGTTGAAAAAAAAATTATTTTTTTAGAACCTTCAATTATGGAAAAAAATCAAATAAAAATGGAATTTGAATCAATATATAAACACTTAAATAATGTTGAAAAACAACCAATTTTTGCAATTGCTATATTTCCAACCTTAACAAAAAGTTTTAAAGATTTAATAAAAATTGTCAATTTAGACATCAAGTTAAAAAAAGAAACCCAAAATAATAATAGTTATTTTAAAAAACCAATTTATGCTTTTTCAAATGAAGAATTAAAAAAATATTTATTTACAAAAGATACAACAATTCTAAAATATATAAACACAAAACATTTAAAAAAATAAATTTTTTCTAAGTTTATTATTTTTTTTTAAATAAAAAAATAATTGGAACTCCAACTAAAGAAAACTCTTTAACAATATTATTAATTAAAAATCTACTATAAGAAAAGTGCATAACATTAAGTTTATTAACAAAAAGTAAAAAAGTTGGTGGATTTTTTGACTTTTGAATACCATAAAAAATTTTTAGTGTGGTATTTTTTTTATTGGTTTTTGGTCTTTGAAATAGTTGAAGGTTAACCAGTAATTGGTTTAGTTTTCCAGTTAAAACACTTTTGTTAAGGTTTTTTTTTCGAATTAAAGCAATTTTTTGAAAGAACTTATCAAAGTTTTTGCTAGTTTTTGCACTTAAAAATACAAATTGAGCATAAGAAATAAAAGCAAAGTCATAAGCCAAAGACTTTTTTAAGTTTTCAATTTCAGAATTATCAAGTAGATCAATTTTATTCAAAACTACCAATAAAGGCTTGTTGTACTCTTTAGATAGAGAAGCAATTATAAGGTCTTGTTTAACAATTTTTTTATATGCATCAACTATCAAAACAACAATTTTTGACTTAATAATATACTCTTTTATCTTTAAAAGGCTAAACTTATCTAGAGAATCATAGGTTTTCTTATTTGGTTTAATTCCTGGAGTATCACAAAACTTATAATTATTTTCCTTATAATTTAGTGAAAAACTTAGAATATCAACTGTAGTTCCTGCTACATTAGAAACTATTGATAACTCCTTTTTAAATAAGGCATTAATAAAGGTAGATTTTCCGGCATTTTGACGGCCAATAAGCGTTATATACTTTTGACTATCTATAAGCGTATCACTATTTTGATCATCAACCAAAAGCTTTTGAATTTCTTTAACAAGTTCGTAAATACCAATTTTGGTTGAACAGGAAATAAAAACAATATTTTTAAAGCCTAAGTACTTAAACTCTGCAATTTTTTCTTTATTCTTTTTTGATAGAGAATCAACCTTATTAACCACCAAAATAATTGGCTTATTTCACTTTTTTATCTTGTTTAAAGCATTATATAACAGTATATCAATAGCTTTTTGAATATCAACCACCAAAAGTAAAAGATCAGAAACTTCTATTATCTCTTTGGTTTTTTTAAAGATTTCATCATAAAATTGTATGGTTTTATTGAATATTCCGCCAGTATCTATTAGCTCAACAAAATAGTTTTTTTTTAATTCTAATAGCTCTACTATCGGATCTCTAGTAATACCTTCAAAGTCTTTAACTAAAGAACGATTTGTTTTTAATAATCGATTAAATATAGAAGATTTACCAACATTTGGTAAACCAATAATAGAAACCTTTTTATTGTTTTCAAGTTTTTAGTTCTTTGTTCATTAAGAGTTGAAAAACTTTATTTAAAACTATATCAACTATTTCATCAATAGTGTAGTTGGTAGAATCGATAACTACTGAATCTTCTGCTTGAACTAGCGGAGAGTTTTTACGCTTTTTGTCCTTAAAGTCCCTTTGACTTATTAATCTGCGAATATCAATACTAGAAGGTGACTTTTTTTTAACCTAACCCTTTTGATTCTTTCATCGATATCACAAACAAAAAATAGCTTTAACTCAGCTTCTGGTAAAATTTTAGTACCAATATCTCTACCGCACATAATAATACCTTTATTTTTAATGATATCCTTTTGAATTTCTTTAATAAACTTTCTTATTTTTAAAACTTCACTAACAAAACACACAAAAAAATCAATATTTTTAGTGCTTAAAGACTCTTTAATTAGTTCGCCATTAATACAAACTTGGTTGTTTTCGTTGATTGTAATTTTTAAGTTTTCTAAAATATTATCAAGGTTTTCACCTTTGATTAGTTCAAAATGTCTTATGTTAAGTTCTTTTGCTTTTTTTAAAATATGAAGTGTAAAAGCTCTATAAAGTTTACCACTATTTAAATACTGATAGTTTAATTTTTTTTGCTAATAACTTGGCGATTGTTGTTTTTCCAGTTGCTGCATAACCATCAATTGCAATATTTATTTTTAACATAAAATTATATATTTATAAATATTATATATTAAAATAAATGAGTTTTGTAAGAAAAAAAATTTTTTAAGTATGAAAACTATTCAAAATCAAATTACTGTCAAGTTAATTTTTTTTATATCAAATTAATGTCAAATTAATGTATAATTAAAGTAAAAAAATTAAAATTATGATATACCAAGAAATAAATAAAAAAATTTTAAAAAAGATAAAAACAATAGAAGATTATCATTATAAAGATCAAATTATTGATATTTGAAAAAAAATTTTTTTTATTCAATATAAAAATAATGGCTTAATATTACCTTTTAAAATAAAATGAAGTTTTAATGACAATAACTTTATTTTTAATAAAAGTTTTTCAAATTATTATTTACTTTTTAAAAAAATTGAAAGTTTAATTGAAGAAAATAAATATCGTGATCTTGAAAAAACTCATTTTTTTCAAAAAGAAATACAAGACTCTTTATGAATTGAAAGAGTTTATTCATCAAAAAAAAAAATTGAAGCAACTCTAAAAAAAAATACTCCAAAAAATAAACTTGAAAACTTTATTTTAAATTATAAAAATGCACTTTTATTTATTGAAAATGAAAAGAACATTAATGAACAAACTTTTAACCAATTATATAAAATATTGACAAAAAATATTGATATGGGGCCTGAAACTCTTGAAGAAAATTCATTATATCGAAAAGGTGAAGTTACAATTGGAATCAAGATGGTTTAAAAGCAAATAAAATAAAAATAGAAATGGATAAAATTTTTGAAAAACTTAATAATTCTAATCCTGAAAGTGAATTTGAATCTTTTTTAAATGCAATTTCTTTACACTACCTTTTTGAAAGAATTCATCCATATTATGACTTTAATGGAAGAATTGGGCGTTTATTGGTGCAGTGATATGCAAAAAAAAACGATATATTTCAGTTTTTTGAGTACTTTTCTTCTGCAATTGAGTTATTTAAAGTTAAACTCTACTATAATGCTTTTAAAAAAACTCAAAACAATATTTATGAATATGACTTAAGTTATTTTGTTGCTTCTATAATGTCTTCTATGCTTGCTTATAATATATGTTATTATATTTCAGATGTAATAAATAAAAATGTTTTATACGTAAACAATACTAAATTAAATACTTTTGAAAAAGACATAATAATTAAACTTTTAAGTAAAGATGAAAATGAGTTTACTGATAATAGTGAATTTATTAAAAATGTTAAAGATTATGATCCTGCTATAATTTCAAGAAGTCTTAAAAAATTAGTTAAACTAAAAATTTTAAAAGCAAGTAACTTAACTAAACCAAAAAAATATATTATTAATTTAGATTATTGTTTATATTTTCAAGTTAGACCAGAATTAAGAAATAAAAAATATACTAAAGAAACTATAATAACTCCTATTTCTGGTCTTATTTACGATATAATTAATGAAAAATGGTAATTAAATTTTTATACTCTTTTAAAATTTTTCTTATAAAATAACTTAAAAATAGTAAATTTTTAATCTTATTTTATAACTTTTTTACTATTTTTTGACTTAATACCAACAAACCACTTAATACTTTTATTTAAAAAAAACATCAAAATACTACCAATTACTATCTTTAAAATAAAGGTTACCGTCAAAATAATAGTATAGGTTAAAGTAGTATTTTCTCCAGAATGGTTATGATCATGGTGATCATGGTCATGACTACTATGAAAAATATCTTCTAAAAATTGAAATGGCTTTGACTTTGAAAGTATTAAAGTAGTTGAAGTATAAAATATTATAAAAACTAAAAATACTATTAATAGAATAATAAAAACTAAAGCAGGAATTAGTAATTTTGACCGTTTTAAGATTAATGACTTTAATAAATTAAAGAGCAAAACAGTGCAAGCTAGGCATAAACTTCAAGCAAAAATATGAACTGGTGAATGAGCTATTCCAGAAGATATATGGAAGTGTAAAAAATGTGGTAGCAAAAAGTGAATTCATGGAAAAAAAAGGGCCAAAAACAGTGAAAATTTTAGCGAAACTAAAAAGATTGATAAAATAACTATAATATCACCAAAACTAAGCTCAATTATAAATAAATGTCAATCAAAAAAGGAAAAAATTATTGCAACCGACAATAAAATTCCTGTTAAAACTACATCAAATACTTTTCTATTTTCTATTTTCTTTCTAAACATATCTTCTTGTATAAAATCTATTCTTTAATACTATAGTATAATTCTTTTTTCTTTAAAATAAATATTTTTGACCTGGTTTTGCATAGGTTAATAGTAGACAGCCTAAAAATATTAAAAGTATATGAAGAAAAAAAAATAGTAGTAAAAACTTTCAAATTGCTTTTCAATAGTGTTTTATATTAATATGACAAACGGATAAAGCTCCCATTAATATAAAACTTGTTGGAGTAAAAAGGTTAACTAGACCATTTGCAAAAGAAAAGGTAGTTATTAAACCAGAATTTAGTTTTAAACCATTTGAAAATGGTATTAGATTTGAAGACTTTAGCATTGTAGGGTTAATTATTGCACTTGCAAAACCACTAGTTGAAGGAATTAGAACACTTAAAGGAAGAAAAGAAATATAAGCGACTATTAAATACCCAAAAGCTATACCTAATTCATTAATTTTTGGTAGTTTAAATTTTTGTTTAAGAGTTGAAGTTGTAATATTTTTTGTTTTATTAATTGCTGATAAAGCAATTTTTAGTTTTCCAACTATCTGATGATTAATTGCTGACATTTGATCTGATAAAAGTCAACTAATTCCACCAGCTATTGATAAAATAAAACAAACAGAAAATAAAGCTCCAGCACCTTCAAAAAATACTGCTAAACTTTTTTTCTCACCTTCTTTTTGCACTATGCCGGTTAGAATTGCTGAAATTAAAAATAATGTAGCTACTCCTGGCATTGTAAAATCACCAAGAGGATGGTAACCGATTGCTAAATAAGGGATTCTAAACCAACTACTACTACTACTTTCTAAATTAGGTTGATATTTATAAATCAGTTTATGCCAAGGGCAAAGCAAGATCACCATAAAAATCATTGAAAAAAGAAAAATTCATAGAATTAATTTTCTTGATTTTGTTAAAAGATTTTGCATTTCAACAAACTTAAACTTTTCTTTATAAAACTCTTTTTTACTAAAAAGTGGTGAAAACTTTGGTTTTCTTTTAACTTTTTTTGCATATAAACACACAAATAAAATTGTTATTACAGTAAACAAAATAAAAGAAAAAATTCTAAAAATTTGTCCATCAACTACTCCAACTTTAATACCTTGAGACTTTTCCGGTATAGAAACAATAATTAAAAAAGGGTTAATGGTGGAAGCCATACAACCAACTCCAGCACCTAAAGAAATTGCAAAAAATGCACTAAAAATATCAAAACCAAGTGACATTAAAGGTGGTAGCAGTACTGCATATAATGCTATTGTTTCAGAACCAAGCCCAAAAATAGTTCCACCAAGAGAACACAAAATTATTATTAGTGAAATTGCAAAATACTTAAACTTTTTATACTTTATTATTAATTTTCCAAATAGTGCTTCAAATGAAAAAGACTTGATTACCATATGAATATAACCAGAAATTATAAACAAAAATAAAATAATAGTTCATTTTTTACCAAAACCTTTTAATGGTGCTAAAAATAAGTCAAAAATTCCTAAAGGCTTTGCAGTTCTTTCTTTAGTGGTTATATTTTTAAAGTTAATATTTTTTATTTTTTCATTACTTACTTCAACATTATATAAGTTATACTTACTTAAGTCAAAAATTACTTTTTTATTATTAAATTTATACTCTGCTTTTGAAATATTATAAGTGTTATTATTATTATTTTTTTTCTCAATTGGATACTTATCAAGTCAAAAAGTTATTTCTAAATCTTTATTTTTATATTTAACTTTATAGTTAAAGTTATAAGGTTTATCTTTTTTTGTTAAAATTTGTTTATAACCTTCATGTTTAATTTTTGAACTTAAAGTTATTAAAAAGTTATCTAGTTCACTACTTTTCATAATTTCATTTTTTTTAAAAGTAATGGTTTTATTAGTGCTTTTTAATACTTCAATTTTTGGTTCTAGAGTTATTGTTTTTGAAGTTTTTGTTATTGTAGTAAAGTTTTTTGGAACTACTCCTGGAATTCAAGAAATTATTATTATTATTAAACTAATAAATAATAATATTACTACTGCACTAGGAAAATAACGTTTATTTTTTTGTTTTTTGGGGTTAAACATGAACTAAAAACTCAAGTTTTTTTTGTTTTTCTATATTATTTTTTTTAATAATTAATTATAATTGGTATTATTATAACATTTTTTAAGTTTTTGAAAGTAAAAAATATAAAAATTATTGTATAATTATGGTAAAAATATAATGAAAAAAAATTCAAACAAAGTTATAACTTTTTTAAAAAACTTAAAACTTTTTGAAAAACTTCAAAAGTTTTTCATTCCAAAGGATTTAGAAAATACTAAATTTAACAGTAAACTAAACTTACACTTAAGAGTAAACTTAATTTGATTATTTTTGTTTTTTATACTTTTGATTCCAACAATAGTTGTTTCATATAACTATTTAAATACAAATGATGAAGAGTGATTTCCAAGAATATTTTTTATTATATTTGGTGCTAAACTAATAATAGTTTTTATCATTTTACTTATTTTAAACTCTAAACTAAAAAGAAAACTAAAAGAAGAAAAAGTAATTTTTGACACTTACAAAATGGTTAAAGATGAAAAACAAAAAGAAGAAGCTAGAGAAAATGAATACGAAATGACACCATTACAAAAAGAATATTACTATTTGTTAAAATTAAAGCGTTTATACTTATACTTTTTCATTGTTCAAGCAATTTTTGTACTCTTGCTTGGAATTATATTTAGTTTAATTTTAAAAACTTCTTTAACTAGTTTTTATTAGAATCTTGTCCCACTCAAAAAAAAAATAATAAAAAAAACACCATCAAAAATTTTTGATGGTGTTTTTTATATTTTATTAAAAGAAAAAATTATTTTACTTTTAGTTTTTAATTACAGTTCCAGCTAAACCTTTTAAAGCTTGATAAGCATTATCTAAAGAAGCTATTATAGTTTTTTTATTTTTGTCAGTTATAACAAATTGAATTGCAGCTTCAATTTTTGGTAACATAGATCCAGAACCAAATTGATTATCAGCTATATAACTTTTTGCTTCATCTACTGTAATAGTATCAAGTCATTTTTCATTTGTTTTGTTATAGTTAATTGAAACTTTATCAACTCCAGTTAAGATCATAAACTTATCTGCATTAATAATTTCTGCTAATTTTGCGCTTGCAAAGTCTTTGTCAATAACGGCAGTTTGACCTTGATAACCTTTTCCATTTTCTTTATCTTTAGTAACTGGAATACCACCACCACCACAAGCTATAACAATTGTTTTAGTATCTAAAAGTTGTTTTATACTTTCTTTTTCTACTATATCAATAACTTTTGGACTTGCAACTACTCTTCTTCAACCCCTGCCTGAATCTTCTTTAACTATTCAATTCTTTTTCCTAGCTAAGTCTTTTGCAACTTTTTCACTATAAAAAACTCCAATTGGTTTAGTTGGATTTTCAAAAGCAGGGTCATTAGCATCTACTAAAGTTTGAGTAATTAAAGAAACTACATTTACTTTACAACATAGCCCTTGATGAAATAACTCATTTTTAATAGCATTTTGAAGGTGATAACCTATATAACCTTGTGACATAGCGCCACACTCTGGAAAAGGCATTTTTGAAACTTTTTTATTACTTTCGTTTGCAAGTGCAAAAGAATTATTAATCATTCCAACTTGTGGGCCATTTCCGTGAACTACAACAACATCATTACCATCAGTATACAATTTAACAATTGTTTTTGCAGTTTTTTTTACTATAATTTTTTGCTCTAGCGGGTTATTGCCTAATGCGTTCCCTCCTAAAGCTACAACAATTTTTGCCATATTTTTTCTCCTTATTTTTAAGATAATTTTTTAAATGTTAATTTATATTATACAAAAATTTAATATAAATTAAAAATAAAAATATAAAAAGTTATAATATATATAATAGTAAAAAAGGAGGTAAGATTATGTCATGCAATAAAGATTTTACATCTTGTGGAATGTGTTCAAATTGTGGTTCTTGTGCTAGTTGTCAAAAAAAATGCAAAGAAACATGTCAATCTGCTTGTTCAAAAAAATAGTTTAATAATAACTTAAACTTTTTAACTAAAAAAACCTACTCATTTGAGTAGGTTTTTTTAGTTTAATACAAAAATATTTTTTTATTAAACTACTTTTTTTTCTTATAAACTTTTAATATATATAAAACTAATAACACAACAAAAATTATAACTATTGTTAAACTAACTGACACACCAATAATTATATTTTGTTTAAGCATTAATTCATTAAATTTTTTTAATGCTTTACCAATTAATTTTCCTTTTTTATTGACAATATAATATAATGAGCCAATTTTAATTACTTTATTTTTTAAAATAGTCACTTTATAGTTATCTTTTTGAGAACTTAAATTAACTTTTAATATTCCATTTTTTTTATAAAATTTAAAATCTGGTAGAGTTTTAATTACTTCAGAAAATTCAGAACCATTTTTATTAATTAATAATTGTTTTAATGTGTTTAAAGCTTTTCCAGATATTTTTTTTTGTTCATTTAAAATATATTCTTTTGAGATAATTTTAACTACTTTATAGTTTACAAGATCAATTTTATTTCTATTACCTTGAGAAGTTAAGTTAACTTGTAGTTTACCTTTATTATTGTAAAAATACAAGCCTTCTAAATCTTTAATGGTTTTAGTATTATAAATAGTTTTATTAATTTCAGAGCCATTAACTAAAATTTTTTTGAGTTTTTTAATAATTTTGTTATGTATTTTTTTATTTGAATTTGTTAAAAAATATTTTGATTTTAGTTTAATAATAAAATAATTTGAAACGTAAACCTTATAATTATCTTTTTGAGAAGTTAAATTTAGTTGTAAAAAACCAATTGTATTATAAAATTTAAAACCTGGTAGAGTTTTAATTACTTCAGAAAATTCAGAACCATTAACTAACAATTTTCTTACTTCTTCTAAAACTTCGCCAGATACTTTTTTTTGTTTATTTAGCATATAATTTTTTGAAGTAATTTCAACTACTTTATAGTTTGGAACTTCAACTTTATTTTGGTCACTTTGAGAAGTTAAATTAACTTGTAATATATCATTATCACCTTTATAAAAATTAAACTCTAATCAAGAATTGAAAGTATTTTTAATTTCAGAACCATTTGTTAATTCATTACCAATTGCTGTTAAAATTTTCCAGAAAGAGTTTTTGATGTACTATATATATAGTCTATACTATTTATTGTTTTTACTTTATAGTTTGGAACTTCAACTTTATTTTGGTCACCTTGAGAAGTTAAGTTAACTTTTAGTTTTCCACTAATATTATAAAATTTAAAATCTGATAATGATTCTATAGTTTTTTTAAATTCAGTACCGTTTTTTAATTGATTACTAATAACATTTAATATTTTTTCAGAAAGACTTTTTAAAGTATTAACTATATATTTTTTTTCACCTATTTTTGTTACTTTATAATTTTCAATATCAACTTTATTTTCATTATTTTGAACAGTTAAGTTAATTTGTAGTTTACCACCAGTATTATAAAACTTTAAACTATTATAAATTCTATTTATTTTATTGTTTATTAGTTGTAAACCATTCCAATCATTAAATTTTTTCTTTATTGCACTTAATAGATCTCCCTGAATTGGTTGATCAATTTTAACAATATACTTTTTTTCATTAAATTTTATTACTGTAAAATTGTAAATTGTAACTCTATAATTTTTTTTATTTTTTAAATAAACAAATAAACGTTTTCTATTTGAAAAGAATTGAAGTTTTGGTAAACTTTCTATTTGTTCTGAAAAAACAGAACCATTAACCAATAAGTTTTTTAATTCTTTTACTGCTTTTTCTGTTAAAGGTTGATTTTTTTCAACTAAAATAGCATTTTCTCTTGAACTAATAAAAGTATATTTATTTCATTCATTTTTTGGAAATTCTGTTTCATTTTTTTTAGAACCGCCGTTTACTTTTACTTTAGTAATTTGACTTGATTCTATAGTAAATTCAAAGTTTTTTGTAATAATTTTGTTTTTAGTGGTAACTTTTTTACCAACTCACATTTTTAATTCATTTTTTGCTTTTTCTAGTTGTTCAACTGTTAAAGGAATATCTTTTTTAAGTAATTTTTTATTATTTTTGGCACCTTCAACTTTAAATATTGTTGAAATATTAGTTTCTGTTTTTTTTCCTTTTTTTCTATTTTTACTTTTATTATATAAGTTTTTGTACTATCAAGAGTAAAAACAAACTTGTTTAGTTTAAATGTTTTGTTATTATTGTTAATAATAATTTTTTTATTTTTATTTTTTTCTAATAATTCTCTTGCATAAAATAAAGTTTTTCTTACTAATTTGGTATCAGTTTTAACTAAAATTGCTTTTGTTTTAGAATCAATAAAAATATATTTATTTTGTTCTAATAATGGAAAATTTCTTGTAATATTAGTCCCTATTATTTTTATAGTTATAATTTTTTTCCCATCACTAACAAATTCAAAGTTTTTTGAAATAATTTTGTTTTCAGAAGTAACTATTTTTCCGTTTCAAGATTCTAATTCAGTTTTTGCAAGATCTAAAACTTCTTCTGTAAAAGGAGAGCTTTTTTTAACTAAAATTCCCATTTTTCCAACAAAAATATAATCAGTAATTGTTTGTGAAGTAGTATTATAACCACTTAACTTAAGCTTAAGAGTGTTTTTTACTTTATAAAAAATAAAGTTATTAAATTTAATTATTTCATTTTTTGAATTTCAAATTTCACCATTGATTAAGTTTTTAGAAAGTATATTTAATATTGATTTAGCAAGAGGCTTTAAAGAATCAATTAAATAATAATTTTTTTCTATTTGTATAACTTTATAATTTTTAATATCAACTTTATTTCTATTACCTTGAGAAGTTAAGTTAACTTGAAATTTTCCACTAGTATTATAAAACTTAAACTCTTTTAAAGAATTGATGTTTTCTTTAAATCTAGAACCATTAAAATGCTTTAGTTTAGTTTTTAATTTTTTTAAAAACTCACCATCAATTGGTATATCTGTTTTTACAATATACTTTTCTGATTCAAAAGAAATTACTTTATAATTCGGAATATATACTTTAACTTTTAAACATGTAGAAGGTGAATTAAATTGTAGTTTGTTTTCAAAATCTACATAAAACTTAAAGTTTGATAAATTAGAAATAGTTTTAGAAAACTTTGAACCATTCAGTAATACTTTTGAGAGTGCTTTTAATGCTTGGCTAGTTAATTTTGATTTACTATTTAAAAAATACTTTTTTTTTAAAATTTCAATTACTTTTACATTTTGTAGTTCAACTCAATCTTGATTTATTAAAAATTTTACTTTTACTTTTAACTTATTGTTGCTAAAAAAATATTCAACATCATCAATTAATTTTTGTTCAAAATACTCTTTACCGTTAATAAAGTTTAAAATATCTATTAAAATTTTTCCTGTTAATGGTTTATTTTTATCAACAAAATATGTTTTTTTATTAAAAATAACAATTTTGTAAATTTTTACTTTAGTTTTAGGTTTTTTTATTTGTCTAGAATTTACATATAGATCTCGATTTGAATTTGAACAAGTAAGACAGTTTGATTTTATTTTGGTTAATAATGAACCATTTTTTTTAATTGGTTGAGTAACTTTAAATACTCTTGTGCCGCCTTCTTTATATCTTGGTGTATATACTTCAGGAATATATATTAAAAAAAATTTATCTTTAAAATCATTACTTAAGTTTATTGCTTTTGAAGAACCCTTATAAACTATTTTAATTCAACAGTCTTTATAAAAAATTTCATAACCACTTACATTAACTTTAAAAAGTGTTTGTTGTGTTTTTATATTTTTTTCTTTATATGTTTGTATAAAAGTATTATTATCAGCTAAATCTGTTAATGTCTTTTCTAAGTCTTTTTCTAAAAATTTCTCCTTTACTTTAATAGGGAAATTAAAACTAATAATTTTATTGGTATACTTACCGCCTTTATTATTAATATTTGAATAGTGTTTTAGTTTAAAACATACACTATAACCACTTTCAAAAAAAATTGTTATTTGTTTTTTTTTAACTATTTTTGAAACTGAAATAAGTTGTTTTATTTGTTTTTTAAAAGTATTGTTATCTGGTTTTTTAATTGTAAAAGTATATTTTCTGTAATTAAAAGTTGTAGTTTCTTTTTCTTTTTTTAAAAATTCTATTTTAATTTGTGGTGAAAAAAAGTTTTTTCTATGATTTCATAAAAACCTATTTACTTCTTTTTTAAACTGATTTTTAATAATAGTATTTGATTTAATAGATGCATTTGATAAACCAATAAAGAATATAATTAAACTAAATGAAAGTATAAAAAAAAATTTTATATTTTTAGAAATATTTATTTTTTTCATAAAATAAATTTTATATTAAAAGTGTTACTTTTTAGTATTTAAACTCAAAAAAAGTTTAAATATTATTGAACAATCAAATAAAGCAGTGTGGAATCAATTTTTTGCATCAACAATTGGTTCTCAAAGCTTAAAGTGTTTAGCAAGTTTTTCTAAACAAAGTTCATTAGTTTTTTTAAATTCTATTATCTCTTTAACCTTACTTAAATCCAAATAGTTATAAGTTGGTTTTTTATTGTAAAAGTGTTTATAAATATGTGATAATATTTCTTCTTCTTTTTTTGAATCAAAAGTTATTATTGTTCTATTTTTTAAAAGTTCATTAATTTTTTCAAAATTATACTTAACAAAAAACTTAGATTGAAATTGAAGATGACTTTTTCTTAGTTTTGAGAACTTTAAAAAGTTAAACTTTTTTGTGTTAAAGTTATTAGGTTGATAAAGATTTTGAAATATATACTCTAATACTATATTATTCTCTTTTATACTAAACAAAACAATTCCGGCTTCAACTACTTCATTATCTTGGTTTGTTTCAAAATCTAAAACTGCAAAACTTTCATTTTTTTGCTTTTAACTTTTGTTTATTAATATTAATAATATTATTGTATGCTAAATAACAACGATCATTTTGATTATGTATAAAATACTTCATAAATAATTTTAATTTAGATAATTTTTTCAATAAAAAAATTAAAAAATAAAATTTTTATTATTATTATATCATTATTTTAAATTTTCTTTTATCTTTAAATTTTTGTCGTTTTATATTAAAAATATTTTATAAAAAAAATCAAAATAAATATCAATTGCTTTACTTTAATAAGTAAATCATTGATATTTTGTTTTAGGTAATCAAACTTTTTTATTTTTAAAATCACTTTGTTTTAATTGTAATGAGTAAAAAAATAAATTTGATTGTTTTTTTTCTTTAATTGAAGTAAAATCTTTATATTTATTCATTATAAAATTATCTCCTGTAGTGAAAAAAAAATTATCTAATTTAATTTTTTTTGGGTCATTTAAAATTTTTATATCTTCATTACTTTTTAAAATAAATTTAAAAAAATTTTTTAAATTATTTAATAATTTATTGTCTACATTATTTTCAAAAGTTATTGTTAAAGAATGATTTGGAGCTGTTTTACTTTGAATACTTTTTATAAAATTATTGTATGATATAATTTTTTTATTTAAAAAAACTTTTAATTCAGAAAAATTTTTTTTAAAACTATTATCAAATTTAATTATATTTCCTTTATTGTCTTTAAAGTTTTCTATAATTTTATCACAAATTTTTTTATAAATATATTTTTTTCATCAATTTTTTTCTTTTTGAAAATTAGAAATTGTTTTAATATTACTAATTAATTTTTGATGTATTAAAACTTTATCTTTAAATATTAAATTTTTAAACTTATTAAAAGAAGTTTTTTTATTTCAAATAGTTTCTTTTGAAATATCAAAGTTAATTGATTTTTTATTCAACAATAATAAATCATTTACAACATTAAGTTGATTTTTTATATTTAATTTTTCTACTAAAGAAATAAAATTTGATAGTTTAAGTTGTTTTTTTTCTTTATTGTTGTCAATATCTAAAATTTCAGTTTCTAACAAACTTGATATTATTTTTTTAGTGTTTTCTTTTAAGTTTATTGAAGTAGTATAAGTTAATTCTTCTTTTAATAAAAAAGTTTTAAAGTTCTCTTTTGAAGTTTTTTTTATTAAATTTGGATTTTGTATAACTTTATTTTTATTAATTGGTTTTTTAATGAATAAAAAAATTAATAATATTATTAAAACAACTATAACTAATAAAGTAGAAAAATTTGGAACAAATAACTTAAATTTTTTACTTTTTCAAAACTTCATAAAAATATAATTTTTTATTTTTTTAATTATATAATAAAATAATTATCAAAATACAAAAAAAATATTTTTTAATTTTTATTTAAATTTTTTTATAATAATTTTTTAAGTTTTTGGTAAAGTGAAAAAACTTAAAACCTTTTTTTGTGACTTCAATAATAAATTTTTCTAACCAATCAATTGTTTTATCTTTTGTTCCGGTATTTTCGTGAGCTACAATTATATAACCTGGTTTTATAAGTTTAATACTATTTTCAAATATTTGATTTGCTGTTGTTTTACCATTTCAATCATCATTTAGATAACCATTAATATAATAAAAGTTTTTTATTGTTTTTTTAAAAAACTCTTTTTCTAATTTTGGTATTAAATTTCTTCACACTCTTTTTGTTTTTAAGTTTTTTGAATAGGCACTTTGTAAATATGGTGATCTTATTGGTATATCTCAAAGTTCAATTTTTTCCAATTTTAAAGTATTTTTTGAGTTCTTATTTAAATAATCAATTCTTTCATTATATATTTTAAATATTAATGAACTGGTTTTGGTTATATCATTATATAATTTATTTAAATTTATATATTTTATATGAAATCAAGAATGATTTCCAAAAGAATGTCCTGTATCAATCAACTTAAAAATAAGTTCTTTATTTTTTTGTGATTGTTTTCAAAATAATCTTAAATTCCCACCATTAACAAAAAAAGTAGTTTTTATACTATATTTATTAAATGTATTTATTATATTTTCTAAATTTGAATAATTTTGCACTCCATCATCAAAAGTTAATGAAATATATTTAGATTTAGTATTAATTTTATTTTTATTATAACTTTTTATATTAAAATAAAAACTTAAAATAAGTATAGTTGAAAGAACTATGATGAAAAAAATTATTAAAAAAAACCAAATAAAAACTTTTATATTTTTTTTAATAATTTTTAACATTTTTATTTTTTAAAAATAATAATTTATGTAATAAAATAAGACTGCTTAACTGCTGCTAACTTACATTTAGCTTAAGGTGCATTTTTAATTAAAATTAAAATTTTTCCTTCAAAATTTACAATTTAATTATATCAAAAAAATTAAAAATTTATTTCAATAATTTTAATAATAATTATTATTTGTAATACTCTCAAAAAACTTGAAATATAACTAAACAATCAAATAGTGTGTTTTTATTTATATGTTCCTTGAATTGTAAAAATTTTATTTCTTTACACTTTTTCGCATATTCTTCTAATTTTATATATTCGTCAGTATCAAATAACTTAAAGTCATGGATATCAATTCATGATGCATAATGTAGCAGAGTAATATTTTTAGTAATAATTTCTCGTTCTAATTCACCATTATGAACAATTATATTTCTTCCTATAATTAATTTTCTTAAAAAATCTATGTTTTTTAGATCAATAAATTTTCCATCTTTTTGGTTATTATAGTTAAAAAATACTATTTTTTCTACTATAAGTGTATTGTCATGAACTTTAAATTGTATGGCGCCCATTTTTGTAACTATATTTTTAATTCAATTAAATCCAAAATCTAATATTATAAAATTACTATTATCTGTTTCATAATTTGAATTATTAAATTCTTTAATTAATTCTATTCATTTTGGAATTGGTTTTAGTGTATGACTAATAAAATATTTCATATTTTCTCTTTATTTTTATATTTTTTTTATTTTAAAATAAAAAAAGTCACTATAAAATAGTGACCTTCTTTATAAAATTTTTATGAAAGTGTTAAACTTTGTAAAAAACTAATGGTGTTTTATACTAAGCAAAAGCACTTTCTTTGTTTCCATGTAAAGCAGCAGCTCCACAAACTAATAATAATATTGATAAAACAAACATTACTATATAGTATGGTCAACTAGCTTTTCAAAGTTTATCAATTGAAACTTTTGCTGTACTAATACCTGCCATTAAAATGAAACTTGTAGGGCTAAACATATTTACTAAACCATTAGCGAAACTAAATGCTGTTAAGTTTAGAGAATGTGATTTATTAATTGTAGCAGCTAAAGGTGCCATAACTGGTTGAATAACAGCTCCAGCAAACCCAGAAGATGAAGGAATTAACATTGACATTGGTATATAGAATATATACGAAATTAATGTAAATCCAAATACTCCAATTTTATTAATACCTGAATTACTAAAAGCAGTAACAATATACTTTGATAAATTAGTTTTATCTAATAATCATTTTATACCACCAGCAATTGCTAGTACTATACAAACACTTAAAATGTCTGCTGCTCCTGTAGTCATTTCACCAACAATTTTCTTTTCTGAATGTTTTAAAATTAATCCGCAAACAATAGCAGAAGTTAAGAATAACGCAGATACTTCATACATATATGCATCACCTAAACCAAAACCATAAGCAGATCATCAATGAATTGCATCTACTTTTTCTTTTTTTAATCATCTAGTCAATGCACCACGAGCTTTTGCGGCTTCTTCTCCAAAAGTTTTTCAGTTTATCATTAAGAAAATCATTAATAAAAAAGTAACTATAACAATACCAAAAATTGCTTTTCTTTGTTTTGTAAATTCTACATTTTCACCACTTAAAGCAAATTCTTTTTTGTAGAATTCTTCTTTTTCTGCTAATACTGAACTTTTAGGGTTAGTTTTAACTTTTCATCCATATCAAGTACAAAATCCTGCAGTTACAGCAGTAAATAATATTCAAGCTAAAGCTCTAATACCAATTCCTGACATTACAGTTTTTCCAGCTAAACCATCTTTTCCAAAAGTATCTGGAACGATAACAAATGGATTAATAATAGAAGCTAAACACCCTACACCAGCACCAAGTAAAATTGTTAGTACTGTTGTCATGACGTCAAAACCTGCCATCAGCATAATAGGAATTAAAATAGGATAAAAGGCAATAGTTTCTTCTCCCATTCCGTAAACAGTTCCACCTAAACTAAATAGAGAAACTAATACAGGAATAATTCAGATTTCTTTACCCTTCATTTTCTTAATAAAGTTTCCTAATGAAGCTTCAAAAACTTTTGACTTAATAACAATTCATAAAAATCCACCAAGCATTAAAATGAAAATAATAACTTCTATTTTTTTAGCGAAACCATTAAAAGGAACAAGTAATAAATCTAAAATACCAGCTTTTTTTACTTTAATTTCTTCATGATTGTATAAAAATCATTGATCACTATTTTTTATTAATCAAAGTTTTTTATCTTTAAAAGTTTTTTCACTTTCTTTTAATTTTAATATGTAAGTTGTTGTTTTTTCTTTATCATTATTTTTAAAAGTAATTTTATTTTTATCTTCATATTTATTTTTAATTGTGTCAAAACTTTTAACAAATTTAATATTTGATACTTTAACTAATTTTTTAATTTTATTATCAATAACTATATTTTCAATTATTTTTTTATCTTTATCTTCTAATTTGTTACTTATATCTTTAAATAATATTCTTAAATATGTTAATAAACTATTATTTACATCTTTTTTGAATATAATACTTAAAGTTGAAGTATCTCTTGATAAAGTTGCAATTTCATTTTTATAATTTTTTGCTTTAATATTAATAAATTCTTTTAAATCATGAAAATTATAATTGTTATTTTCTGTAAAAGAGATTGTTTCTTCATCACTATTTTCAAACTTTTTTTTTATGTTTGAAAAAAGTTTTTCAAAAATATATGCATTTCAAAATTTATCAAATTCTGCATTTGTTTTTGCAAATTCAAATTGAGTAATTAAAAAAATAAATTTTGTTTTTGCAGTTGCTTTATTATTTTCAAAATCAAGCTTAAAAGTTTTTCAATTTGATGTTTTATCTTTTGAATAACTTCAATCTTTTTTTGTATCTTTAGAAAATTTTAAAGGTTTCTCTACAGCATTATATAAATCAGTTATAACAGTTAAAGTTTCTTTATTGTCTTTGTCATTTTTAAGTTTATCAATATACTCAATAAAATCTTTTACTTGCTTTTCTTTAAGTTTATCAGTTTTATGAGTTGCCCCAAATTTAAATGCAATAATTTTATCAATAATTGTTTTTACATCTGTTTTTAAGTCTTTTTCTGTTTCATACGTTAATTTTTCTTGATATGTTTCAGTATTAAACTTTGGTGTATAAACATTTTGTTTTCCTGTAATACATCAAGATAAAACGATAACAAACAATCCAACGATCATTAAAAGAGTTGCAGCTGTTGGTAATGAAAATTTAAATTTTTTTCCTTTAAAAAAATTTTTCATAAATTTTATTTTACCTTTCTTTATATCTCGCAAATCGAATTTCTCGATGACAATTTAAAATTTAGTTTTTTTTACAAAAAAAAAGTCATAAATATAAAAATATTTATGACTTTCATATTATCCTCTAATAGTTGCTAACATTATTGCTTTAATTGTATGTAATCTATTTTCAGCTTCTTCAAAAACAAATGAGTGTTTTGATCTAAAGACTTCATCTGTTACTTCCATAGCTCCATCAATACCAAACTTTTCTGATATTTGTTGAGCAACAACAGTATTTTTATCATGAAAAGCAGGTAGACAGTGTAAGAAAATTACATTTTCTTTAGCGTTTTTAATAATGTTCATGTTTACTTGGTAAGGAGAAAGAGTTTTAATTCTGTCTTCTCAAACTTCAGCAGGCTCTCCCATTGAAACTCAAACATCAGTAGCAATTACATCTGCATTTTTTGCAGCTTTTAAAGCGTCTGATTCAAAAGTAATAGTTGAACCGTTTTTAGCAGCAATTTTTTGGCAAACCTTTGTAAGTTTAGGACAAGGTAATAGGTCTTTGTCAGTAGAAACTACAAAGTTAATTCCTAATTTTGCACAAACTATCATATAGCTGTTTGCCATATTGTTTTTTGCATCACCATAGTAAACAAACTTTAATCCTTTAAGCTCTCTATTACTTCTAGCTTCTTGAATAGTTAACATATCAGCTAACATTTGTGTAGGGTGATATCAGTCTGTTAAACCATTTCAAACTGGAACTCCAGCATGTTTTCCTAAAGTTTCAACGTCAGAATGCTTAAATCCTCTAAATTGAATTCCGTCAAACATTCTTCCTACTACTTTAGCAGTATCTTCAATAGACTCTTTTTTTCCCATTTGAGAACCAGATGGTCCTAAATAGGTAACGCCCATTCCTAAATCATTTGCAGCAACTTCAAAAGCACATCTAGTTCTTGTAGAGTCTTTTTGAAATAGTAAACAAATGTTTTTTCCTTCTAAAACTTTTTTTTCAGTTCCAGTATATTTTGCTCTTTTTAGGTCCCTAGATAAATCTAATAGGTACATAATTTGCCTAGGAGTATAATCCAATAGAGTTAAAAAATTTTTACCTTTTAAGTTAAAAGCCATATTTTTTTTGTTTTATTTTAAAAACCTTTCTTTTTTTTTATTACCAATTTATCTAATTGCTTAGATAAATTGGTTTGAACTTTGTATAGTGGTTAAAGAAAAAATTATATTTCTTCTCTAATAATTGGCATAGTCATACAACGAGGCCCACCTCTACCACGACTTAATTCTGCTGATGAAATTGTATGAACAATAACACCAGCTTCTTTTAATAACTTAGTAGTGATTGGGTTTCTGTCGTATGCAATAACTTCACCTGGAGCAATTGTAATAACGTTAGTTCCGTCATTTCATTGTTCTCTAGCTTGATGTAATGGATCGTCTCCACCACACTTAATAATTGTAATTTTCTTACCAACAATTTCAGTCAAGTAATCAACTACTGATTTATTAATTTGTTTTTCGCCATTTTTAGTAATTTCATAAATTTTAAACTCGTCCATGTTTTCAAAAATTAATGGATGAGCAATAAACTTATCGTAATCAATATTTGTAAATACAGTATCAAGATGCATAAACGCTCTATTTTTAGTATGTAAATCAAAGATAATAACCTTTTTGTATGAAATGTCTGGGTTATTAATTACTCTATCTGCAACTAAACGGATAGCATTAATTGAAGTTCTTTCAGTAGAACCAATAATTAAAGTTTCTTTATTTAAAACTAAAACATCACCACCTTCAAGCATAAACTCATCTTTTCTGTTATATCAAAAATTTATATTGTTTTTAAATCTTTTATGATTTTTTAAAACTAAATCAGCAAATAAAGTTTCTCTTTGTCTTGTTTTATTTGCCATATGATGAACAGTTACACCATTTCCAATAGACGCAAATGGGTCTCTTTGGAATAATATATTTGGTAATGGATCAATTACTAATGGATATTTTGAATCATCACTAACTTTAAGTTCATGTTTAGTAACTCCAGCTATCATTTTGTTAATTAAATCTTGGTTATTAAATTGATTAAAGTACTTAATTAATGGTTGAACGAAATAGTGTTTTACATCACCTTCACTTACAAAATCTCTAATTAACTTTTCCTTTATCTCTGGATTTTGATCTAATACTTCAGCAGCTAATTTTTCAATATAAAGAACTTCGATTCCTTTACTTTTCATTATTGAAGTAAATTCATCATGTTCTTTTTGAGCAGTCGATAAATGAGGTGTATCATCAAACAATAACCTATCTAAATAATCTGGTGTTAAATTAACTAATTCATCACCTGGCCTATGGACCAAAACAGTTTTTAATGTTCCAATTTCTGAATAAACATTAATTGCAAAATTTTTATTTTTCATAATAATATTCCTTTCTAATTAATTATTTTAAAAAACTACTATTTTTAAATAATTATACAATAAAAATAAAATATTTTTTCATTTATTTTAAATAACTTTAATAGTAAAATGTTTAAAAAAATTACTAAATTATTTTTATAAAAAGTTTTTTTGAAAAAAACTTTTTTATTATCTATTATTTTAAGTTTTTAATAAATTTTTTTATTTTAATATTATAGTTCATATTGTTATTTTTAAACAAAAAAAAACTAACTTAATCAAATGATTAAGTTAGTTTTAAAAAAAAATAAAAAAAATTTTTAATAAATATCTTCTTCTTCTTCTTTATCTTTTTTATTATTTTTTTTCTTTTTTTTTATAAATATTAATAAAGCAATAGCACCGATAAGTGTAATAACAGAACCAACAATAATAATTATTGTCAATAACTTAGATTTAGTATCTTTTTTAACAATATTTTTAAAAATTCCATTTTTATCTACTTTTCAATCTAATATAATAGATGATAGTTTTTCTTCTTCTTTTAATCTTATTGAAATATTACCTTTATCATCTGTTTCAATTTTAAAACCTTTTTCTTCTAAGTTTTTACTTAAATCATTATAATTAACTTTATTATTGTTAATTTCATCTTTAATATATTTAGTAATTGCATTTAAAATTTCACCTATAAGATTTTCTTTTTGGTTAACTATATATTTTATATTATTAAAAGTTATAACTTTATAGTTTTTAATAATGAAGTCTCTATCATTTGAAGTTATAAAAGCTCTTAATCCGCCGCCATTATCTTTAAACTTAAAGTTTGATAAAGAATCAATATCTTCTTTAAATTTAGAACCATTAGTTAATTTATTACTAATAACTGTTAATATTTTTCCAGAAAGACTGCCTAAATTTTTATTAACTATATAGTAATTTGAGCTAATTTTAACTACAATATAATTTGAAACTTCAACTTTATTATCATTGATTTGTGAAGTTAAGTTAACTTCTAGTTTACCACTAGTATTATAAAACTTAAACTCTGATCAAGAATTGAAAGTATCTTTAAATTCAGAACCATTTGTTAATTCATTACCAATTGCTTTCAATATTGTTCCAGAAAGAGTTTTGGATGTACTATATATATAGTTTTTAGCACCTATTGTTTTTACTTTATAGTATTGAACTTCAACTTTATTTTGTAAACCTTGAGAAGTTAAATTAACTTGTAGTTGATCACTACCACTTTTATAAAACTTTAAATCAACTATACCATTAATAGTATTACTTGATGTTAATTCAGAACCATTTAAAGTAGTTAGTTTTGTTCTTATTGCTGTTAGTGCTTGGCCAGTAATTGCAACATCAGATTTAACAATATAGTTTTTTGAATTAATTGTTATAACTTTAAAGTTTTCAATATTTACTTTGTTATTTTCACCTTGAGAAGATAAATTAACTTGTAGTTGATCACCACCACTTTTATAAAACTTTAAATCAACTATACCAGTAATAGTATTACTTGATGTTAATTCAGAACCATTAACTAAATTTCTTTTTATTACTGAAAGAACATTAACATTAATTGAAGAATTAGTTTTAACAATATAGTTTTTTGAAGCAATTGTTATAACTTTAAAGTTGATAATTTCAGCTCTTGGTTGATTTTCTAAAGAAGATAACTTAACTTCTAATTTATTATTATTATTATTTTTATAAAACTTTAAATTATTTATTCCTTCAAAAGTATTAGTTGATGTTAGTTCAAAACCATTAACTGAATCTATTTTTTTAGTTATTTCTTCTAGTGCTTTTCCTTCAATTGCAACATCAGATTTAACAATATAGTTTTTTGAATCAATTGTTATAACTTTAAAGTTAGTAATATTTACTTTGTTGTTTGTACCTTGAGAAGTTAAATTAACTTGTAGTTTATCACTACCACTTTTATAAAACTTTAAATCAACTATACCATTAATAGTATTACTTGATGTTAATTCAGAACCATTTAAAGTAGTTAGTTTTGTTCTTATTGCTGTTAGTGCTTGGCCAGTAATTGCAACATCAGCTTTAACAATATAGTTTTTTGAATTAATTGTTATAACTTTAAAGTTTTCAATATTTACTTTGTTATTTTCACCTTGAGAAGATAAATTAACTTGTAGTTGATCACCACCACTTTTATAAAACTTTAAATCAACTATACCAGTAATAGTATTACTTGATGTTAATTCAGAACCATTAACTAAATTTCTTTGTATTACTGAAAGAACATTAACATTAATTGAAGAATTAGTTTTAACAATATAGTTTTTTGAAGCAATTGTTATAACTTTAAAGTTGATAATTTCAGCTCTTGGTTGATTTTCTAAAGAAGATAACTTAACTTCTAATTTATTATTATTATTATTTTTATAAAACTTTAAATTATTTATTCCTTCAAAAGTATTAGTTGATGTTAGTTCAAAACCATTAACTGAATCTATTTTTTTAGTTATTTCTTCTAGTGCTTTTCCTTCAATTGCAACATCAGATTTAACAATATAGTTTTTTGAATCAATTGTTATAACTTTAAAGTTAGTAATATTTACTTTGTTGTTTGTACCTTGAGAAGTTAAATTAACTTTTAATGTACCGTTAGTACCTTTATAGAATGTAAAATTTCTTAGAGTAATAGAGTTTAATTCTGCACCATTTTTAGAAGTTAATGAATTTTTTATTTCAATTAAAATTTGTCCAACCAAACCAGTATCTGTTTTAACTATATACTCTTTTGAATTAACAGTTATAACTTTATAATTATTTATTTGTTGTTTATTAGGGTTACCATTATTATATTCTGCAAATAAATTTCCATTACTCTCTTTTGAAAATTTAAACATTTTTTGGAAATTTTGATTATTTAAAACACTATATAAGTTACCATTACGAGAATTTAAAAAACTTGAAGTATCATTAACTATAATTCCACTATTTTTATATCTATATTTATATAAAGTTTTATTTTCACCTTTTATTTCAACTTTAAAATCTTGTTTAATATCATTTGTAAGAGTGAAGTTTTTTCTTCTTTTATTTACTTTTACATTAGTTATTCTATTACCAGAAATAGTAAAAGTAAAGTTTTTTGTAGTAAATGAATTTCCAACTATTTTTGAACTTTTATTACTTGCAAAGTTTTTTAATTCATTGTTTATAAGATTTTTAATATTGTTTGGTAATGTGTTTTGTTCTTCATCCAATACATAACCTTCAACAATGATTATTGTATTTATTGTTGTTTTTGTTTGTTCTTGGTTTTTTATTTTTACATTAACTAAACTATTATTATTATATGAAAAATCAAAAATAGTGCTATTAATTGAAGATAGTTTTTTACCATTATTTCTAGTTAATAAAGTTTTTGCTTTTTCAAAAACTTGACCGTCTAAAGCAATATTAATTTTAACTATATACTCTTTTGAATCAATTGTTATAACTTTAAAGTTTGTAATATTTACTTTGTTATTTGTACCTTGAGAAGTTAATTTAACTTGTAGTTGATCGCTACCACTTTTATAAAACTTTAAATCAACTATACCAGTAATAGTATTACTTGATGTTAATTCAGAACCATTTAAAGTAGTTAGTTTTGTTCTTATTGCTGTTAGTGCATGACCAGTAATTGCAACATCAGCTTTAACAATATAGTTTTTTGAATTAATTGTTATAACTTTAAAGTTGATAATTTCAGCTCTTGGTTGATTTTCTAAAGAAGATAACTTAACTTCTAATTTATTATTATTATTTTTATAAAACTTTAAATCATTTATTCCTTCAATCGTTTTATCTGATTTTAATTCAGAACCATTTAAAGTAGTTAATTTTGTTGTTATTGCTGTTAGTGCTTGATCAGTAATTGCAACATCAGCTTTAACAATATAGTTTTTTGAAGCAATTGTTATAACTTTAAAGTTTGTAATATTTACTTTGTTGTTTGTACCTTGAGAAGTTAAGTTAACTTTTAGTTGATCACTACCACTTTTATAAAACTTTAAATCAACTATACCAGTAATAGTATTACTTGATGTTAATTCAGAACCATTTAAAGTAGTTAGTTTTGTTCTTATTGCTGTTAGTGCTTGATCAGTAATTGCAACATCAGCTTTAACAATATAGTTTTTTGAAGCAATTGTTATAACTTTAAAGTTTGTAATATTTACTTTGTTATTTTCACCTTGAGAAGTTAAGTTAACTTCAAGTATACCGTTAACGCCTTTATAAAATTTTAAACCAGTTATTCCTTCAATAGTTTTATCTGATTTTAATTCAGAACCATTTAAAGTAGTTAATTTTGTTTTTATATCTGTTAAAATATCACCAGAAATTTCAGAATTTTTTTTAAAAATATATTTTTGACCATCTCATTTTTTTAATTTATAATTTTCAATAGTAACCTCAGTTGATTTATTATTACTTAAACTTACTTTTAATTTACCTTCTTTATCAAAATTAAACCTTAAACCAATGGCTTGATTAATTTTAAAATCACTAGATAATTTTAAAACCTTATTTTCATTTAATTTAGCTTTAATTGCTTTTAATAAATCTCCTTTAATTTTTTCATCAGTTTTAACAATATACTTTTTATTATTAATTGTTCCTACTTTATAGATTGAAAATTTAAATTTTGGTTGAGTACTTTCAGAAGCTAAATAAACTTGTAATTTATCATCAGTATGTGCATTAAAAATTAAACCATTTATTCCTTCAATAGTTTTATCTGATTTTAATTCAGAACCATTTAAAGTAGTTAGTTTTGTTCTTATTGCTGTTAGTGCTTGATCAGTAATTGCAACATCAGCTTTAACAATATAGTTTTTTGAATCAATTGTTATAACTTTAAAATTTGTAATATTTACTTTGTTATTTTCACCTTGAGAAGTTAAATTAACTTGTAGTTGATCACTACCACTTTTATAAAACTTTAAACCAGTTATTCCTTCAATAGTTTTATCTGATTTTAATTCAGAACCATTTAAAGTAGTTAGTTTTGTTCTTATTGCTGTTAGTGCTTGACTAGTAATTGCAACATCAGCTTTAACAATATAGTTTTTTGAAGCAATTGTTATAACTTTAAAGTTTGTAATATTTACTTTGTTATTTGTACCTTGAGAAGTTAAATTAACTTCAAGTATACCGTTAGCGCCTTTATAAAATTTTAAACCAGTTATTCCAGTAATTATAGAAGTTGAATTTAATTCAGATCCATTAAGTGAACTTAATTTTGTTTTAAGATCATTTAAAACAGTACTTGTAATTTTTATATCAGTTTTTACTATATAATCTTTACTATCTATTGATACTACCTTATAACCATTAATAGTAGTTAAAGTTGAATCATGATTTTTTAACTTAACTTTAAGGTTATTTGAAACATCTTTTGAAAATACAAAATAATTTAATGAATTGTTTAATGAAGTTAATAAATTACCATTTTTTGAACTTATATGAGTTTTAATATAATTTATTGCTTTAGCATTAAATGTATTTTCTGTATTTACAAAACATTTATTATTACGAGGACCAAAAATTTTAAATTTATTTTTTATGTCATCTTTTAAAGTTGTAAGAAATTTATTGTTTAATAAACTTACTTTTGAAATTTTGTCAGATTCAATAGTAAATTCAAAGTTTGTTGTAGTAAATTTACTATCTGAATATTTAATTATAGTGTTTGGGTTATTAAGTTCAGTTATTGCTTTTGTAACTAAACTGTCAGATAAAGTAGTTTTATTTTTAACTACATAATCAATACTATCAACAGTTATAACTTTATATTCTGCAACTGTAAGTTTTAAATTGTCTGATTGACTATTTAACTTAACTTGAAGGTTATTTGAATTATCTTTTGAAAATATTAAAGGAAATAATGATTTATTAATTTCCGTTAATGTTTTTCAATTTTTATTTTGTAATTTTGTTGTAACATCATTTATTAATAGCTTTTGGCTTATATCATATAATTTATTAAATAATATTTGGAAATTTGTTGTTGTTGCTGTTTTAGTTGCAGCAAAACCAGTTAATTGAATATGAGTAATTTTTTTATCTTTATCAACAAAAAAAGTAAATTTATCTTTTTCAAAACTATTATTTTTTAAAGTAACATTAGAATTTTTAATTAATTTTCTTTTTGCTATCTCAATAATAAAAATTTTTAAATTTTCATGTATATTTATTTCATTGTCTTTTGAATATGAAATATATAAACTTGATGGTTTATATTTTATATCAGTTGTTATATCGCTTCATACTGTTTGAGTATTTAATTTTACGTGTGTAATGTTACCATTATTATCATATTTAAATTCATAATTAAAAATAGTAAATGTTCTTGTTGTATTGTTTGGATTTAAATCATTTTTTTTTGAAGTTTTTAAAATGTATAAAGCTAAGTTTTTTTGTATTTCATTTAATTTTGTGATAGGGTTATTAAATGTTAAACTTAATGTTTCTATAATTTTTAAAGTTTTTTTGATTGGTTTTAATGGAGTTTCAGAAAATTTAAATAAACATTCGAAAGGATACCAATCTGTTGTATATTGAAATTTATATATAGAATGAATTTTTAAATTTGTTTTTTCATTTTTTTTAAAAGAAATATTATATTTGTTCAAAAAGTTTTTAAAATTAATAAAATTTACTTCATTTTTAAAAAAAGTTTTGAACTTTAAAACATTTTTAATTTGATTTCAAGTTATTGAGTTTTTAAAAATTATTTTTATTCAATCTTTTCCATAACCAGGATTATTAAGATGTTGAAAATAATTATTTATTTTTAAAGTTTTTTCACTTTTAAATTTATTTAAAAGTTCTTTAAACTTGTATAATAAAATATTTGTATCCGATTTTAAAACTTCTAATCTATCTTTTATTTTATTATCACTTGTTAGAACATATTTACTTTCATATAAAGTCTTTTTTGAGCTATCATTTTCAGTTTGCATATATATATAAATCAAACTATATTTAATCCCATATCCTGAAAAATCTTTAATATCAAAAGTTGTTAGTTTTTTGGTTGTTGAATTTTGTATTGCAAAAGATTTTTTAAAACCTTTTTTTAATATTTCTTTTTTATATATATCTTTTTTATCTATATCTTTTAATTTTGGGCTCACATCTTGATTTAAATTATCTTTTAAAAGTTTATTATTGTTTTCAAATTCTATATCTCAAGCACTTTTAGTTTCTGTAGCGTTAATAAAAGTTGTTGCAAGAGCAAAAGAAACTATTGGTATTGATATAACCTTAATTATTGATAATTTATTTAATTTTTTCATAAAAAACTCCTTTTTTATTTTTAATTTTATTTTAATTATATATTATTTTAATTTTTTAAAAGAAATTTTTAATAAATTTTTAATTTAAAAACAATTAAATTCTTTTTTTTTTTTTAATGTAAAAAAATAATAAGCAAGAAATAACAACAATAGGAATTAGTATACCTAAAACAATTCCAACAATTGTTTTAGTATTTAAATTTTTTTTATTTTTAATAATATTTCCTTTTTTATCAAATATAAGTTTAGAAAGTTTTGATGAATTTTGTAATAACTTAATTTCTAATTTGTCATCTTTTTTTATTATAACTTCTAAATCATCCCCTAAACTAAGTTTTTCAGTTTTTTTTGAACTTTTATTTTTTGAATCTATTCAATTTTTAACTTTTGATTTTATTTTTACTAATAGACTGCCAGACAAAGCAAGTCGATTGTTAACTATATATTCATGCTCATTAATTTTTACTATTTGATAATTTAAAACTTCGGTTTTTAAACTATCTGTTTGTGAAGATAATTTAACTTTTAGTTTTTTATCATTATCTTTTGAAAATGAAAAATTAGTTAAAGCAATAGAAGAAAATAATTCTTTATTTTTTTTATTTAATTGACTTTTTACTTCATTTAAAATTTCACCTTTTAATTCTTTATCAGTTTTAACTAAAAATTTAATTTTATTAACACTAATAAAAGTATATTGATTTTTCTCTTTTATCGGGAAAGTAGTTTCTTTTGTTTTACCTTTTACTTTTACTTTAGTAATTTTATTTGATACAATAATAAATTCAAAATTATCAGAAGTAATTTTGTTTTCTGCAGTAACTTTTTTTCCATTTAAAGCTTCTAGTTCAGATTTTGCAAGATCTAATGCTTTTTTAACTAAATTACTATCTATTTTTATAATAATTGCGTTTTCACCAGAACCAATAACTTTATAACCATTTATTTCTGTTTTTGTTTTAGTTTCATTATTTAATATTAGTTCTATTTTATTTTTATTATTTTTTGAAAAAACAAATGGAGATAAATCAGTATTAATTTTTTCTAATAATTCTCCATTAAATAATTCTCCATTATATAAGCTTAATATGTATAATATAAAATTTAACTGATCATTATTTAAAGTTTTATCTTCTGTTAAAACAAAATTATTTTCCAAAAGACTAAAATTTGTTATTTCTTTTAAACTACCATTACTTTTTAAAAAAGAATCTGAAAATTTAAACATACTTTCTATTGGGTAAATATATGGGTTATATTTAAAATAGTATGTATGAACAAGTTTTGATTTATTTTTTGCATTGTTTAATCAACAAGAATCATTAAATTAAGATTTAAAGTGTTGAAAATTTCTTTTTGTTTTAAAAAGAGCTTTTAAATTAGGATTATTATTAATTTTTTTTCAAACATTATTATCTTTAAAAGTTATTCCTTTTCATCCGATACCTACTTTTGTACTGCCATCTTGTATTTTAAAATAATCATTTATCTTTAATGCTGAAGTATTTTTTAATAAATTTCAAAATTGTTTAAACTTATAAAATAAAATATTTATATCTAATGTTAAAATATTTAATCTATTTTTTATTTTGTTATCACTTGTTAATACATATTTACTTTCATATAGTATTTTATTAATGCTAATATAAATTAGTCTATATTTTATTTTATAACTTTCTTCATTTTTAACAAAAAATAATGTTTTATTTTCTCCTATACCTAATTCAAAATATTTGTTTAACTTTAAATTTGTTAAACTTGAATTTGTAAAACTACTTAAACTTATTGTATTTTTAGTATTTTTTAATAAATCATTTTTATCTTTTCAAACTTTTAAATCTTTTTTTTTATCGTTTTCTTTATACTTTTCATATAATTTTTTTCCACGATCAGCTCTAACTTCATTATAAGTATCAGATGAATTTATTTGAATAATTGGAGCTTCAACAACAGTAGTATTTATAAAAGTGATTCCGAAAGCAACCGATATAATTGGTATTGAAATTACCTTAATTATTGATAATTTATTTAATTTTTTCATAAAAAACTCCTTTTAATATTGTAAATTTAAAATATAATATCATTATATATTAATTTAAGTTCTTAATTAAGTATTTTTACAATTTTAAAATAAATTTATAAATTATTTTTTTTTAATTATTATGTTAATTAAATATTTCTTGTTTTACAAAAAAATCATAACTACTTTGAAAACTTGATTCAATTCCGTTAATTATTTGTTTTATTTTATTTATTTGTGAACTATCATTTAATTTTGCTTTATTTATTTTTTCATTATACTCTTTTTTCTTAATAGTAATAAATTTTTTAAATTTATCTAATATTTTACTTTGATTATTTCAATTATATAACTTAGCTTTTTTATAATTTATACTTTCTGATTGTTTTTCTTTAAAAATTATTATTCAATCTTTTGAAAAATCTTTTATATCTATTAAAGTATTATTATATTTACAAGTAGTTATTTCACCAAAAAGATTTATAGTAAAAGTATAGTCTATATTTTTATGTTTATAATTTAAAGTATATAAATTTTCAAAGTAATTTTCAATTTTTTGAATATACTCATTAAATTCAATTCCTTTTTTGAAATTAATATTAATTTCACTTAATGGTATATCTTTTGTAATTGAAAAAGTAGATAAGTTTTTTAATGTATTTAAAACTTCTGTTATTTCTTTTTTTTGTTGATTAGTAATTGGTTTTTTATTTTCATTTAATTTTTTTTCTTTACAACTTGTCATAAGAAAAATTGAACTTAATAAAATTGATGAACTTCCTAACATATAAATATTTTTTACTATTTTTAGTTTATTTAATTTTTTCATAAAATACTTCTTTTTTAAATAATAGTTTAGTTTTTTTATTATTTTATTTAATATAAACTTATTATAACATTAAAAAAAAATTTTTTTTTTAAGTTTTTTTTGATTTACCAAATAAGAATTTTAAAATTAAGTTTTTTTAGTAAAAACTTATATTTACGTAGTTTTATAATGCTTAAAATACAAATAGAACTAACAATTATAAAAATAGTATATAGTTTTTTTAATTATAATTATTTATTTTTTTGTTATTTATGGCTGAATTGTTCTTTTATATCTAAATGTGTCTACTGAATATAGTTTTTGTTTACTATTTGATTTTGTTAAAATAAATTCATTATTGACTTTATCATAAATGCATGAAGAATAATTTTCTGTTTTATTGTTTAAATTTATTGTATAAAGTTGTTTTTTATTTGTTTTACGTTTATTATATGTTACTTCAATATAATCTTTATCACCATATGTTACTACTTTTCATGAAAAATCATTATTACGTAATCTATTTTTAAAATTAGAATTGTAAAGATTTTGTTCATTTTTACAATTTACTTCTATAAAAATATGTTCATTTTTTCCTTTTTTTTTTATAACTTTTATCTCTTTAAATTCACTAGAAGGAAATTCAACTATAAATTTTAAATCGCTTGTATAAAGTCTTATTTTCGCATATTCTCTTATTCAAAAATATTCAACTCCATGAATACTTTTATGTTTGAAATTTTTTAGATTATCAGAATGAACAAATTCTTCATGTGATTTTTTTTTAAAATCTAATGTATATATTATTTTGTGTATTGTGACAGCATCAAATCGTTTTCATAGAAAAATATATTTTTTACCAAATGTTTGAAGACTAGTAAATTTGATAAAGTTTTTTCCTAATTTTATTGAATTTTCTAAATTTAATGAATAAACTGTTGTATTTTCTGCACCTTTTACTTCAATATAAATTGCATCACTATCATTAATATTTTCAATTTGTTTTTTATTGTAAACTTTATCAGTAATATCAATTTTTTTAGTTATATCACTTCTAAGAATAAGTTTATTATCCTTTATAATATATTTTATATCTTCACTTTTAAAATCAGTTTGTAGTTCTGTTAAATCTTCTTTAAGAAGTTTATTAAAGTGTTGTGCTTTTGTTATTTCATTAGTTTTATCTATTAGCTTTATATCATAAAGTTTTTTTTTGTTGTTTTCTGTAATTAAAATATAAGTTGTTTTATTTATTTCTATAGATGAATAACTTTTATTACTTAAATCAATTGGATTTTTTAAATCTTTTGTATAAAGTTTTTTTGTTGATGTAGTGCCTAAAATTGTAGTTACTTCAATATAACTTATTGTTTCACTATTACTTTTAACTTTGGCAAGATCAGAAGTAAATTTATTAAATGATGTATATTCTGAAAGTTTTACATTTAAATTTGTATCATAAAGTGTTTTTATTCCATCTTTATTTATTATTTCAATATAAACTGTTTTATTAATAGTTTTTTTTGTAAAATTCGTATAATCTGTTGTATTTTTTTTTAAATCTCATGTATAAAGATATTTTTTATCGTCATTTTTTGTTATTTCAACATAACCTAATGTTTTAGTTGAATCGTTTCAAACTTTAAAAGATTTAACTTCCGTTACAATCACTTCTTTGCGTACCAAAGAAGTACCATTGTTTCAATACATAGTTCTTTTTAAGGGGGATTTTGGTTTTTTTTTTTGAGTTCGTTGAATAATTTGTGCAGCTACTGATTTTTTTCTTTCTCCTGTTGAGTTTGTTCCTGTTGAATTTGATCCTTTTTGATTTGATCTGCTTGTTGAATTTGGTCTTGTTGTTGATTCTTGTTTTCTTTTTCCTTTTTGATTTGATTGACCATTTAATGTTCCTTTTGTTACTGGTTGTTGTGTATTTGTAGATTGTGTTACTGTTGGAACTGATTTTGTTGATGGTTTTTGTTTTACTTTTCTTATTTTATTTGATTCACCATTTAATGATCCTTGTGTTACTAGTTGTTGTGTATTTGGAGATTGTGTTACTGTTGGAACTGATTTTGTTGATGGTTTTTGTTTTACTTTTCTTATTTTATTTGATTCACCGTTTAATGATCCTTGTGTTACTAGTTGTTGTGTATTTGGAGATTGTGTTACTGTTGGAACTGATTTTGTTGATGGTTTTTGCTTTACTTTTTGTTTTTTTGTTTTACTTGGGCAACCAATCATTAAAAAGACTGAACTTAATAATATTGAAGTACTACTTAAAATGGAAATTGTTTTTATTATTCTTATTTTATTTATTTTTTTCATAAAATACTTCTTTTTTAAAAAAAAGTTTAGTTTTTTTATTATTTTATTAATAATATAAAATTATTATAACATTAAAAAAAAAAAAATTTTTTAAGTTTTTTTAGTAAAAATCTTTATTTACGTAGTTTTATAATTTTTAAAATACAAATAGAACTCACAATTATAAAAATAATATATAGTTTTTTTAATTATAATTATTTATTTTTTTGTTATTTATGGCGCAATTGTTCCAAGATGATTTAATCTGTCTTCCGAATATCTAGGTTTTCCACGACGACCTGTTATGCTTAAACGAAATTCATTATTGTGTTGGGCATACTCGTATGAAGAATAATTCGGTGTTTTATTTTTTAAATCTATTGTATAAAGTTGTTTTTTATTTTGTGTAAGTTTATTATTTGTTACTTCAATAAAATCTTTACCACCTTTTGATATTAATTTTCAAGAACAACTTTCAATATTTATATTAGTTTCAAAATTAGAAGTGTAAAGCGATTTAAAATTTTTTTTACTTTTATCCTCTTTTTTATTTTCTTTTCAAGATATTTCTATAAAAATATTTTTATTTTTTCCTTGTTTTTTTATAACTTTTATATCTTTAAATTTAAAATTTGGTGTCCAAAACTCTTTTATCATTTTTAAATTTTTCGAATAAATTCTTGTTTTGTCATATTCAATTATAACAAAACAGTTAACTCCATGCTCATTAACATATTTTAATTTTTCGCTTATTGGTGCAAGTATACTATTTTTTGTTTTGTTTTTTAAATTTAGTGTATATATTGCTTCTATTGAATTACCAGATCATTTTCTTCATAGATAAATATATTTTTTACCAAATATTTCAGAACTAGTGACTCAGTATTCTTTTTCTAATTTTATTGAATATTCTAAATTTGATGAATAAATTTTTGTTTCTCCACCGCCTTTTATTTCAATATAAATTTCTTCACTATCTTTAACTTGTCCAATTTGTTTTTTTTGGTATGTTTTATTAGTAATATTAACATTTTTAGTTGAATCACTTTTAAGTATAAGTTTATTATCACTTATAATGTATTTTATATCATTATAGTTAAATGCGTTTCCTGTTTGTTCATATTCACTTAAATCATTTTTAAGTAGTTTATTAAAGTTAGTTACTTTTAAAAGATCTTTAGTTTTATCTTTTAGCTGAAAATCATAAAGTTGTTTAAGACCATTATAAGTTATTTCAAGATATCCAATTTGATTTATAATTATTTTTTTTAATGATGTATATGTTTTTAATATTTTAAAATTATTTGTATAAATTTGTTTTTCATCGTTTTGAAGTGTTATTAATATAAAGTTAAATGTAGGTAAAATGTTGCGAAATTCAAAGTTATTTGTTACAAATTTAAAATTTTTATATTTTGGAAGTTTTTCAGTAAATTTGGTATCAAAAAGTTGTTTTAAGTTATTATCGTTGTAAGTTAATTCAACATAATATACACCTTGCAACAATTTTTGTTGGTATGATTTAAAATTTTTTGAACTATATTTTAATGTTTCATCATAAAGTTTTTTTGAACCATCAAGATTTGTTAATACAAAAAAATATTTTGATTTATTATCTTCTTTAATCGTCCATTCACTTTCTTTATATGATTTATAGGGAGTTGTAGAGTTTTGTAAATCTGTTGTAAAAAGGTATTTTTTATCATCTTTTTTTATTATTTTTACATATTGTCTTCATTTAAAGAATGCGTCCTTTCAAACTTCAAAACTTTTAACATCATTAACAGTTGCACCGGAAGATTTTAATGTCAATGTTCCGTTTTCAAGTCTATAATCACTTTCTTTTATTTTTAAAGATTTGGAACTTACAGATGATCATTCTGTTTGTGTTACTGTTTCTATTTTTGGTTGTTTTGATTCTTCTGCTGTTTCTGATTTTTGTGTATTTGGGTTTTGCACTACTCTTGCAACTTCTCTTGTTTGATTTGCTCCTTTAGTTGGTTGAATAATTTCTTCAGTTATTGGTTTTTTGGTTTCTCCAGTTGTGTCTGATCCTGTTGATGTTTCTTGTGTTACTGTTTCTATTTTTGGTTGTTTTGATTCTTCTGGTGTTTCTGATTTTTGTGTATTTGGGTTTTGTACTCCTGTTGCAACTTGTCTTGTTTGATTTGCTCCTTTAGTTGGTTGAATAATTTCTTCAGTTACTGGTTTTTTGGTTTCTCCAACTGTATCTGATCCCGTTGATGTTTCTTGTGTTACTGTTTCTGTTTTTGGTGGTTTTGATTTTTTATGACCACAATTAGTCATTAAAAAGATTGAACTTAATAATATTGATGAACTACTTAAAACAGAAATTGTTTTTATTATTCTTATTTTATTTATTTTTTTCATGAAAAATACCTTTCTTTTAACCTATTAATTAATTTTTTTTTTAATAAATTTTGAAATAAAACTTTTTATCAATAAAACTAAACTATCAACAAAATAATAGCTTTTTGAATTATTGAAATTAAAGTCAAATAATTTTAAAGTTTTTGTAAAAAACTTAAAGTAGAAATTATTTAAATGCGTGCTTGTGTGTTTGTTTTTATTAAATAACTTGTATTTTATAAAACTGTAAAGTATAAAAAGTAAATTTTTATTTAATATTTTCATAATATTTTATTTATTATAACATTAATAAAAAAAAATATTACAAATAAACAAAATTTAAAGTTTTTTTTTATACTATTTATTTTTTTTTAATTTTTAAAAAGTAAAATAGTAAACCAACAATTCCAACTATTGGAATCACTACACCACAAACAATTCCTACAATTTTTATAGTGCTTGTTTTTTTGTAAATTTTTCCACTTTTATCAACATGATATTTTGATATTATTGATGATATACTTGGATTTGATCTTAAAGTAATTTCTAACTTTCCGTTAATATTTTTAAATTCAAAATCTTTATATTTACTGTTATAGAACAATAAACTTTTTCCAGTTTTTACTTTTTTAAAAATATCACTTAAAACTTGTCCATGAAGTTTTTTAGTTTTATCAACTATATATTTTTTTGTATCAATATCTACCACTTGATAATTTTTAAAAGTAGTTTTATAATATTTTCCTTGTACAATTAAATTAACTTTTAGTTTTCCACTAATGTTATAAAACTTAAAGTTTGTTAAAGAAGTTATAGTTTCTTTAAATTCAGAACCATTAAGTAATTTTTGATTAATAACTTTTAAAATTTTTTCATTAAGACTTATTGAAGTATCAACTATATAGTTTTTTTCATTAATTTTCAATATATGATAAATTTGATCCTTTTTACTTATTTCACTAAAAGTATTTGGAATCTCTTTTTGAATTGAATACTTAACAGCAACTACTTTATTTTGTTCAATTTTAAATATATAACCTTGTTTTTCAAAAGTTTCTTGAAATAAAGTAATTGGTTGACCGTTTATATCTTCTAATTCATTTCATGGTTTTATAAATAAAAAATCAATTTTGTCTTTAGCAATAATTATTTTTCCTTTACTATTTAATAAAAAATCTCTTAAATATGTCTCTTTTTGAGTTGTAATAAATTTTAATCTAACTTTTAATTTATTATCATTTCAAATAAAAATCAAAGCTTTGTTATCTTTGTTAAATTTAGTTAATGTATACTCTCTATAATTTAAATTTATGTAGTTTATTATGTCGATTAAAATTGTTCCTTTTATGTTGTTTTTAATATTAACAATATAGTTTTTAGTATTAAAAAGTATAACTTTATAATCATTAAGTTGAACTTTTTGATTACTTATAGAAGATAAATTAACTTCTAATATATCATTATTACCTTTATAAAACTTTAAACCACTTAAACCATCAATAGTGTAATCATCTTTTAAATTAGTGCCATTAACAAAATTTAATTTTCTTTTTATTTCTGTTAAAGCATTCCCTACAATTGCAATATCAGATTTAACAATATAGTTTTTTGCATCAATTGTTATAACTTTATAGTTAATAATTTCAGCTTTTGGTTGGTTTTCTAAAGAAGATAAAATAACTTCTAATTTATCATCATTACCTTTATAAAACTTTAAACCGTTTATTCCTTCAAAAGTATTGGTTGATCTTAGTTCAAAACCATTTAATGAAGTTAGTTTTGCTTTTATTGCTGCTAAAGCTTTTCTTACAATTGCAATATCTTTTTGAACAATGTAGTTTTTTCTATCAATAGTTAAAACTTTATAGTTAGTAATTTCAGCTTTTGGTTGATCTTCTAAAGAAGATAAACTAACTTCTAAGTTATCATTATTTTTATAAAACTTTAAACCGTTTATTTCTTCAAAAGTATTAGTTGATCTTAGTTCAAAACCATTAACTAAAGATAATTTTTTTGTTATTTCAACTAATACTTCACTAGTAATTTGTATATTTTTTTTTACTATAAAATATTTTGAATTAAGTTGAAATATATGATAAATTTGATCGTTTTGTTTTATATCTTGAAAAGTGTTTGAAATATTTTTTTGTGCTAAAAACTTAACAGCAGTAACTATATTATTTTCAACTTTAAATATAAAACCTTGTTTTTCAAAAGTTTTTTGTGATAAAATAATTTGTTGTCCATTTATATTTTGTAATGCATTTAATGATTCTTGTATATAAGTATCATTAATTTTTTGGTCAGCAATAATTATTTTTTCTTTGTTATTTATTAACAGACCAATTAAAGGTTTTTCTTTTTGAGTTGTAATAGATTTTAATCTAACATTTAATTTGTTAGTTTTATTAGTATAAATAAAATTTATACTGTCTGTATTAAGTTTAGTTAATGATTGGTTTATGTAATTTGAATTTATGTTTTTTATTATTTCTTGTAAAACAATCCCGCTAATTTCTTTTTTAATATTAACAATATAGTTTTTAGTATTAAAAGTTATAAATTGATAATCGTTAAGTTGAATTTTTTCTTGACTACTTTTAGAAAATAAATTAACTTCTAATATATCACCATTACCTTTATAAAACTTTAAACCACTTAAACCATCAATAGTGTAATCATCTTTTAAATTAGTACCATTAACAGAATTTAATTTTCTTTTTATTTCTATTAAAGCTTTCCCTTCAATTGCAATATCAGATTTAACAATATAGTTTTTTGCATCAATTGTTATAACTTTATAGTTAGTAATTTCAGCTTTTGGTTGGTTTTCTAAAGAAGATCAACTAACTTCTAAGTTATCAGTATTTTTATAAAACTTTAAACCATGTATACCTTCAAAAGTATTAGTTGAAGTTAGTTCAAAACCATTAAATGGGGTTAGTTTTTTAGTTATTACTGCTAAAGCTTTTCTTACAATTGCAATATCTTTTTGAACAATGTAGTTTTTTCTATCAATAGTTAAAACTTTATAGTTAGTAATTTCAACTTTTGGTTGATCTTCTAAAGAAGATAAACTAACTTCTAAGTTATCATTATTTTTATAAAACTTTAAACCGTTTATTCCTTCAAAAGTATTAGTTGATCTTAGTTCAAAACCATTAACTGAAGTTAGTTTTGCTGTTATTGCTGTTAAAGCTGTTCCTACAATTGCAATATCAGATTTAACAATATAGTTTTTTCTATCAATAGTTAAAACTTTATAGTTAGTAATTTCAGCTTTTGGTTGATTTATTAAAGAAGATAAACTAACTTCTAAGTTATCATTATTTTTAAAAAACTTTAAACCATGTATTCCTTCAAAAGTATTAGTTGAAGTTAGTTCAAAACCATTAACTAAAGATAATTTTTTTGTTATTTCAGCTAATACTTCACCAGTAATTTGTATATTTTTTTTTACTATAAAATATTTTGAATTAATTTGAAATATATGATAAATTTGATCGTTTTGTTTTATATTTTGAAAAGTGTTTGGAATATTTTTTTGTGGTAAAAGCTTAACTGCAGTAACTATATTATTTTCAACTTTAAATATAAAACCTTGTTTTTTAAAAGTTTTTTGTGATAAAATAATTTGTTGTCCATTTATTTTTTCTAATTCATTTAATGATTTTTTTAGATAATTAGCATTAATTTTTTGGTTAGCAATAATTATTTTTTCTTTGCTATTTAATACAAAACCAATTAAAGGTTTTTCTTTTTGTGTTGAAATAGATTTTAATCTAACATTTATGTGATTTCTATCACTGTTTCAAATATAATTAAAAACTCTACTTTCTTTATTAAGTTTAATTAGTGATTGGTTTATGTAATTTGAATTTATGTTTTTTATTATTTCATCTAAAATGGTTCCACTAATTTCTTTTTTTATATTAACAATATAGTTTTTAGTATTAAAAGTTATAACTTTATAATCATTAAGTTGAACTTTTTGATTACTACTTATAGAAGATAAATTAACTTCTAATATATCATTATTACCTTTATAAAACCTTAAATTATTTATTCCTTCAATAGTGTTTCATGCTTTTAATTCAAAACCATTAACTGAATTTAATTGTCTTTTTATTGTTTTAAGAGCATCTCCTTTAAGTTTATCATTAACTTTTACTATATAATCTTTTGAATTAATTTTTACTACATTAAAGTTATCAACATTAACTTTATGTTTGTTTTTTTGAAAAACTAATTTAACTTGTAATTGTCCATCATTATTATAAAACTTAAAATCAGTTAAACCTTCAATAGTATTATTTTGCAATAATTCATTTCCATTAACTGAACTTAATTTTGTTGTTATTGCTTCTAATGCTTTACTTCTAATTTTGTCATCAATTTTAATAATATAACGTTTTGAATCAATTGTTACAACTTTATAATGAATATTTTTTATTTTTGGATTTAAATTTGAATAAGCTAAATTAAATTCTAATATATCGTTATTTCCTTGATAAAACATTAAACCATCTATCCCATCAATAGTATTGTCATTATTTAATTCAATACCATTAACAAAATTTAATTTTCTTTTTATTGCGTCTAAAGCGTTTCCCATAATTTGTGTATCTTTTTTTACTATATAAGATTTTGAATTAATTTTTATTACACTAAAATTATCAATATAAGCTTTATTTTCATTTCCTTGCCAAATTAAGTTAACTCTTAATTGACCATTAATATTGTAAAAATATAAATCGTATATTCCTTCTAGTTCAAAATAATTTGCATTTGTATAACTTTTATTAGGTTTATTTTTAGATCTATTAATTGAAACATTTAAAGTAGTTTTGTTTGTAAGCTGAGAACCATTAAGTGAATTTAATTTTGTTTTTAATTCTTTTAAAAAATGACCAGTAATTAATTTATCTGATCTTACTATATATAATTTTTGATTAATATTGATTATTTTAAAGTTATCAATAGTAACTTTTTTTTCATCACCTTGAGAAGTTAACTTAACTTGTAGTTCACCATTAGTATTATAAAACTTAAACTTTGTTAAAGAAGTTATGCTTTCTTTAAAACTAGAGCAGTTTGTTAATTGTTCGCTTATTTTAGTTAATATTGGCCCACTAAGAACTTTTTTAATATTAACAAGATAATTATTTTCATTAATTTTAAATACATGAAAATCTTGAGCTTTTTTATCAATTTTGTGATAAATGTTATTAATATCTTTTTGATTTAAATATTTAATTGCAACAACTATATTATTTTCAACTTTATATAAAAAACCATTTAATTCAAAAGTATTTTGTAATAAAGTTATTTTATGACCATTTAAATTTTTTTGTAAAGCCTTATCAGCCACCCATAAATCTAAAGAAATTATTTTAGTTGTTATAATAGTTATTTTTTGTTCCTTAGTTAATGAAAAACCATATAAATGTTGTTTTTTATTAGGTTTAGATTTTAAACTAACCTTTAAAAAAAAATTGTCCCAGAAATACTTAAAAACTTTACTATCATTATTAAGTTTTTCTAATGACTCGTTTATATAATTTGATTTTATGTTTTTGATTATTGCTATTACAAGATTTTTATTAAGTTTTTTTGTTATATCAACTATATATGCTTTAGTTTTAAAAGTTATAACTTTATAGTTTGAAATTTTTTCTTTTGGTTGAGTACTTTTAGCAGTTAAATTAACTTCTAATAGATCATCATTTCCTTTATAAAACTTTAACCCATTTATTCCTTCAATAGTATTTAAAGTTTGTAAGTCAAAACCATTTACTTCATTTAATTTTCTTTTTATTATATTAATTAAATCAGTAGTTATTTTAGTATTATTTTCAACTATATAATGTTGTGTATTAATTTTTACAACATTAAAATTATTAACGTCAACTATATTATTTTTACCTTGTAAAAATAAGTTAACTTTTAGCTTTCCATCAACATTATAAAACTTAAACTCTTTTAAAGAATTGATGTTTTCTTTAAATCTAGAACAGTTTTTTAATTGTTGGTTTATTTTACTTAATATTTGACCAGTAAGACCTTTTGAAATATTAACAACATAATAATTTTCATTAATTTTAAGTATATGATAAATTCTTTTATTTATTTGAATATTTTGATAAGTATTTTGAATATTTTTTTGAACCAAATACTTAACTCCTACAACTATATTGTTTTTAACTTTAAATATATAAGATTTTTTTTCTTTTATATTTTCAACTTTAAATATATAGTGTTTGTTTTTTAAAGTTGTTTCTAATAAAGTTATTTCTTGGCCATTTATTTTTTCTAATTCATTTAATGATTTTTTTAGATCATTAGCATTAATTTTTTGGTTAGCAATAATTATTTTTCCATCACTATTTAATAACAGACCCATTAAATATTGTTCTTTTTGAGTTGGATAAATTTTTAATCTAACGTTTAATTTGTTAGTTTTTTGAGTATAAATAAAATTTTTGCTGTCTTTATTAAGTTTAGTTAATAATTGGTTTATGTAATTTAATTTTATGTGTTTTATGATGTCTTTTAAAAGAATTCCTTCAATCTCTTTGTTTATATTAACTATATACTTTTTACTATTAAAAGTTATAACTTTATACTTAGTAATTTTAGATTTTGGGTGATGATTTATAGAAGATAACTTAACTTCTAATATATCACCATTCCCTTTATAAAATTTTAAACCATTTATTCCTTCAATAGTATCATCAGTTTTTATATTAGTACCATTAATTGAATTTAGTTTTGTTGTTATTGCAGCTAAAGATTGTCTTATAATTGGGGCATCAATTTTAACAATATAGTTTTTTAAATTAACAGTTATAACTGTATAATTTGTAATTTCAGTATTTTGTTTAATTCATGTAGATGATAACTTAACTTTTAATTTACTGTTTTTTTTATAAAACTTTAAACCATTTATTCCATCAATAGTATTATTTGATTTTAGTTCAATGCCATTAACTGAATTTAATTTTGTTCTTATTGCTTCTAAAGCGTCTCCTATAATTGGAGCATCAATTTTAACAATATAGTTTTTTGAATTAACAGTTATAACTTTATATTTGGTAATTTTTACTTTTGGTTGAGTACTTGAAACAGACAATCTAACTTCTAATATATCGTCGTTTCCTTTAGAAAAACTTCAACTATAGTTTTTTACTTTTTCTAAACTATAACCATTACATGAACTTAATTTTCGTTCAACTGCTTCAAATGCTTTTCCTTTAATTGGGGCATTAAGTTTAACTAAAAATATATTTCTTTCATAATATGAAAATGAATATTGATCTTGAAATTTTTTTGATAATTCTGTTTTTATACTATTTTCTTTTAACTTTACTTTTGTAATTTTTTTATTTTGTCCAACTTCTTCCATAATAAATTCAAAATTATCAGTAGTAATTTTATTTTCTGCAGTAACTTTTTGTCCATTTAAAGCTTCTAGTTCAGATTTTGCAAGATCTAATGCTTTTTTAACTAAATTACTATCTATTTTTATAATAATTGCGTTTTCACCAGAACCAATAACTTTATAACCATTTATTTCTGTTTTTGTTTTAGTTTCATTATTTAATATTACTTCTATTTTATTTTTATTATTTTTTGAAAAAACAAATGGAGATAAATCAGTATTAATTTTTTCTAATAATTCTCCATTATATAAGCTTAATATGTATAATATAAAATTTAACTGATCATTATTTAAAGTTTTGTCTTTTGTTAAAACAAAATTATTTTCCAAAAGACTAAAATTTGTTATTTCTTTTAAACTACCATTACTTTTTACAAAAGAATCTGAAAATTTAAACATACTTTCTATTGTGTAAATATATGGGTTATATTTAAAATTGTATGTATGAAAAAGTTGTGGTTTATTTTTTTCTTCCTTTAATCAACAAGAATCATTAAATGAAGATTTAAAGTGTTGAAAATTTCTTTCTGTTTTAAAAAGAGCTTTTAAATTAGGATTATTATTAATTTTAATTCAAAAATTATTATCTTTAAAAGTTATTCCTTTTCATCCACTACCTACTGTTGTATTGCCATCTTGTATTTTAAAATAATCATTTATCTTTAATGCTGAAGTATTTTTTAATAAATTTCAAAATTGTTTAAACTTATAAAATAAAATATTTATATCTAATGTTAAAATATTTAATCTATTTTTTATTTTGTTATCACTTGTTAATACATATTTACTTTCATATAGTATTTTATTAATGCTAATATAAATTAGTCTATATTTTATTTTATAACCTTCTTCATTTTTAACAAAAAATAATGTTTTATTTTCTCCTGTACCTAATTCAAAATATTTGTTTAACTTTAAATTTGTTAAGCTTGCATTATTAACATCTCTTAAGCTTATTGTTTTTCTATTTTTTTGTAATAAATCGTTTTTACTTTTTCAAACTGTTGAACTATTATATTTGCTATTTAAATTTTCTTCACCATTAACACTTAATTCACTATAAGTATCAGATGAATTTATTTGAGTAATGTTTGTTGAATTTATAAAAATTGTTCCTAATGCAATAGATATAATCGGAATTGAAATAACCTTAACTATTGATAATTTATTTATTTTTTTCATAAAAAACTCCTTTTTTGTAACTTAACATTTAATTTTTAAATTATATTTTAATAATAAAATTATTATAACATTTATAATACTATTAGAAATGAAAATTGTAAAAATAATATAAAGTTTTTTAACTATAATTGTTTATTTTTTTATGTTTTTACTTTAATTTGCTGTATATTTGGAAAACTATTATCTTCCTCTATTTATATATAAGCACTTTTTATATATTTTGTTAAATTGAATAAATCTAATTTATAAAGTTTTTTCTTGTTTTTATAAGTTGTATTAAGTGTTATTTCAATAAAATCTTTTGTAAAAAGTTTTCTGTATTTTTTCTAAATTAGAAAAGTTTTTGATCATTATTTTCAGTTGTTAATAATAAATAATTTATTGTTTTTATTTTTCTAATTTATGCTTTTTTACAATTTATTATTTGACCTGTATTTTTTTTAAAATCAATGGAAAAAATAATTTTTTTGTTTGCTATATAATTTACAAATATTATATAATATGTTGTATTTTTATAATTTACAGAATAATAAAAAGCTCAATTACTATTTAATAAATTTTTTGTTAAATTTTTTAAATCACTTGTATAAAAAATTTTTTTTCTTTAATTATTAGTTAACTCAATATATAACAGATTATTAATATCACATAATTAACATTTTGTATAAACAATTGTATTATTTTTTAATCTTGTGTATAAAGTTTTTTATTTTTGTTACTTAATTCTATTTCAATATATTTTTTTGTATTTTTTGTTATTGAAGTATATTTTGAATAATTAATTGTGTGACTTTTTATCACTTGTATAAAGATATTTTTTTTATCTTTTTTTGTCTATTTAACATAACTTAATTTATACAATTTGTTGTTTCACACTTCAAAAGTTTCAACATTTTCTACATGAGTTGATTGATATATCAAACTATTATCTTTCAATGAATAAGCAGATTCTACTATAGGTTTATATTCTTTTTCTTTTTTTGATCCTTTTGTTACTCTTCTTGTTGTTGATCCTTCTGTTTCTTTTGTTTTTTGTTTTGATTCTTTTTTATTAGAATCTACTTTTTTTACTTAATTCTTGTCCGCTATTTACTAAAGCACTTGTATTTTATACACTACTTGATTGCAAACTGTTTTTTGAAGTTCTATTATTTTCTTAACTACTTGTTATTCTTCTTGTTGAAAATCGTGTTCCTTGTTTTGTTTTTGGTTTTGTAATTTCTTTAGTTTTTGTTTAGGTTTGTTTTGATTTTTTTCTTTTACACTTTTTGATTTTTTATTACCAAAATTAGTCATTAAAAATATTGAACTTAATAATACTAAAGCGCTACTTAAAACTGAAATTGTTTTTATTATTATTATTTTATTTATTTTTGGTCTAAATTTTTTATTTTTTGATTTGCTATTAGATCATTAAGTTCTTCATTTATTAAAGTTAAATTGTGAGAATATATTTTTATTATCAACTTTTTTTAACCTTATAATAAAACAAATCTGAAATACTAGTATTATTTAACATTTTTTTTCTTGATTTTGTAAAATCACAAAACTTTAATATGTTTTCTAATTTTTGAAAGTTTTTTTTGTTTAATTAATTTATAGTTAATAAGAAATTTTAAATTTTTAATGTAATCTTTTTTTTTTATTCTGTTGTAATTTTGTTTTTACAAGTAAGTGAAAAAAATAAAAAACAGAAAGTTGTTTTTCAATTTCTTTATTGTTTGCTGTAATTAAAGTTAATTTACCTTTTAAATTGAAAGTAAATTAAAATATATATTAACATTATTGATTTTTTAAGAAATTTAACAACTAATTTGTTTGAATATAAAGTGAAAATATTATCTCACATTAAATTCAATATTTTTTAATTAGTTTTTTCAATTCTATTTATATTACCATAATATTTTTCAAATTATTTTAATTTTTTTAATTTCAAGATATTGAATTATCATAAAATAAATTTTTTAATAGATATAATAAGTTAAAAATAATATCTCTTACTATTAAAAGTAATAAAACATCTAATAAATGAAAAAATTATTATTTTTTAATTTTATAAGCTACTTAAAAGATTTTATTTTTTTTCAAAACCTTCAATAACATAATAATCATTAGGCCCTCCACCAAATCAATCTATCTTATATTTAATTTGATCAGCACTAAAATCTTTTTGTTCTTGTCAGTGAACATCAAGTTTAACGTGTGAAAATGTTTTATATTTTGAAGTTCTTGTGGAATCTCTATAATGATAAAAATAAATTTCATAACCTATGGTAAAATTTTTATCACCTTCAACTTGTTTTCCAAATTCAAAATAACCTTGATCACTTCCTGATATTAATTTAGTTTTTATGTTTTTATCTATATTACTTTTTATTCATTCATTAATATAATAATAGTTTGGTACTGTGTCATTTATTAAAATTGTAAAGTTTTTTGTTTTTTTGTTTTTTATTGTTTCTCTTTCTAAAGAAAAATAATAGTTATAAAATCCAAAATTTGAAACGTTTTTAAAACCATATAATTTATAGTATTTATCTTTTTTTGTTACTGCTTTAATTATAAGGGTCATTTTATTACCTTTTTTTAAACTTTCAGATTTTAATTTTCTTAAATCTTTAATACTATCAAGATTAACATAATTATTATTTTTAAATTCAATTTTATAAGCAAAATTTTTAATAGAAATAATAAAATCACCATTTTGATATAATACTTTAACTCTATAATTTTTTTTATATTTATATTCTTTTGTTAAACTAAATAATGATTGATCTAAAAATGAATCTTCCAATTTAATACTTAATTTATTATCATTATCTATATAAAATAAGTCTATAGTATATCAAGGTTGTAATGAAGATCCTTTTAATCTAACTTTTAATTTATTTTGTTCTTTTATAAATTTAAAGTTTTTTAAAAAACTATTATTTTTATCAAATATTCTTTTGTTATATGTATGTAAAACTTCAATTATTTTATCTACAAGATCAGAATCATGTTTCAATGCCTTTTTTTCATCTATAAAATAAAATTTTTTTTCCTTTTTAAAATTCAATATTTTTCAATCTTTAAGATTAGTAAAATATTTTTGATCTTGTTTAACTAATTTAACTTGAAGTCTATATAGGATTTTATCGTTTGAATAATTAAAATTATTGAAAGCAAAGTTTTTGAAATATTTTTCATATGTCTCGTTTTCTTTTCTACTATCAAAAATTGAACAATGTTTTAAATTACTTTTTATTAAAGTAATAATATTTTTTGGAATTTTAGCATTTAAATTAAAAATATATTTTTTATTACCTAATTTATAAACTTTATAATTAGTTACTATAACTTTATGTTTATTGTTTTGATTTGACAACTTAACTTTTAAATTATTACTATCTTCATAAAACATTAAATTACTTAGTCCATTAATACTGTTTAAAGTATTTAAAGCATAACCGTTAAGTAAAGTTAATTTTCTTTTTATTTCTTTAATCGCTTCTCCTTTAATTTTATTATTAACTTTGACTATATAATCTTTTAAATTAATTTTTACAAAATAAAAATTATCAATATCAACTTTATGACTATTATCTTGAGAAGTTAAGTTAACTTGTAGTTTGCCTTCATTATTATAAAAAAACAAACCTTTAAAATCACGTATAGTTTTATTAAATTCTGGATTATTTTCTAATTTTTTATTAATAACTTTTAATATATCTCCAGAAAGACTTTTTGAAGTATCAACTAAATAATGTTTTTCATTAATTTTAAGTATATGATAAGTTTGTTGATCCTTATTTATATTTTGAAAAGTATTTTCAATATTTTTTTGTGCTAAAAACTTAACTGCGACAACTATATTGCTTTCAACTTTAAATATAAAACCGTTTGTTTCAAATTTATTGTCAGTTAAAGTTATACTTTTTCCATGAATATGTTTAAGTTTATTTAGTACATTTACTATTTCATTAACTTTAATTTTTATTTGTGAAACAATTATTTTACCTGAACTGTTTATTAAAAATTCAACTAAATTTTTTTCTTTTTGAGTTGAAATTGATTTTAATCTAAAGTTTAATTTGTTAGTTTTATTAGTATAAATAAAATTTATACTGTCATCGTTAAGTTTTTTTAATGATTGATCTATATAATTTGATTGTATATTTTTTACAACTTCATTTAAAAGGAATCCATCAATTTCTTTGTTTATATTAACTATATATTTTTTACTATTAAAAATTATAACTTTATAGTTAGTAATTTCAGTTTTTGGATGATTATTTATAGAAGATAAATTAACTTCTAATATATCATTAGTACCTTTATAAAACTTTAAACCATTTATTCCGTAAATAGTATTTCCAGTTTGTAATTCAAAACCATTAAGTGAATTTAATTTTGTTTTTATTGTTTTAAGTGCTTCTCTTTTAATTTTGTCATTAACTTTTACTATATAATCTATTGAATTAATTTTTACTACATTACAATTATCAATATTTACTTTATTTTTTTGACTTTGAGAAATTAAATTAACTTGTAGTTTACCACTAATATTATAAAACTTAAAACCTTTTAAAGAAGTTATTATCTCTTTGAATTCAGTACCATTTAACTCGATAAGTAGTTGAGTTAATATTTTATTTGGAATATTGACTTTAATATTAAAAATATATTTTTTATTACCTATTTTATATACTTTATAGTTTGATACTAATGCTTTATGATGGTTTTTTTGAGAAAATAAATTAACTTTTAAATTATTACTATCTTCATAAAACATTAAATTATTTAGTCCTTCAATACTATTTAAGCTTTTTAATTCAAAACCATTAAGTGAATTTAATTTTCTTTTTATTTCTTTAAGTGGATCTCCGATAATTTTAACATTATTCTTAATGATATAACTTTTTTTATTAATAGTTAAAACATTATAATTTTCAACATCAACTTTATTTTTATTACCTTGAAAAATTAAGTTAACTTGTAGCTTACCTCTAGTATTATAAAACTTAAAGTTTGTTAAAGAAGTTATAGTATCTTTAAATTCAGAACCGTTAAGTAATTGTTTAGTAATAACTTTTAATATTTTTCCAGAAAGACTTTTTGAAGTGTCAACTATATAGTTTTTTTCATTAATTTTAAATATTTGATAAGTTTGTTGTTTCTTATTTATATTTTTAAAAGTATTTTTAATATTTTTTTGTGATAAATACTTAACTGCAACAACTATATTATCTGCCACTTCAAATATAAAATTTTTTATTTCAATTTTATTTTTTGATAAAGTTATTTTTTCTCCATTTATCTTTTTTAATTCATTAAGTGATTTTTGAATATCATTATCATTAATTTTTATTGTTGAAATACTTATTTTATCAAAACTGTTTATTACAAAACCATCTAATTTTTTTTCTTTTTGAGTTGGAAGAGATTTTAATCTAACGTATAATTTGTTAGTTTTATTAGTATAAATAAAATTTATACTGTCATCGTTAAGTTTTTTTAATGATTGATCTATATAATTTGATTGTATATTTTTTACAACTTCATTTAAAAAAAATCCATCAATTTCATTGTTTATATTAACTATATATTTTTTACTATTAAAAATTATAACTTTATAGTTAGTAATTTCAGTTTTTGGATGATTATTTATAGAAGATAAATTAACTTCTAATATATCATTAGTACCTTTATAAAACTTTAAACCATTTATTCCGTAAATAGTATTTCCAGTTTGTAATTCAAAACCATTAAGTGAATTTAATTTTCTTTTTATTTCTTTAAGTGCAACTTTATTAATTTTAACATTATTCTTTATGATATAACTTTTTTTATTAATAGTTAAAACATTATAATTTTCAACATCAACTTTATAATTTTTACCTTGAGAAGTTAAGTTAACTTGTAGTTTACCACCGGTATTATAAAATTGAAAACCTGTTAATGATTCAATAGTTTTATTTAATTCAGAACCGTTTTTTACTTGATTACTAATAGCATTTAATATTTTTCCAGAAAGACTTTTTGAAGTGTCAACTATATAGTTTTTTTCATTAATTTTAAATATTTGATAAATTTGTTGATCCTTATTTATATTTTTAAAAGTATTTTTAATATTTTTTTGTGATAAATACTTAACCGCAACAACTATATTATCTGCCACTTCAAATATAAAATTTTTTATTTTAATTTTATTTTTTGATAAAGTTATTTTTTCTCCATTTATCTTTTTTAATTCATTAAGTGATTTTTGAATATCATTATCATTAATTTTTATTGTTGAAATACTTATTTTACCAAAACGGTTTATTACAAAACCATCTAATTTTTTTTCTTTTTGAGTTGGAAGAGATTTTAATCTAACGTATAATTTGTTAGTTTTTTTAGTATAAATAAAAATTTTACTTTCTTTTTTAAGTGTTTTTAATAGTTGGTTTATATAATTTAATTTTAGTTGTTTTATTATGTCTTTTAAAAGAATTCCAACAATCTCTTTGTTTATATTAACTATATATTTTTTACTATTAAAAATTATAACTTTATACTTAGTAATTTTAGATTTTGAATGATTATTTATAGAAGATAAATTAACTTCTAATATATCACCGATGCCTTTATAAAAATTTAAACCATTTATTCCATCAATAGTATAATCAGTTTTTATATTTGAACCATTAATTGAATTTAGTTTTATTTCAATTTCTTTAAGTAGATTTGTTGTTAATTTTTTGTTAGTTTTTGCTATAAAATATTTTGAATTAATTTTTAATACATTACAATTATCAATTTTTACTTTATTGTTTTTGCCTTGAGAAATTAAGTTAACTTGTAGTTTACCGTTGGTATTATAAAATTGAAAACCTGGTAATGATTCAATATTTTTATTTAATTCAGAACCGTTTTTTACTTGATTACTAATAGCATTTAATATTTTTCCAGAAAGACTTTTTGAAGTACTAAAAATATAATATTTTCAACCTATTTGTGTTACTTTATAATTTTTAATATCAACTTTATTTTTGTTACCTTGAGAAATTAAATTAACTTTTAGTTTACCACCGGTAATATAAAATTGAAAATCTAACAATGATGTTATAGTATCTTTAAATTCAGAACCGTTTTGTACTTGATTACTAATAGCATTTAATATTTTTCCAGAAAGACTTTTTGAAGTACTAAAAATATAATATTTTTCACCTATTTTTGTTACTTTATAATTTTTAATATCAACTTTATTTTTGTCACCTTGAGAAGTTAAGTTAACTTGTAGTTTTCCGCTAGTATTATAAAATTGAAAACCTGGAAATGATTCAATAGTATTATTAAATTCAGAACCATTTTGTAATTGATTAGTAATAAATTCTAATATTAAAAAATCAAGCTTTTCTGAAGGATTAACTATATAGTTTTGTTCAAATACTTTTTTTACTTGATAATTACCAACATCAACTTTATTCTTTTCACCTTGAGAAGTTAAGTTAACTTGTAGTTTGCCACCAGTATTATAAAACTTAAATATTTTATTCATCAACAAATGTGTTTTTAATTTGCTACCTGTATTTACTTCTTTAATAATTTTATTTAATAAGTCTCCAGAAATACTTTTAGAAGGATTAACTATATATAAATCATTTTCTACTGATAATACTTTTAAATTTTCAAGAACAACTTTATAGTTTTGTTCATGTTGTTCTTTTAATTTAACTTTTAATAATTGAAAATTTTTTTCTTGACTTTTTTTTAGTGTTGAATCAACTTCACAATATATATAAAAAGGCAGGTTAAGCTTTTTAAAACTTGAAAAATCTAATCCGTTAGGTATTTTTTCAGTAATATCTTTTAATATTTTTCCAACAAGTTTTTTTTTAGCATCAATTATATAGTAATTTTCACCTACTTTTTTTACTTTATAATCAAAAAGATCAATTTTGAACTTATTACCTTGAGAAGTTAAGTTAATTTGTAGTCGGCCATCAGTATTATAAAATTGATAACCTGGTAATGATGTTATAGTTTTTTTAAATTTAGTGCAATTTGATAATTTTTTTCTAATAATTTTTAATATTTTTTCTTTTAAAGATGTTCTATGATTAACTATATAGTTTTTTTGGCCTATTTTTGTTACTATATAATTGTCAATATCAACTTTATTTTTATTACCTTGAAAAATTAAGTTAACTTGTAGCTTGCCTCTAGTATTATAAAACTTAAAGTTTGTAAAAGAAGTTATAGTTTCTTTAAATTCAGAACCATTAAGTGATTGATCAATAATTTTTATTATAGTTTTTTGTGGAATACTTTTTAAATAATCAAATATATAGTATTTTTTACCTATTTTTGTTACTTTATAATTTTCTATATAAACTTTATTTTTGTTACCTTGATAAGATAAGTTAACTTGTAGTTTTCAACCGGTATTATAAAATTGAAAACCTGGTAATGATTTTATATTTTTTTTTAATTCAGAACCATTAAGTAATTTTTTACTAATAACTTTTAAAATTTTTCCATTAAGACTTATTGAAGTATCAACTATATAGTTTTTTTCATTAATTTTAAGTATATGATAAGTTTGTTGATCCTTATTTATATTTTTAAAAGTCTCTTGAATATTTTTTTGTGATCAATACTTAACTGCAACTACTATATTGTTTTCAACTTTAAATATAAAATTGTTTATTTCTATTTGATTTTCAAATAAAGTTGTTGTTTGCCCGTTTATATTTTTTAATTCATTAAGTGATTTTTGAATATCATTATCATTAATTTTTTTTGTTGAAATACTTATTTTTTCTAAATTGTCTATTTTAAATACATCTAAATTTTTTTCTTGTTGAGTTGAAACAGATTTTAATCTAACGTTTAATTTGTTATTTTTTTTAGTATAAATAAAATTTTTACTATCACTATTAAGTTTAGTTAATACTTGGTTTATGTAATTTGTTGTTATATCTTGTATTATTATGTGCAAAAGAAACCCTTCAAGCTTTTTTGTTATATTAACTATATATTGTTGTTCTTTAAAGTCTATAACTTTATAGTTTTTTAAATCAACTTTATTACTATTACCTTTAGAAATGTAATGAAATTGTAATTGACCATCATTATTATAAAATTTAATATTTTCTAAAGAATCAATAGTATCTTGAAATTTTGCACCGTTTCTTAATTTTTTAATAATATCATCTTTTTTTAATGTTATTTTTGGAATATTACTTTCAGATTTAATAGCTTTTACACTATCTAGACTTTTTTTTTTTAAAGATTTTTTATTTGATTTTTCTTGTATTGTTTTTTTAGGACAACCAGTCATTAAAAATATTGAACCTAATAAAATAGAAGAACTACTTAAAATAGAAATTGTTTTTAATATTCTAATTTTATTTATTTTTTGCATAATATTAAACTTATTATAACATTAATTTTAAAAAATTATTAAATAGTAAAATAATTTTTTTATTTTTTAAACTTTAAAAAGAAAACAATTAAAGCAATTATACCAATTACTGGAACTGCAACTCCAAAAACAATACCAATAATTTTTGTTTTTGATAATTTTTGTTTTGATTTATCTACATTACTTTTTTTTTTGTCAGTTTCTGAAGAATCAACCTTATCTTTAGTTGATTTTTTATTTTGTTTTGGTTTATCTACTTCACCTTCTTTTTTTTCAGTTTCTGAAGAATCAACCTTATCTTTAGTTGATTTTTGAGTAATAATGTCATTTATAATTCATGATTCACCATTTTTAACAAGTTTTTTAGATATTTTTATTTCAAGTTTTTTGCTTTGACCTTTTACCTTTATGCTAGTAATTTTTTTAGTATTCGAATCAAAACTAAATATAAAACCATTTTTTTCAAAAGTATAAGTTGTAATATTTAGGTTTATTGGTGTTGTTTTGTCTGTTAATACTATTTGTAAAGCTTTTTTAACTAAATCTGAATCACTTTTTAATTTTTGATCTGTTATATATAAATAGTTATAACTTCCAATTTTAATAACTTTATACTTTGCAAGATCAATTTTATGATTTTCACTTTGAGTTTTTATATTGAACTTAAGTTGACCTTTGAAATTAAATAACTGTAAATCGCCAATTTTTAAAGTACTTAAATTAATTTTTGAATTTATTTTGTTTTTAAAAAACTCTTCTAAATACTTAAAAGCTTCTTTTTTAGCATCACCAGTTAAAACTAAAGTTTTTTTAAAGTAAAAGTACTTATTGTTCAACTTAATAAGTTTAATTTTTGTAAATTCTTTTTTATTTTTTTTAGAGGTATCATTTTGATAGCTATAGTATAGTTTATTTAATACTTTAAAAATTATAAACCATTTATAATTAATATCAGTAGTTGAAGTTACTTCTTTTCCATTTTTGTCATCAAAATAACCAATTAAATCTGATTCATCAATTGGTTTTTTTGTATAAATAAAGTTTTTTATTCCATTATTATCGTACAAAATATAATTTTTTAATAATGTTTTAGTTTTAAAAAAATCTTTTAACTCAACTCATATTTGCTTATTAGTAGTGTGATAAGTAATCTTAAAACCTGGTATTGTTTTTTTATCAAAATTACCTTGAATGTCTTGTTTAAATACTTTATTATCTTTTAGTTTATTATTAATTATAGTTAAAATATTTGTTGGAAGTTTTTTATAAATATAAACAATATAATTTTTTGAATTAATAGTAACTACTCTAAAGTTTTCAACATCAACTTTTTTGTTATTAGTTTGTGAAGAAAACTTAACTTGTAATTTATCTTCGTTATTATAAAACTTTAAATCATTTATTCCATCAATAGTGTTGGTTTTTTTTAATTCAGAACCATTAACTAAAGATCTTTTAATTGCTTCTAATGCTTCTCCAGTAAGTGATTCACTAATTTTTACAATATAATTTATATTTGAAACAGTAATTACTTTATATGCTAATAATGTATGTGTTTTACTCTTATCAGTTTTATCAACTACTTTTAAACCATTTTTACTTTTTTCAAAGTTATAATGATCATGTTGTATACTACTTAATGGATTACCATTATTATCTGATAAAATTTGTTTTGTATCTTCTTCTATATTTTCAGTATGAGGGTTTTTTACTTTTTCTAATGTTGTAGTTGCAGAAGAAGTTTTAGTGTTATAATAATTTTTAACATTATTTGGAAGGTTATAAAAATTTGTATCACCTATTATTGATACAGTAGTAACTTTATCATCAATAATAGTAAATTTAAAGTTTGTTGTTGAAAACTTATTTTTTGTAATTGAAGATTTTGCTTTTACAAATGCATTTAATTCTTCTTTTATTAAGTTAATAATATTTGAATGTAAAGTTTCTTGTTTTGTATAAACTAATCAACTTTTATTTGTTGTAGTACCTAAAACAGTAGATGATTTTGTAATAACAATTCAATCTTCAATTGTTGCAATAGTTTTATCAAAATTTTTTAACTTAACTTTAAGTTTCTTTGAACTGTCTTTTGAAAATTCAAAAGTAGTTTTATCAATAGAAGATAATAGTGCTCCGTTTTTTTCATCTAATACTTTTTCCGCTTCTTCTAAAGCTTTATCAGTTAAACCAACATCAGTATTAACTAAAATTGCATTTTCTCCTGATACAATAACTTTATAATTTCTTATTGTTCTTTTTTGTTGTTTTAAACCATTTTTTAACCAAGCCTCTTTTAATCTTACTTGAAGATTTTGGCTGTTATCTTTTGAAAATTCAAAACTACCTTCATTATCAAAATCGTTATTCTTATTAATGGTATATAAAAATTGACCGTTTCTATTTGTTAATTGTGGTTTTGCATATCTATCAATTATAATAGGTGATAAAGCTTTTGAAATATCTACAACAATAGTATCATTTTTGTTTGCTGCACCACGTTTATCATAAACAAAAACTTTAAAATCCATAACATCAACATATTTTACGTCTTTTTGAGAAGTTAACTTAACTTGTAATTGTTTACTATTATTTCTAAATTTTATTCCTAATGTATTTTCATTAAGAACATTTAATTTAAGTATTTCAGGTTTTTTTCTTAATCACTTTTTAAGTGTACTTATTTCTGTAGTTGTTAATACTACACCTAAATCAAATATCTGATAAGTTGTTTTGTCTAATGAAGCTATTTGTTTTGTAGTAGTTATTGATGATTTTTTAGAATCATCACTTTGACTTACTAACTGTACATGAGTAATAACTTTTGTAGTTTTATCAAAAGTATATTTAAATTTGTTTAAAATAAATTTATTACCTGTTTTTGTTATTATGTGTTTATTTATTAATTGAGTTATTGAATAATCTAAAACTTCTCCTTTTAGTTTTTGGTCTTTGATAACTAAATATTTATTTTCTTTATAAGTAAAAATAAGATATTCTTTAGCTTCATTTGGTGGAAAAACATTTTCATTAGAAACATTTTTTAACTTTACTTTAGTAATTTTATTTGATGTAATTGTAAATTCAAAATTATCTGTAATAATTTTGTTACTGTCAGAAATTTTACTTCCATTTTTATTTGCTAATTCTTCTTTTGCAAAAGTTATAATATTACTTTCAAAATTAGCTCTAACATCAATTATAAATTTATTAGAATTTTTTTCCAAAACTTGAAAGTTTTCAAGTAAAACTTTGTTTTTGTTACCTTGAGAAGTTAAATTAACTTCAAATGATTTGTCAGTTCTTATATAAAATTTTAACCCAATTATCCTTTTAAATGTATAAAATTTATTTCTATGTTCATTGTTTTCTATAAGTTTTTCAAAAACATTTTTTAATGACTTTAATATTTGATTTTTTATAACTTTATTTTCAAAAATATTTTTTCAACTATCAACTACAAATGTTTTATCAATTATAGTAATAAGTGATTTTTCTATTGTTATATCTTTTTTAGTAGCAGTAAAATTTTTTAACTGAACTTGAGTAATAATGTTTTGATTATTGAAAAAAAATATAAATTCATCAAGATTAAATTGTGTTGTTGTTTTATCATTTAATAATCTTTCGTTTGTTAATTTAGATATTGCAAAAGTTAAAACTTCTCGTTCTAGTTGCTTAGTTGTAATTACAAAATATAAATCACTTCCAGAATCAACAAAACTATATCTAATACTTGCATTTTCTGGAAAATTTGTTTTATTACTTTCATGTCCATCAATTACTCTTATACTATCAATTTTTTTTGTTTTTTTGTTAACTAAAAATTCAAAATTTTTAGTAGTAATTATATTTTCAAAATTTTTAGAAATCACTTCACAACCATTTATATTTTTTAATTCATTGATTGCAAATTTCAATATATTATTAACTAATTTTTTTGATTTATATATAATATAGTGTTTTAAATAATAATTAATTACTTTATAGTTTTTAATAATAACTTTGTGGTTAGTGTTTTGAAAAATTAAATTAACTTTTAATTTATTTCCGTCTTTATAAAACTTAAATTGATTTAAAGCAGCTATAGTTTCTTGAAATTCAGAACCATTAACTAAAGCTGTTTCAAGTGCTTCTAATGCTTTTCCAGAAATTGGTTTGTTAGTTTTAACAATATACTCTTTTTCACTAATTGTAACAACTTTATAATTTGGAACATCAACTTTATTTGCAGTTTCTTGAGAAGTTAAATTAACTTTTAATTTATCAACTTGTTTATAAAACTTTAAACCACTTAAACCATTAATTGCATTATTTTTTAATTCAGATCCGTTTACTAAATTGTTTTGAATAGCTAGAAAAGCTTCGCCGGTAATTGGTTTGCTAGTTTCAACAATATAGTGTTTTTCACTAATTTTTATAACTATATAATTGTTAATTTTTGTTTTATTTTTAGTATCAGTCTTATACTCTGCAAATAATTCTCCTTTATCATTTTTTGTAAAGTTTATTATTTTTTGAATATTAACATCATTTAAACCATTAAATAAAACACCATTACGAAATTTTAAAATATTTAAAACATCTGTTAAAATAACATTTGTTTTAGTATAATTTTTTTGTTGTAAAATGTTGTTTTTAATTTCAAAGTCATTTTTTATATCATTTGAAATTGTAAAAGTTTTTGTTTTATTTTTTACTTTTACTTTAGTAATTGTACTTCCTGAAAATGTAAAAACAAAATTAGTAGTTGTAAAAGAATTATTTTTTATTTTAGTGTTGTTATTTACAAATAATGTTAATTCACTTCTTATAAGTTTTTTAATATTGTATGGAATGTTAACTTTTGATTCATCAAATAAATAACCACCGACAACAATTAAATCATTTATTTTTTTATAATGTCAATATTTATTTGTCCCTTTTAATCTTACTTCAATTTTGCCATTATTTTTTACATTAAATTCTAAATAATTATGAGAAATCGAACTAAATTTATCACCATTTTTGCTTTTTAATCAGTTAATTATTTCTTTTAAAGCTTGACCTTTTAATTTATTATTTTGGGTTGTCGTTCCATACGAACTTTCTATAAGTTTATCAAAAACTACTATAAATCACTTATTATTTATTTTAATAATTTTTTTATTAATGGTTAATACTGTTTCTTTTGTTTCAGTTTTTTGAAGTTTTAACTTTAAACTTACAATTTTTTTTGTTTTTGAATCTATTGTAAATTTATAATCTTTAATTTGAAAAGTTTTTTTATCATTGTTTAAAGTTATTTGTATTCCGTTTTTTAATATATGTGTATTAACATTTGAAACGAATTTTCAATCTAATTCTTTATCAACACGATAAAAAAAATTTATTCCGTTAATTTTAATAATTAAATAATTTTTAAGTTCTATTTTGTTCTTTTTTTCTTTATCTTTAATTTTATTAAAATATCATAATTTGTTTTTTTTAGCATCGGAAAAAATTTTAAAAGGATTTAGGTCAATAGGACCTCAAATATTACCATTTACATTTTTTAAATAAAAATCTATAGCTTCTCTTATGGTCATAAAAAAAAATTTTTTATTTGTAAAAATTCTCATTACAATATAGTTTTCTATTTTTGTTTTTGTGTTAACATTACCTGATAACTCTACATATAATTGTCAATTATTCTTATTATAAGTAAATTTAAAACCAGGTACGGTTGTTGTATCTTCCTTAGATGAGTTTGAAACACCAAATGTCTTATATGTTTTTTTTGATTTTTTTATTTTCTCAATAATTATTTTTACAATAATTGTTGGAAGTTTAACAGAAGTTTTAACTATATAGACACCACTAGAAACAATATTTATAACTTTATAATTTGGAACTTCCACTTTATTTGCAGTTCCTTGAGTAGATAAATTAACTTGTAGTTTATCACCTTCTTTATAAAACTTAAATTCTGATAAAGTAACTATATTTTGACTAAATTTTGAACCATTAGTTAACTTGTTGCTAATAGCTGTTAATATTTGTCCTGAAAGAGTTTTTGAAGTAATATATATATAATTTTGACCATTTATTGTTATTACTTTATAATTTGGAACGTCAACTTTTTTGTCTTCATTTTGATCAGATAACTTAACTTGTAGTTTTCCATTAGTATTATAAAACTTAAATTGTGTTAAAGAAGCCATAGTTAAATTAAATTCAGAACCATTAGTTAATTTTTTGCTAATAGCTGTTAAAATTTTACCTTTTAAAGGCTTTGTAGTATCAACAAGATAATCAAGACCTTTAATTTTTTTTAAACTGTAATTTGTAAATGAATTTACAGTTGTTGAATCTTTTGTAAAGGTTAGTGAAATTCCTTTAGCGTTTTGTGTTATTGTAAAATATGTAGTTGGAATTTCACTTTTTAAATCTCCGTTATGTTTTGTTAAAAAAAGTTCTCTATCTTTTTCTGTATTTTCGTAAATCTTTTTTGTTAATTTTTTGTTTTTGGTTTCTTGATTAGTTTCAACTTGAAAAATACTTTTAAGACTTAAAATAAAATTTATTTGTTTTTCTGGAAAGTTTTTTATATTAATTTTAGAAATTATATCATCTGAAATATCAAAAACAAAATTTTCTGTATTAAATTTGTTTCCTGTAAATTCTGTTTTGTCTTTTATAAATTGTTCTAATTCTGTTTTTATAATACTAACAATTTCACTTTGTCAATCTGTTTTTAAATTTACTAATTTTGTCGAAACAACAGCTCAATTTTTAATTTCAGTTTTAGTATTTTCAAATCCGTTTCCTTTTAATTTTACATATAATTTATTATCTTGTTGAAAAAAAATAATTTTTGGATTTGAATTGTTTAAAGAACTTATTTCCATGTTACTTTCATTTAAAATAATTTTTATGTGGGCATACAAATCGCTTTCAAATTTATTTTCGGTATTAACAATATATTTTGATAATCCTGTCTTTGAATAATAAATTATAAAATTTTCAACCTTAACATAATATTTATCTTCTTGATCTTTTAACTTAACTAATAAGGTTGGTTGATTTGAATTTGTTTTAAATTCGAAATTCTGATCATTTTCAATATTTCAAAATTCTACACCATTCTTTACTTTTAAGATTTTGTTAAGTACATTTTTAATTATATTGTTATGTATACTTTTTTTAAGATTAGCAATATAATAATGTTTTTTAGTTTCAAAAAAATGTGAAAAAGTTAAAACTTTATAGTCTGGAACATCCACTTTATTTGCAGTTCCTTGTGTAGATAAATTAACTTGTAGTTTATCACCTTCTTTATAAAACTTAAATTCTGTTAAACTATCTATAGTTTGACTAAATACTGAACCGTTAGTTAATTTGTTGCTAATAGCTGTTAATATTGGAGCAGAAAGAGTTTCTGAAGTTCTAGAAGTACTATATATATAATTTTGAACATCTATTGTTTTTACTTTAAAACTTGGAACTTCAACTTTTTTGTTATCATTTTGATCAGATAACTTAACTTTTAGTTTATCACCTTCTTTATAAAACTTTAAACCATTTATTCCTTCAATAGTATTATCTTTTTTTAATTCGAAACCATTAATTGAACTTAATTTTGTTTGAATTGCTGTTAAAGTTGAACCTGCAATTGTGTTCATAAGATGAATTTGATATGACTTGCCGTTAATTTCAATAACTTTATAGTTTGTTAAAGGTACTTTTAGATTTTCCGCTTGACCACTTAATTTAACTGCTAATGTGCCGTTACTATTTGAAAATATTAAACCTCTTAAAGTTGATATTGAACTTTTAAATTCTAAATTTGAATTAACATATGTTGCAATTTTACTTATTATATCCTTTGAAAGTTGTTTTGACTTATCAACCACATATTCTTTACTTCGAACACTTAATATTTTATAATTTTCAAGTTCAACTTTATTTTTGTTTGTTTGAGAAGGTAAATTAACTTTTAATTTTTCACCTTCATGATAAAAGTTTAATCCTTTTATTTTTTTGATTGTAAAATGAGTTGCAGGGTCATTTTGTGGTTCAAGTGTTGAACTATTTTCAATATTTTCTTTTAGTTTGTTTAATAATTCTCCCGAAATAGCTTTTAAATTATCAACTATATATGATGTTGTATTAAAAGTTACAACATTATAATTTGGAACATCCACTTTATTTGCAGTTCCTTGAGTAGATAAATTAACTTGTAGTTTATCACCATCTTTATAAAACTTAAATTTATTTAAAGAAGTTATATCTTTTTTAAATTCAGAACCGTTAATTGAACTTAATTGTCTTTGAATTGTTTTAAGATCGTCACTTGTAATTGTAGATACTCCAGTAGTTGCATTTATAAAAGTGGTTCCTAAAGCGACTGATATAATTGGTATTGAAATTACCTTAACTATTGATAATTTATTTAATTTTTTCATTAAAAACTCCTTTTCATTGTCTTTTGGTTAATTTTTTTGTTAATAAATTTTAAAATAAAGTTATTTAAATGTATGTTTTTATCTTTTTTTTCATTGCTTAAATTATTATTATTTATAAAATTACAAAATATAAAAATTAAATTTTTTTTTATTATTTTCATAATATTAAGTTTATTATAACATTAATAAAATGAATTTTTGATTTTTGTAATTTTTTAAAAAAATTTTTTATATAAAGAAGTTATAACTAATTATTAAAAAAAAAAAAAAAAACTAACTTAATCTATGATTAAGTTAGTTTTCAAAATATATTAAGATGAATTTTTAATAATTTTTTATCTTATTATTTTTTTTTCTTCTTTAAAAAGAAAATAATTAAAGCAATTATACCAATTACTGGAACTGCAACTCCAAAAACAATACCAATAATTTTTGTTTTTGATAATTTTTGTTTTGATTTATCTACATTACTTTCTTTTTTGTCAGTTTCTGAAGAATCAACCTTATCTTTAGTTGATTTTTGAGTAATAATGTCATTTATAATTCATGATTCACCATTTTTAACAAGTTTTTTAGATATTTTTATTTCAAGTTTTTTGCTTTGACCTTTTACCTTTATGCTAGTAATTTTTTTAGTGTTCGAATCAAAACTAAATATAAAACCATTTTTTTCAAAAGTATAAGTTGTAATATTTAGGTTTATTGGTGTTGTTTTGTCTGTTAATACTATTTGTAAAGCTTTTTTAACTAAATCTGAATCACTTTTTAATTTTTGATCTGTTATATATAAATAGTTATAACTTCCAATTTTAATAACTTTATACTTTGCAAGATCAATTTTATGATTTTCACTTTGAGTTTTTATATTGAACTTAAGTTGACCTTTGAAATTAAATAACTGTAAATCGCCAATTTTTAAAGTACTTAAATTAATTTTTGAATTTATTTTGTTTTTAAAAAACTCTTCTAAATACTTAAAAGCTTCTTTTTTAGCATCACCAGTTAAAACTAAAGTTTTTTTAAAGTAAAAGTACTTATTGTTCAACTTAATAAGTTTAATTTTTGTAAATTCTTTTTTATTTGTTTTAGAGGTATCATTTTGATAGCTATAGTATAGTTTATTTGATACTTTAAAAATTATAAACCATTTATAATTAATATCAGTAGTTGAAGTTACTTCTTTTCCATTTTTGTCATCAAAATAACCAATTAAATCTGATTCATCAATTGGTTTTTTTGTATAAATAAAGTTTTTTATTCCATTATTATCGTACAAAATATAATTTTTTAATAATGTTTTAGTTTTAAAAAAATCTTTTAACTCAACTCATATTTGCTTATTAGTAGTGTGATAAGTAATCTTAAAACCTGGTATTGTTTTTTTATCAAAATTACCTTGAATGTCTTGTTTAAATACTTTATTATCTTTTAGTTTATTATTAATTATAGTTAAAATATTTGTTGGAAGTTTTTTATAAATATAAACAATATAATTTTTTGAATTAATAGTAACTACTCTAAAGTTTTCAACATCAACTTTTTTGTTATTAGTTTGTGAAGAAAACTTAACTTGTAATTTATCTTCGTTATTATAAAACTTTAAATCATTTATTCCATCAATAGTGTTGGTTTTTTTTAATTCAGAACCATTAACTAAAGATCTTTTAATTGCTTCTAATGCTTCTCCAGTAAGTGATTCACTAATTTTTACAATATAATTTATATTTGAAACAGTAATTACTTTATATGCTAATAATGTATGTGTTTTACTCTTATCAGTTTTATCAACTACTTTTAAACCATTTTTACTTTTTTCAAAGTTATAATGATCATGTTGTATACTACTTAATGGATTACCATTATTATCTGATAAAATTTGTTTTGTATCTTCTTCTATATTTTCAGTATGAGGGTTTTTTACTTTTTCTAATGTTGTAGTTGCAGAAGAAGTTTTAGTGTTATAATAATTTTTAACATTATTTGGAAGGTTATAAGAATTTGTATCACCTATTATTGATACAATAGTAACTTTATCATCAATAATAGTAAATTTAAAGTTTGTTGTTGAAAACTTATTTTTTGTAATTGAAGATTTTGCTTTTACAAATGCATTTAATTCTTCTTTTATTAAGTTAATAATATTTCAATGTAAAGTTTCTTGTTTTGTGTCAACTAATAAACTTTTTTTTGTTGTAGTGCCTAAAACAGTAGATGATTTTGTAATAACAATTCAATCTTCAATTGTTGCAATAGTTTTATCAAAATTTTTTAACTTAACTTTAAGTTTCTTTGAACTGTCTTTTGAAAATTCAAAACTACCTTCATTATCAAAATCGTTATTCTTATTAACAGTATATAAAAATTGACCGTTTCTATTTGTTAATTGAGTTTTTACATAATCTAAAATTTGGCCTGTTAATTTTTCATCTTTAATAACTAAATAAGTCTTGTTTCCTGCAACTAAAATAAGATATTTGTTTGCTTCAGTTGTTGGAAAATCCTTTTCACGAGAAGCATTTTTTAACTTTACTTTAGTGATTGTAGTTGAAGTAATAGTAAATTCAAAATTATCTGTAATAATTTTTTTACTTTCAGGAACTTTACTTCCATTTTTAGTTGCTAATTCTTGTTTTGCAAAAGTCATAATATTATCTGCAAAGTCAACTCTAATATCAACTATAAATTTGTCTGTTGAAGTAACAGATTTTCTTTTTTCAATAACTTTAAAGTTGCTAAGTGCAACCTTGTAATTTGATCCTTGAGAAAATAAATTAACTTCAAGTGTGCTGTTTGTGCCTATATGAAGTTTTAAACCTTTTAATGTGTCTTTTTTGCCGGCTACATTAGTAAATTCAATTCCCGTATTTTCTAAAAAAATAAATTTTGCACCATTGAATGATTTTATTTTATCTTTTATTTTTATTAAAAGTGGGCCAGAAATATCAGCATCAGTTTTAACTATATAGTTTTTTGAATTAATATTTATAACTTTAAAGTTTGGAACATCAACTTTTTTGTCATCATTTTGATCAGATAACTTAACTTGTAGTTTATCAATGTCTTTATAAAACTTTAAACCATTTATTCCTTCAATAGTGTGATCAGCTTTTAGTGCTGAACCGTTAAAATCATTTAATTTTGTTTTTATAACTGTTAGAGCATCGTTGTTAATTGTTGTATTTATTAAATATTTATTACTTCCAAAAGTAATAACAATATATTTATTTGATTCTGGAAAAGGTGTTTCATTTGAACCAACTATTGCTTTCACAGTAGTAATCTTTCTGGTATTAGGATCTATAGTAAAAATAAAGTTTGTTGTAGAAAATTTATTTAATGTGTCGATAACAACTTTTTGATTTGTTAAAGCTTTTAATTCAGTTTTTGCAAGTTCTAAAGTTTTGTTTTTTAAATCTTCAAATCACCTAAATACAATTTCATCTTTACCAATTACTTTATAATTGTTTAATGGTGTTAAGGTTTGGTCATAACCTTGTAAATTTACTTTAAGGCTTGAACCATCTTTTGAAAATATAAGTTTTTGTTTATTTTTAATTGTGTGTTGATTAAGTTTATCAAGTGTATTATCTGTGGTTTTTAAAATTCAATCATTTAAATAACGATCTAGATAATGAGTAAAAACTTGTCCTTTTAATGGTTTTTTTTTATTGACAATATAATTTGTAACAACATTATTTTTTTTACGTTTTCAAACAACATTTATGTAATTATTAAGTTTTTGTTTTGTTGCTGTTTTTTCTTTTCATTGAACATAAAAATTATCTTCTTTTATTGAAAGTTTAAAAACTTTAAAAAAATCAATTTTTTTTAATAGTAAAAAACTTGAACCATTTTTGTCGTCTAATTTCTTTTTTACTTCAGTAAGAATTTTTGTTGGTAAAACGTCGTCAATTTTTAAAATAAATTTATATCCATCAATTTTAATAACTTTATAATTTTTTATAACGGTTAAAGTTTTTTCATAAATCTGTTGTGCACGACCATTCTTAGATCATATTATTAATTGAACCATAAGGTTATCGTTTTTTTTGGATTTTTGAAATTCAAAAAAGTCATTTTTCGGAAATTCATTTAATTTAATACCGTTTTCTCCTTTTAATAAGTTGATTGCTGTCAATAAAGCTTCACCAATTAAAGGTGCGTCAGTTTTAACTAAAATTTTATTTTCTCCAGAAGTAATAAAAGTATATTTGTCTTGCTCTGCTTCTGAAAAATTTATCTCTATTGAAGTAAGTTTTTCTTTTACTTTTGTAATTTTATTATCATTAATTGTAAATTCAAAGTTTGTTGTAATAAGTTTATTACTTGTAATAGTAACTTTTTTACCGTTTAAATCATCTAAATCTTTTTTTGAAAGGTATAAAACAGTAGCTTTTTCTTCATCATTTAATTTTGTTGTAGCAGAAAAATTATTTTCTAACATAATTGTATCTATATTTTTTAAAGCAGTTTTAGCACTATTTCAAACACTTTTTTTAAATTTAAACATACTATTAAATTTGTCTTGTCGTTGATTATATTCAAATGTAAATAATGAATAAATTTTTAAATCTGTTTTATTGTTTTCACTAAATGATATTTCATATTTATTAAAATTGGTTTTAAAATTTTTAAAATTAATTTCATTTACAAAAAAATTTTTTAACTTTAAAACTGTATTAATAGTGGTTCAAATTTTTGCTGTTTTAAAAGTAATTTTTTTTCAATTTGGACTTACACAATCTTTAATTTCAAAATAATCACTTATTTTTAAAGTTTTATCACTTTTAAACACATTTAAAAGTTCTTTAAACTTATTTAATAAAATATTTACATCAAACTTTAATGTTTTTAATCTATCTTTTATTTTGTTATCTTTAGTTAAAACATATTTACTTTCATATAGTTTATTATCAATGCTAATATAAATTAATCTATGTTTTATAGAATAACCTATTAAATCTTTAACAAAAAATAAAGTTTTCTTTTCTCCTGAACCTAATTCAAAACACTTTTTAAACTTTAAAGCTGTTAAACTACTATTAGTAAAACTACTTAAACTTATTGTTTTTGTTGTGTTTTTTAATAAATCGTTTTTATTTTTTCAATCTGTTAAATCGTTTGTTTTGTCGGTTTCTTTATACTTTTCATATAATTCTTTTCCTGAATCTTTTGTAACTTTTCTATAGGTTTCACTTGCTTTTATTTTAGTAATTGAAGTAGCATTTATAAAAGTGCTTCCTAGAACAATAGATATAATTGGTATTGAAATTACCTTAACTATTGATAATTTATTTAATTTTTTCATAAAAAACTCCTTTTTTTAAACTTTTGGTTAATTTTTTTTTTAATAAATTTTAAAATAGAGTTAATTATAAATAACTTAAAAATATATAAAATTTTTAGGTTATTTAAATATAAATTAAATAGTTTTAATGAATTTAGAATAAATTCAAAGAAAAAATTATTTAAATGTGTGTGTGTCTGTGTGTGTATGTGTGTGTGTTCATTACCTAAATTATTATTATTTTCAACTTTTAAACTAAGTTTAAAAGTTTTAAATAACTTATTTTTTATAAAACTCAAAAGTATAAAAATAAAATTTTTATTTAGTGTTTTCATAATATTAAATTTATTATAACATTAATAAAATAAATTTTATGTATCAAAAATTTATATTTGTTTAACGAAAAAAAACTAACTTAATCATAGATTAAGTTAGTTTTAAAAATATATTAAGATAGATTTTAAATAATTTTTATCTTATTTTTTTTTCTTTTTTAAAAAGTAAATAATTAACGCAATTATACCAATTAATGGAACTGCAACTCCAAGTGCAATACCAATAAACATAATTTTAGAAGGTTTTTTATTTGATTTTTCTATTTTTTTTATTTGTTTTATAATTAAACCGTCATTATTTACTATTAAATTTTCTAGTGTAAAAGTCATTGAAGGTGATGATTTTAAAGCAATTGAAATTTTTCCACCATTAAGTTTTGTAAACTCAAAATTTTCTTGTAGATCATTTTTAATATCATCAAACGTTTTACTTAGAATTTCTTTTGAAATATAATTTAAAATTTCGCCTTGAATTTTTTTAGTTTTATTTACTATATAATTTTTTTTATAAACTTTTATTGCTTTATAATTTTGGAAATCAACTTTATGATCATTTCCTTGAGTAGATAAATTAACTTTCAATTTGTCATTTGCATTATAAAACTTTAAACCATTTATTCCTTCAATAGTATTATCTAATTTTAATTCAGAACCATTTACTGTTTTTAATTTTGTTTCAATTGCTTCTAATGCTTTTCCAGTAATTTTTTCATTAGTTTTAACAATATAGCCGTTTTCACTAATTCTCACAACTTCATAATCTGGAACATCCACTTTATTTGCAGCTCCTTGAGTAGATAAATTAACTTGTAGTTTATCAACGTCTTTATAAAACTTAAATTCTGATAAAGTATCTATAGATTGACTAAATACTGAACCATTAGTTAATTTTTTACTTAAATCATTTAATAATTTTCCTGAAATACGATTATTAGTATCAACAAAATATTTCATTCCATCAAAAGAAAAAACTACATAATTATCTTCTAGTGTGGGACTAGTTTCTGTAGAAGTAGATATATAAGCTACTTCTAATTTATTACTTGTAGATTTTTTAAATTTATATATATTTAATTTGTTTATATCACTAAGCAAGTCACCATTACGAGTATTTAAAAATTTTTTAACATCATCAATATTATTTTTATATTCTCATTTTTTTAATTTTCTATTTGTTCCTTCATTAGAAGATAAAATAAAATCGCTTTTTATGTCATTAAGATCATAAGTTTTATCATAATGTTTGAACTTAACTTTAGAAAGATTTTTGCCTATAATAATAAATTCATAGTTAGTTGTAGAAAATTTATTACTATTAATTACAATATTTGTTTTGTTTGAAACAAGATTATTTAATACATTTTTTATATTTTCTATAATTTTTTGGTCTAAATTGTTTTTTCTTTTATCAACTAAAATACCTGCAACAACAATTAAATTATCTATTTTTCTATAAGTTCAATCCATTGCGTCTCTTAATTTTACTTTAATTTCATAATTATTGTTTATATCAAATGTTAAAGTATCTTTAAAACTATCACTTCATTTATCGCCAATTTTAAGTTTTAATGTTTTTATTAATTCTGTTCAAAATTCACCTGTTAATTTTTTATCTTTCTCTACTATAAATGATTTATCTTTTATTTTAATAATTTTTTTTTTAAAATTAAATGTTGTTGGGTTTGTTCCGGGTTTTTGATCTTTAAGTTTTATTGTTATAAACATTTTTGTAGTTGGATTTATTGTAAATTTAAAATCATCTTTTTCATAAGTGTCACCAGTTAAATTTATTTCATTACCATTCAATAATATTTTTTTTTGAATTATTGAAACTAAATTTTGATTTAATTGTTTATCAACTCCATAAAAATAATATTTATTACCTAGTTTAAAAAATTTATAATTTGTTAGTTCTTTTTTTGTATTTTTATTAGTAGCATTTGTATTAATATATGATATTTTGTTTTCTTTTACATTGAAAAAAATTTTACAAAACAATAAATTATGAACTCCTAAACCATGATCGTTTTCTTGAGTCGGAACGTCTTTATCTAAATGTTTAACTACAGCTTCTTCTACAGTATAAAAAACATATGGTTTTCTTTTATCATGTGTATGTACAATATAGTTTTCTATTTTTGTTTTTGTACTTGTATTTCCGTTTAACTCTACAAATAATTGATAAGTATTTTCATCATAAGTAAATTTAAAACCGGGTACAGTTGTAACATCATTATTATTTTTATTTGTAATAGTAGATTTCTTATTTGTTGTTGTTTTTTTTATTTTGTTAATAATTATATTTACAATATTTTTTGGAAGTTCAACAGAAGTTTTAACTATATAGTCCTTACTATCAATATTTATAACTTTATAATTTGGAACATCAACTTTTTTGTCATCTTTTTGATCAGAAAACATAACTTGTAGTTTATCACCTTTTTTATAAAACTTAAATTCTGATAAAGTATCTATAGATCGACTAAACACTGAACCATTAGTTAATTTGTTACTAATAACTGTTAATATTGGACCAGAAAGAGTTTTTAAAGTACTATATATATAATTTTGACTATTTATTGATACTACTTTATAGTTTGGCACATTAACTTTATTTGCAGTTCCTTGAGTAGATAAATTAACTTGTAGTTTATCACCAACTGGATAAAACTTAAATTCTGTTAAACTATTTATAGATTGACTAAATACTGAACCATTAGTTAATTTGTTGCTAATAGCTGTTAATATTAGATCAGAAAGAGTTTTTGAAGTACTATATATATAATTTTGATCATTTATTTTTATTACTTTATAGTTTGGAACGTCAACTTTTTTGTCATCATTTTGATCAGATAACTTAACTTTTAGTTTATCACCAACTTTATCAAAATTAAATTCTGTTAAACTATCTATAGTTTGACTAAATACTGAACCGTTAGTTAATTTGTTGCTAATAGCTGTTAATATTGGAGCAGAAAGAGTTTCTGAAGTGCTAGAAGTACTATATATATAATTTTGATCATTTATTTTTATAACTTTATAATTTAGGATATCAACTTTATTTGCATTTCCTTGAGTAGATAAATTAACTTGTAGTTGGCCTTTATTAGTAGTATAAAACTTTAAACCATCTAATCCAACAATAGTATCACTTGATGTTATTACAGGACCGTTAATTGAACTTAATTTTGTTTGAATTGCTGTAAGAACGTCACCTGCAATTGGAGCATCAGTTTTTACTATATAATTTTGACTATTTATTGATACTACTTTATAGTTTGGCACATTAACTTTATTTGCATTTCCTTGAGTAGATAAATTAACTTGTAGTTGGCCATTAGTATTATGAAACTTAAATTGTTTTAAAGAAGCTATAGTTTCATTAAATTTAGAACCATTAATTGAACTTAATTTTGTTTGAATGGTTTTAAGATTTTCAGTTGTAATTGTAGATACCCCAGAAGTTGCATTTATAAAAGCAGTACCTAAAGCAACTGATATAATTGGTATTGAAATTACATTAACTATTGATAATTTATTTAATTTTTTCATAAAAAACTCCTTTTTTTAACCTTTTGGTTAATTTTTTTGTTAATAAATTTTAAGATAAAGTTAATTATAAATAACTTAAAAATATATAAAATTTTTAGGTTATTTAAATATAAATTAAATAGTTTTAATGAATTTAGAATAAATTCAAAGAAAAAATTATTTAAATGTGTGTGTCTGTGTGTGTATGTGTGTGTGTTCATTACCTAAATTATTATTATTTTCAACTTTTAAACTAAGTTTAAAAGTTTTAAATAACTTATTTTTTATAAAACTCAAAAGTATAAAAATAAAATTTTTATTTAGTGTTTTCATAATATTAAATTTATTATAACATTAATAAAATAAATTTTTTGTATCAAAAATTTATATTTGTTTAACAAAAAAAACTAACTTAATCATAGATTAAGTTAGTTTTAAAAATATATTAAGATAGATTTTAAATAATTTTTATCTTATTTTTTTTTCTTTTTTGCAAAGTAAATAATTAAAGCAATTATACCAATTACTGGAACTGCAACTCCAACTGCAATACCGATAAACATAATTTTAGAAGTTTTTTTAGTTTCTTTTATAATTACTCCTTTACTATTTACTTTTAAATTTTCTAGTGTAAAAGTCATTGAAGGTGATGATTTTAAAGCAATTGAAATTTTTCCACCATCAAGTTTTGTAAACTCAAAATTTTCTTGTAGATCATTTTTAATATCATCAAACTTTTTACCTTCAATTTTTTGTAAAATATAACTTAAAATTTCACCTTGAATTTTTTTAGTTTTATTTATTAAATAGTTTTTTTCATAAACTTTTATTGCTTTATAATTTTGGAAATCAACTTTATGATCATTTCCTTGAGTAGATAAATTAACTTTCAATTTGTCATTTGCATTATAAAACTTTAAACCATTTATTCCTTCAATAGTATTATCTAATTTTAATTCAGAACCATTTACTGTTTTTAATTTTGTTTCAATTGCTTCTAATGCTTTTCCAGTAATTTTTTCATTAGTTTTAACAATATAGCCATTTTCACTAATTCTCACAACTTCATAATCTGGAACATCCACTTTATTTGTAGCTCCTTGAGTAGATAAATTAACTTGTAGTTTATTACCAACTTGATAAAACTTAAATTCTGATAAAGTAGCTATAGATTGACTAAATATTGAACCATTAGTTAATTTTTTACTTAAATCATTTAATAATCTACCTGAAATACCATTATTAGTATCAACAAAATATTCCTTTCCATCAAAAGAAAAAACTACATAATTATCTTCTAGTGTGGGACTAGTTTCTGTAGAAGTAGATATATAAGCTACTTCTAATTTATTACTTGTAGATTCTTTAAATTTATATATATTTAAATTGTTTATATCACTAAGCAAGTCACCATTACGAGTATTTAAAAATTTTTTAACATCATCAATATTATTTTTATATTCTTATTTTTTTAATTTTATATTTGTTTTGGTTATAATTTCTTCTTGACCAATAACTTTATAATTTTCTATAGTTGTTAAAGTGTTATCATAACCTTTTAACTTTACTTGAAGGTTATTAGAAGTGCCTTTTAAAAATATAAAAGTGGTTGAAGTAATTGAAGATAATTGTTTTCCGTTTTTTCCTTTTAATAAGTTGATTGCAGCATCTAAAGCTTTTAATTTTAAGTTTTCGGTTATCTTTACTATAATTTTTTCTAAACTAATAACTTTATAATTGGTTATTGTAGTTAATGGTTGAGTAGTTGCATCACTTAACCTTACTTTTATATTACCTAAATTATTTTTTGAAAAGTTAAAAGTGGTTTGATCAATAGTGGTTAATAGTTTGCCGTTTCAACTATTTAATAGGTTAATAGCTTTTTTTAAAGCTTTACCAGTTAAAACGATATCTCTTTTAACTAAAATTAATTGTTTATTTAAAGCAAGTAAAGTATAAATATCTTTGTATGAAAAGGTAGTTAAATTATTTTTTTTACCACCGATTACTTTTACTTTGGTAACTTTATTTTCTTTAATTGTAAAGTCAAAATTATCAGTAGTAATTTTATTTTCATTAACAGTTTTTCCATTTAAAAATTCTAATTCAGAATTTGCATGTTTTAAATGGTTTGTTGTTAATGGTGAACTTATTTTAGTAATTAACTCTTCTTTTCCAATAACTTTATAATTTTTTATAGGAATTAGAGTGTGGGAATGTCTTTTTAACTTAACTTGAAGGTTATTTGAACTATCTTTTGAAAATTCAAAAGTAGATTGGTTAATAGAAGATAACTTTTGTCCGTTTTTTCCTTTTAATAGATTTTGTACTTCTATTAAGTTTTCTGGATTGAATGGTTCATTAACTTTAACTACATTATTGTTTTCTCCAATTCATTGAAAAGTATATTTATTTTTTTCTAAAAAAGTTTCATTTTTATTGGTTCCACCAATAATTTTTACTTTAGTTACTTTTTTACCTTCAATAGTAAAAGTAAAGTTTTCTGTAGTTATTTTATTAATTGAATTATTGATTGAAATAACTTTTTTTACACTTTTATTCATTAACTCAGTTTTTGCAAGCATTAAAACATTTTTTTTTAATGGTTTATTTAAATTAACTAAAATTAAACTTTTTTTAGAACCAATAACTTTATAATTCTTAATTTTTTTTCATGGTTGTAAAAAACCTTTTAATTTTACTTGAAGATAATTGCTTTTATTATCTTTTGAAAAGTTAAAAGTGGTTTGGTGATTAATAGAAGATAAGAGTTTTCCGTTTTTTTCGATTAATAAGTTTTCTGCTTTTTTAAAGGCTTTTTTAACTAAAGCAACATCAGTTTTAACTAAAATTTTATTGGTTCTAGAACCAATAAAAGTATATTTATTTGTTATTTCTTCTTTTTCTTCTTCTAAAAAGCTGGTTTCAAATAAACCAACTTTTGCTTTTACTTTAGTAATTTTATGATTTTGAATAGAGAAAATAAAGTTTTTGGTAGTAATTTTATTTTTAGTAATTATTACTATTTTACCGTTAAAAGCTTTTAATTCAAAATTTGCTAAAGTAATTAGAGTTTTATTTAATCTTTTAGAGATATCAAGTATATAGTTTTTTTTAGCAATTGTTATAACTTTAAAGTTTTTTATTGTAGTTTTGGTCTGTTTATAGCCTTTTAACATATACTTAAGGTTAGAGTTTTCTTTTAAAAAAACAAAGTTTTTTGTTAATTGGTTTAGTTTTTTAATTGTAATACCACTATTTAAAAATTTTTTTACAAGTTTTAAAACTTTTTTGGTTAAAGGAGAATCAACTTTAAATAGTCTTTTTTCTTTTCCTAAAAAATTATAGAAATTAATTTTAGTTTCAGTTTTTTTTTCACCTTTTAACTTAACTAGAATATTGTTTTTAGTATCATTTGAAAATTCAAAAATAGATTTATTAATAGAAGACAATGGTTTTCCGATTTTTCTTTTTAACATCTCTTTTACTTTTTCTAATGCTTTTTTTGTTAACGGTTTTCTTGTTTTAACAATAATTTCTTCTTTACCAATAACTTTATACTCTTCTATAGGAGTTAGAGTTTCGCTATAACTTTTTAACTTAACTTTAAGGTGGTTTGAACTATCTGTTAAAAATTCAAAAGTAGATTGATCAATAGACGACACTAGTTTGCCGTTTTTTCCTTTTAATAGTTTTTTTTGATTTTTGTAATGCTTTACCAATTAAAAGTGATTTGGTTTTAACTAAAATTGCATTTTTTCCAGAACCAATAAAAGTATAATTATCTGTTTCTGAAAAATCGGTTTGGTTTATTTTTTTACCGTCAATTACTTTTACTTTGGTAATTTTTTTTCCATTAATAATAAATTCAAAGTTTTTTGTTCTGATTGAATTAGCAGAAGAAACTTTTTTTCCGTTTCAAGCTGCTAATTCAGCTTTTGCAATTTGTAAAACACTATCAATTAATGGTATATTTTCTTTAACTATAATTATTTCTTCGTTAGAAACGACAACTTTATAATCATTTATATTTCTTCAAGGTTGATCAGTTTTTTTTAGTTTTACCTTAATTTTGTTTGATTTAGAAGCTTTTGAAAATTCAAAAATACTTGAAATAATCAACTCTAATAAATGACCGTTTTCTTTTTGCAACATATTTTCAGCTATTTTAAAAGCTGTTTTTTCTAAAGGACTATCAACTTTTACAATTAATTTTTCTCTTGCAATAACTTTATATTTTTTTATTATTCTTAATGGTTGGGTTGTTATATCTTTTAATCTTATACTTATATCTGATAAAACTTCTTTGCTACTTTTAATTCTTGTTGAAAATTCAAAAATAGTTGATTTTAGAGCATTAAAGTATTCTCCATTTTTTGTTTTTAATAAGTTTTTTGCTAAATCTATAGCTTTTAACTTTAATTTTTCATTTGTTTTTACTATAATTTTTTCTAAACCAATAACTTTATAATTCATTATTGTAGTTATTGGTTGAGTAGTTAAATCTGTTAGTTTTACTTTTATATTGCCTAAGCTGTCTGAAGAAAATTTAAAAGTGGTTTGGTCAATGGTTGTTAATAGTTTCCCATTTCAACTGTTTAATAACTTATCAGCTTGTTCTAAAGCTTTGCCAACTAAAAAGGTGTTGGTTTTAACTAAAATCATGTTTTTACCAGAACCAATAAAAGTATAGTTATCTTGTTTTAGAAAAGGTGTTAAATTATTTTTAGTACCACCAATTATTTTTACTGTAGTAACTTTTTTATTAACAATAGTAAATTCAAAATTATCTGTAATAATTTTGTTTGATGAAGTAACAATTTTACCGTTAACCAAATTTAATTCGTTTATAGCAAATAATAAAACATTATCAAGTAATTTTTTATTTGTATTAACTAAAATTGCATTTTCTCTTGATCCAATAACTTTATAATTTTTTATTGTTGTTAAGGTGTTGTCATAACCTTTTAGTTTGACTTGAAGGTTATTGGTAGACCTATATTTTGAAAATTCAAAAATAGATTGATCAATAGAAGATAATAGTTTGGCGTTTTGGTTTTTTAATAAGTTGGTTGCTTTTTCTAAAGCTTTACCAACTAAAGGTTTTTTAGTATTAATTAAAATTGCATTTTTTTTGGGCCCAATAAGAATATAATTAGGGTGGAAATCAGTTATATTACTACTTTTTTTACCAATTACTCATACTTTTTTAATTCTATTTGATTCAATTTCAAATTCAAAAGAATCGAAAAAAGTAATTCTGGGTCATCTTACATCAAATACTTTTCCATTTTTATTTTCTAATTCAAGTTTTGCTAAGTTAATTAGAGTTTCATTAAACTTAATGCTTGTATTTGCTATATAGTATTTGGAATTAATTTTAATAACTCTATAGTTTTCGATTTTTGTTTTACTTTTTGGATGACCTTTAAGTATATAATATAAATAGGAGAATGATCTTTGAAAAATAAATTCTTTTGATAAGTTATTTAGTTTTGATAATTCAATACCATTTTCTAAGTTTTTTTTTACAATATCAAAAACTTTTTTATTTAAAGGGGGATTAATATTTATTAAAAATTGATTTTTTCCTTCATTAATAAATTTATAGCTTTTAATTTGTGTGGTAATTTGATTATAACCTATTAACTTAAGTTGAAGGTAGTTGTTTCTATCTTTTGAAAATTCAAAAGTATCTAAAAACTAAAAAGTATTGCCGGCTTTAAGAGTAGTAAGTTTTTCATCAAGATTAAACTCTGTTGAGAATAAGTGTAATATAAAATTTACTTCTTCTTCTGTTAGTTTTTTATCACTTTTAAAATTATGTGAAAATCTAATTTTATCTATATTTGTACTGTTAATAGAGTTTTTTATATTTTCAATTTTTAAATATGTGTCGATATTTCTCCAATATTGATAATAATCAAACTTATATAAAGGTCTTATTGTATTTATTTTTAATTTGCTGGTATTTAATCTAAATACACTTATATATTCTGTTAAGTAGTTTTTAAAGTTTTTAAATTCATTTCTATTACTAAACACTTGTCTTCATGCCATTTTTCCTTTAATAGATTTTCAATTTACTTCTTCTTTTAAAACAATTGATCACCAAGGATTACCTTTGTTGGGAAATGTAAATTTAAAATATGTTTGGGGGTATAAATCTAAATCATCTTCGTTTGGATAGTCAAGTCGAGTATTATCATTTAATTTATTAAAAATTTCTTTTAACTTAAATAATAAAAGATTTACATTATACTTTCAAAGTAATAATCGATTTTTAATTTTATTATCACTTGTTAAAACATATTTACTTTTATATAATGTTGTACCAATTTTTATATAAATTATTCTATATTTTATTTTATAACCTTTTGTATGATCTTTTTTTGTTTTTACAAAAAATAAGGTTTTTTTACTTGAAGGACCTAATTCAAAATATTGATCAAACTTTAATTTTGCTAAAGTTGGGATGCAAAAATTCAATAAAGTTATTGGTGTTTTATAGTTTTCTAATAAATTATTTTTAACTGATCAAACTTTTAAATCGGTTTTTTTGTCAGTATTTTTATACTTTTGATATAATTCTTTTCCGCTATCAGCTGAAACTTCTTTATGTTTTGAATAACTAATATATCTATAACTTGTACATAATTTTGTGTTTATAAAAGTTATAGAAAACAAAAAAAATATAATTGATATTAAAATTGCTTTTAATATTGATAATTTATTTAGTTTTTTCATAAAATTAACAATTATATATTTTTATTATATATTATTATAATTTTATTTTTTGTTCGTTGAGTTGTTTTATAAAAAAACTTTTTTTATTATTTTTTAAGTAAAAATATTTTTGGTTGTTGTTTTTTTAATAAATTTGGAGTTTAATTTTCTTAAATCTTTTAAATCTAATCTTTAAAATTTTCATTTTTTACAAAAAGATCATAACTTGATTGAAAAGCTGATTCAATTCCGTTAATAATTTGTTTTATTTTATCTTTTTTTGAATTATCTTTTGATCTTGCATTAGCAATTTTTTTAAAATAGTCTTTTTTTCTAGCAGCAATAAATGATTTAAAATTATTAATTTGTGTTTGTTTACTTGAATCATTTAAATTATATAACTTAGCTGTTTTATAATTTATACTTTCTGTTTCTTTTTCTATAAAAATTATTATTAAATTTTTAGAAAAATCTTTTATATCTATTAAAGTATTATTATATTTACAAGTAGTTATTTCACCAAACAGGTTTATAGTAAAAGTATATTCTATATTATTTTTTGTATGTTTTAAAGTATATAAATGTTCAAAGTAATTTTCAATTTTTTGAATATACTCATTAATTGAAATTCCATCTGTATATGAAGTATTAACATCACTTAATGTTTTTTCTTTTGTAATTGAAAAAGAATGTAAGGTTTTTAAACTATTTAAAACTCCATTTATAGTTGGTTTTTGTTCGTTTGTAATTGGTTGTTTTTCTAATTTAGTTCTTTTAATAAGTTTTCCATTAACAATAAAATAATTTTGTTTAATTTTATTTATTTCTAAAAAATAACTATCTTCTGTTTGAAGTTTATATTTTATTTTAGTTACTTTATTTTCTTCCACTTTAAAGGTATAATTAGTTGTTATAATTTCTGTATTGTTAATTGATTGACCAATTTTTTTTTCTAGTTCTTCTAAAGAATCAATTGCTTGAACATCAGTTATTCTTTTTTTAAGATTAACCAATTTATTTTTTATAATCAATCAACCATTTATTTCTTGTAATGGTTGATTTGATTCTGAATTTAATCTTACAAATATTTTATTTTCACTTCCTTTTGAAAAAGTAAAAGTAGTTTGTTCAATAGATGATAATAGTTTACCATTTTGGTTAGTTAATAAAGATTTTGCTTTTTCTAAAGCTATTCCAACTAAAGGTGTATCAATTTTAACTAGAATTTTTGAGTAATCTATTACTTTATAATTGTTTATTATTTTTCAAGGTTGATTTGTTTTTTTTAACTTAACTTCAAGTGGGTGTGAACTATTTTGTGAAAATTCAAAAATAGTTGAAGTAATAGAAGATAATAGTTTACCATTTTTTCCTTTTAATAATTTGGTTACTTCTTCAAGCGCTTTTCCGGTTAAAACGACATCAGTTTTTACAATAATTTCATCTAAACCAATAACTTTATAATGATTTAATTTTTGTCATGTTGTTTCTTGATTTTTTAATTTAAATTGAAGATTGTTATCATCATCACTTGAAAATTCAAAAGTTGATGAATCAAGACTAGATAGTTTTTCACCATTTTTGTTGCTTAAAATTTCAATAACTTCTTTATTTTTTTGATTTGGTTGTGGAGTTTTTTTAATATCTTTTGATTCTTCTTGTGAATTTTTTACTGTTGAATCTGATTCTGTTTTTGATTCTTTTTCTTCTTCTTTAATAGGTTTTGATTCTTTTTTTTCTTGTTTTTGTTTTCCTGTGTTTGATTCTTGAGCTACTTTTGAATCTTTTCCTGTTTTTTCTGTTGATTTTGATTCTTGTTTTTTTGATTCTGTATTTGTGTTTTCAGTACTTGGTTTGCAACCACCAGTCATTAAAAAGACTGAGCTTAATAATATTGATGTACTACTTAAAACAGAAATTGTTTTTATTATTCTTATTTTATTTATTTTTTTCATGAAAAATGCCTTTCTTTTATCCTATTGGTTAAATTTTTTTTAATAAATTTTGAAATAGAGTTTTTTATCAATAAGAATAAACTATCAAAAAGATAATAGCTTTTTGAATTATTTAAATTAATGTTAAATAATTTAAAAGTTTTTAATAAAGTTTTTTTTATAACAGAAAAAAATATAAAACGTAATTTTTTAAATAAAAATTTCATATATATTTTTATTTATATAAAAAATATAACATATTTTTTTATTTTTATAAATTTTTTTTAACTTCTTTTAGACAGTAAAATATTAGTAATTTACTTATTAAATATTTAAATATATATGATAGAGTAACTTAAATATTTTGTTATATTTACAAATAATTAAATCAACAGTTTTGTTAAAATAAATTACATTATTACTTTTTTTATTAAGTTTTTTTAGTTGTTAGGTATTTTGTATAACGTTTTATTTTGCTACCAAGTCTATTGTATAAGCTTTTATTTCTGTATTTGGGAGTTGTATTCCGACAATATATACTTCATCATTATTCTCTTTTTTTCTAAGTGTGTGGTGAAAATCTGTTGAAGTTTTTAAATCTAATGTATAAAGTTTTCACAACATATTTTTGAATATCATAAAATATTTTTTGTTATTAATTAAAGTTGAATTAATTTCTGCACTTTCACAAAAAACTGTTGAATTTTTTAAATCTAGTGTATAAAATTTATATTGTAATTCTTTAGATTTTATTTTAAAATAATATTTATTATCTGTTGAATATTTTATTTTTGTAGATTCTACTGAAATATAAGCGTCTGTTTTATTTTCTAAATTTTCAGTATATAGTATACGGTTGTTTGAAGTAACAATTAATTCATAAAATCTATCACTAGTTCCAGTAAATGTTTTTAATTCTAATGACTTATAATTTGCAAATTGAGATAATGTTAAATCTTCTTTATAAAGAGTTTTTGTTGCTGTATTACCTGAACCAGTTGTTACTTCAATATAGTTTATTCCTTTTATTGGTTTTATAACATATGTTTTACCTGTAATATCAATGTATTCCTTTGTATTACTTCTAAGTATAAGTTTATTATCACTTATAATGTATTTTATATCGTTAATTTGCAATGCGTGATCTATTGGGACACATTCTTCTAAATTACTGTTAAGTATTTTTTGAAATTGATTTATACCTAAAATATCATTTGTTTTATCTTTTAATTTATTGTTGTAAATTTTTTTATTCTTATTTTCTAGTGTTATTATTGTATGTCAAATTACATCTATTGTTATATCTTGTCTTGAAACATAATCGATTGTATGTTTTGTTAAATCACTTGTATAAAGTTTTTTTGTTGCTGTATTACCTGAACCAGTTGTTACTTCTATACAATATACTTCAACTGTTGATTTGCCTATAATTTTATCAAAATTTTTTTTTAATTTACTAAATGATGTATATTCTGAAAGTTTTATTTCTAAATTTGAATTATAAAGTGTTTTTGTTTCATTATCACCTGAACCAGTTGTTACTTCAAAATAATTAATTTTATTTATAGTTTCAGCTTTTAAATTTGTATAATCTCTTGTATGTTTTGTTAAATCACTTGTATAAAGATATTTTTTTGAATTTTTTTTTGTTATTTTTACATAACTTCATTTATCAAATTCGTTGTTTCAAAGTTTAAAATTTTCAACATCACTTATACTAGCAGTTTTATATGTCAACGTACTATCTTTAAATGTATAATCTTTTCTTTTTATAGGTATATATTCTTGCCTTTTTCCTTCTGTTGATTCTTCTTGTGAACTTTTTACTGTTGAATCTGATTCTGTTTTTGATTCTTCTTCTTTAATAGGTTTTGATTCTTCTTCTTTAATAGGTTTTGATTCTTCTTCTTTAATAGGTTTTGATTCTTTTGATTCTGATTCTTTTTTTTCTTGTTTTTGTTTTCCTGTGTTTGATTCTTGAGCTACTTTTGAATCTTTTTTTGTTTTTTCTGTTGATTTTGATTCTTTTGATTCTGATTCTTTTTTTTCTTGTTTTTGTTTTACTGTGTTTGATTCTTGAGCTACTTTTGAATCTTTTTTTGTTTTTTCTGTTGATTTTGATTCTTTTGATTCTGATTCTTTTTTTTCTTGTTTTTGTTTTCCTGTGTTTGATTCTTGAGCTACTTTTGAATCTTTTCCTGTTTTTTCTGTTGATTTTGATTCTTGTTTTTTTGATTCTGTTTTTGTTTTTTCAGTACTTGGTTTGCAACCACCAGTCATTAAAAAGACTGAACTTAATAATATTGATGTACTACTTAAAACAGAAATTGTTTTTATTATTCTTATTTTATTTATTTTTTTCATGAAAAATGCCTTTCTTTTATCCTATTGGTTAAATTTTTTTTAATAAATTTTGAAATAGAGTTTTTTATCAATAAGAATAAACTATCAAAAAGATAATAGCTTTTTGAATTATTGAAATTAAAGTTAAATAATTTTAAAGTTTTTGTAAAAAACTTGAAGTAGAAATTATTTAAATGTGTGTTTGTGTTCATTACTTACATTATTATTATTATTTTCAACTTTTAAACTAAGTTTAAAAGTTTTAAATAACTTGTATTTTAAAAAACTGTAAAGTATAAAAATTAAATTTTATTTAATACTTTCATAATATTTAATTTATTATAACATTAATAAAAAAAAATATTACAAATAAACAAAATTTAAAGTTTTTTTTTCTACTGTTTATTTTTTTTTAATTTTTAAAAAATAAAATAGTAAACCAACAATACCAACTATTGGAATTAATACACCAAAAACAATTCCAACAATTTTTGCAGTATTTGATTTTTTATAAATTTCTCCACTACTATTAACATTATATTTAGATATAGTATTTGATTTTTTATAAATTTCTCCACTACCATTAACATTATATTTAGATATTATAGATGAAACCTTTTCATTTGATTTTAAAGAAATTTTTAACTTTCCATTACTATTTTCAAATTTAAAATTTTTATATAAATCATTATAGTATTTTAAACTTTGCCAACTATAATTTTTGACTTTATATTTTCTAAAAGTTTACCAGATAGTTGTTCTCTTTTATCAATTATATAATCTTTATTTCAAAATCAATAACTTTATAACCAGCTATTTTTATTTTTGTTTCTGGATTATTTTTTAACTGAACATTAATTTCAGCTGTTGAACTGTCTTTTAAAAATTCAAAAGTGGTTGAAGTAATAGAAGTTAAAAGTTGACCATTTTTTCCATTTAATAAATTTGTTGCATTTTATCTAAAGCTTTTAATTTTAATTTTTCGTTTGTTTTTACTATAATATTTTTCTGAACCAATAACTTTATAATTATCTATTTTTGTAATTGTTTTTCCATTACCTTTTAACTTTACTTTAAGAATATCACCATTATCTTTTATAAATTTAAAAAATAGTCTGGCTACTGTTAACAAAAGATAATAGTTTCCATTTTTTCCTATTAATAATTTTTTGGCTTCTTTTAAAGCTTCGCGACTAAAGCAACATCAGTTTTTACTAAAATTGCATTTGCTCCAGAACCAATAACTTTATATTTATTTTGATCTTCTGTTGAAAAAGAAGTTTCTGTGTTTTGGATTTATTTTTTACTTTTTACTTTTAGTAATTTTATTTTCTTCAATAATAAATTCAAAATTATCTGTAAATAATTGTAATAATTTTGTTTTCACTAGTGACTTTTTTTCCATTTCAAGATGTTAATTCAGTTTTTTGCATCATTTTTTTTTTTAAGTTTCACCTGTTAAAGTAGTATCAATTCTAGTTAATTTTTTGTTTTCTTTAGTTTTCATCAACTTTAAATATTGTTTTTGAATATCTTTTTCTGTACTATCATGACCTTCTAATTTAACTTTAATTACTTGTTTTGTTTGTGTCATCAATAGTAAATATAAATTTACCAAGTTTAAATAAATTTGTTGTTCCTGAAATATAAGTTATTGTTTGTTCTAATTTTAATTTTGATTTTGCTAATACTAAAGCTTTTTTTTTTTTTATTTTTTTTAACTTTAATTTTTCAGTTAGTTTGTTTTGTTTTTTGTTTTTACTTATAATTTTTTCTGAACCAATAACTTTTATAACCATTATTTTATTTTTTGTTTCAGTCTGTGAATTATTTTTTTTTTTAACTGAACATTAATTTTCGTCTGTTTCTGTTCCCTGTTTACTGTCTTTTGAAAAATTCAAAAGTAGTTTTATCAATTGAAGATAATGATTTTATCATTTCAACTATTTAACAAGTTGGTTGCTGTTGCTGTTTCTAAAGCTTTTTCAACTAAAGGAACATCAGTTTTTACTAAAATTGCATTTACTCCAGAACCAATAACTTTATAACTATTTATTGTTTTTGGTGGTTGGGTTGGGTTATAGATTTTAATCTTACAGTTAAATTATCTTCACTAATCCTTTTGAAAGGGGGAAAAAATTCAAAAGTAGTTGACTACTGTTAACAAAAGATAATAGTTTTCATTTTTTTCTTATAAGAATTAATAATTTTTTAGGCTTCTTTTAAAGCCTTCGCCGACGTAAAACAACATCAGTTTTTACCTAAAATTTGCATTTATTTGCTCCGGAAACCAATAATTAAAAGTATATTTGTTTTGCGTTTTTATTGGAAAACGGAGTTTCCTTTTGTTTTTATCATCTTTTACTTTTACTTTTAGAGTAACTTTATTTGATACAATAATAAATTCAAATTTGCTGTATAAAATAATTTGGTTTTTGCACTGGTATAACTTTTTTACCATTTCAAAGCTGCTTAATTTCAGTTTTTGCATTCCCATTTTTAAAAGTTTCGCCTGTTTCAAAATAGTATTCTAATTGTAGTTAATTTTTTGTTTTTTTTCTACAGTTTCTTTCAACTTTAAATATTGTTGTGTATCAATAACTTGTTTTTTGTACTATTATGATTCTTTCTAATTTAACTTTAATTAACTTTTTTTGTTGTATCGTCAATAAGTAAATATAAATTTACCAAGTTTAAATTGAATTTGTTGTGTTCCTGAAATATATGTTATTATTTTTTTGTTCTGCTTTTAATTTTGATTTTGCTAATTCTAAAGCTCTTTACATTTTAATGGTTTTGTTTGTTTTTATATAATATTTTCTGAACCAAATTAACTATTAAAATTACTTATTGATTTTAATGGTGAGTTTTGTTATAGATTTTAATCTTACAGTTTTTTAAATTATATTCACTATACTTTTGAAAATTCAAAAGTGTATGGTTTGAAGTAATAGCAAGATAATAATTCACCGTTTTTTTTTCCTGTTAATAATTTTTCAGCTTTTCTTCTTTTTAAAGCTTTGACGACTAAAACAACATCTGTTTTTTACTAAACTAAAATTGGCAAATTTACTCCGGAACCAATAACTTTATATTTATTTTGATCTGAAAGGAAAAATATTTGTTTTCATTAGTTTTGGTACCGCCTTTTGTACTTTTTACTTTAGTAATTTTCATTTGATTCAATAATAAATTCAAAATTTCCTGTAATAATTTGGTTTGCGTTAGTAACTTTTTTTCCATTTCATTCTTCTAATTCTTTTTTTGCAAATTTTAAAACGTTTTGTTTTAATGGTTTTTTTTTATTAAATAAGAACATCATCATCACCAAAAAAATAATTATATAATTTTGTATTGGAGTTTTTATACTATCTATACCATATAAAATTTTACTTGTAAAAGATTATTTCATTACCTTTTGAAAATCTCAAAATCATTTGTTATGTTTTCTTGTATATATAGATTAATTTCATTTTTTTTTGATCATATTTTTAAATGATTTATTAATATTATATAATGCAATCTCTTTATAGTTTCTTTTGTAAAACTTTTCTTCAATATTAATTAAATTTCACCACCACTACTCAAGGATTATAAATAAATATTTTAATTTTATGTTGTTTGGTAAGTTTAGTTTAGTTTTTTCTCACCAATTTATTACTTTTACTTTAGTAATTGTAAGGGATTCAAACTATAAATTCAAAATTTGTTGTTGAAAAAATTCAAAATTTTTATCTTTTGTAATATAATATTTTTTATATAACAAAATCACACGATTCTACTTTAAGCTCTTGTTTAAAGCAAGGTTTAATATATTTTTGTTGTTTAAATCTTGGTTTATTTTAAATAAAAGTTTTTTATTCTCCAATAACCTCTTATTAATCTCTTTAGTATTGTTTTTTTTGTCTTCTTTTTTGGAGAAGTTAATCTTACTTCAATTTGATTATTTTTTAAATTATAATTTATAATTAATTTATTAAAGATTTCGGTAAAAGATTCAAAAGTTTCTTTAAAATTTTGTTTCTTTAAGTAGTTTTTTCGTTTATTTTTAATTTTTTTAAATTTGTTTGTTTGAAAGGGTTTTTGATATATCTACTTATAATATTCTACACCATCAATAGTTATTAACTCTATAGTTTTCTAATATCACTTTATGACTTTCACCATTTTGGGTGAAGTTACTGATTAACTTGTATGTTGACCATTAGCATTATAAAAACTTAAATTGTCATATATAAATTGGTCTTCAAAAAATTTTTCTTGATTTCTGATATTTTAATAGTGTTATTTTTTTCTTAAAGTATTATTTAACAATATAGAACCACTAAGTAATTTAGTGTTTTTTTAGTATATTATTTACTATATTTGGTGCCAAAGTTCTTCATCAGTTTTAATAATTATTGTTGTCTTGTTTTTTTTTTTTTTGGTCTGTTTTGTTTTGAAAAGTTTATAATTTTAAAACCTTTTATTTTTGTTAGAGTTTGATAACAAACATTATCTTTTTCATCTTCGTTTTTTTTACTTTAACTTGGATATTATTTTTACTGTCTTTTGAAAAATTCAAAAAAGTTTAGTTGAAGAAATAGAAGATAACGGTTTTCCGTTATTTTTTTGTAGTAATTTTGTTGGCAATTTTTAAAGCTTTTCCAGGTTAATGGAACATCCGTTTTTTAACTATAATTTCTTGGTTTTTGTGAATCTTTTTATGGACTATATAAATTTTGTTAATAAAAATTTCTATAGAAAAGCCTTTTTGATTTTTATAATTTACAAATAAGTAAATTTTGAATTTGTTATTTTTGAAAAATCTCAAAAGTAGTAGACAGTAATAGAAGATAATAGTTCACCATTTTTTTCCTCTTAATAATCATATATTTTAAATATTTTATTTCATATAAATTGAGAATTTTTTATTTTTTCATTGCAAAAAAAAGCAAAAAATAAATTTTTACCAGAATTAAAAAAGTTTATATTTATAGTCGTGTGTTTTGTCAGTTTGGAAAGAGAAAATCAATTTCTTCTTTTTCACTTGAGTGAATATTTTCATTTTATTTTAGTGTATTTGTTTGTCTTTGTTAATTAAAAGTAAATTCAAAGCATGTTGTAATAATTTTATTTGGTGTGAAGTTATTTTTTTCTCGTGTTTGGGTTGTTTTTAATTCGCCAATTGCTTTTTCCAATTATTATATTATTAGTTATTGTTTTTTTTTTTTTAACCTTAATTAATCTGGTTTTTGTATTTTTTTTTTTTTGTTAAAACAACTTTATAAGGATTTATTAATAAAAAATAAGTCAATCTCTAGGTTTTTGTATATTTAACACTTTTCTTACAAGTTTTGTTGTAGGATTTCTATAGTAAATATAAAGTTTTTAATTTTAAATGTGTTGGGTTTTATCATTTATTCTAGTTACAATTGCTTTTTCATTTAAAATTAGATATTACAAAAATCTTTTTTTTTTAATTAAAACTCACCTTCAAAATCAGTTTTCTCATAAATTAAGGTAAAAATTTTTTTTTTTTCATTATCATTATAAAGTTCAAGGTTTATAATTGCTTTATGCTTATTTTTATTTGTTTTTCAAAATTTTGTTACTTTAAAAAAATTAATTTTTTTTATCTTTTTGGTGATATAGAAAACATAAAGTTTGTTGTTTCTAAAATCTAATTTTATTTATTATAGGAAAATGATGCTTTATTAACCCACTGAATGATTAGACAACTCTTGATATGTCGCTAATTTCTTGTATGTCTTTATAATATGTAATTGTATATCTATCAAATATATTAATGGCATTTTTTGGGTTATTATAGTTGCTGTAATAAACTTAATTTTTTTTTTTCTACTTACACTACAATCCAATTTGTATTAATATAGTTTTTATTACATTATGTGGAGTTATTGTTTTTGTTTTTTAAATCAACTATATATGTAAAATAACTTGTGAAAAATTTTATTTGAAATTATGTTTTTTTATTATTGTTTGTAAAATATTTTTGTATTTTACCTGTTTTTTTTTAATAAATTATAGCAAATTTTTTTACTTTTCCAGTTATTGGTTTGTCAAAAATAAAATAAAAAATTATCTTTTGCGAGTACCAGAGTATTTACCAATAAAGAAAAATTGTTGTTTTTCAAAATAAATATTTATTAATTTCGAGAATTTATTAACGATACAAATTTTATACGTGCGTTTAAAATGATCAAAAATAAAATTTTTTCGTAAAAAAAAATGATTCTATCTAAAAAAAATATTTTATTTTAATCAAGTTTTTGATTTATTTTTCTAATAGTTTTTTTCACCAACACACATTTAAACCTATTAATTATTCATTTTTTTGCAAGATCTAAAAGATCTTTTGTTTAAAAAAGGGAAAATCTTTTTTAAGTAATTTTTTTGTTGAATGGTTCTACTTTAAATATTGTTAAAAACTCAATTTTCAGTATTTTGGTTTATCTTTTAATTTTACTTTTTTTTAAATAGCCAGTTTCTGTTATTAAAGGTAAAAATTAAATTCATTAAGTTTGAATGTATTTGAACTTTCATTGAGACTTTAATTGTTTTATTTTTTGCTGTTATGCAATATTATTCGTATAAAGTTTAAGGCTTCATTTGTTAATGGTTCATCAATTTTAATTAAAATGTTACCATCTTTACTGTTTATTATTTTATAGTTATCTCTTAAATTAATTGGACAGTTATATAACTTTAAATTATCTTTTTTTTTAAAAAAAGTAATTTTATTTGATACTATAAAAAATTCAAAATTATCAGTAGTAATTTTATTTGTTTTAGGGACTTCGGTGCTATTTTTAGTATTTAGTTCTATAATTGCTCTATTAATATCTGTTTGATTTAACTCATTATTTTTTTTTACTAAATAATTGCTTTCAACTTTTATTGTTGTAAGTAGATTAGTTTCAGTTTTATCATAACCTTCTAATTTAACTTTAGATATATAGTTTGTAGTTGAATCAACAGAAAAAATAAAATTAAAATATTTTATTCCTTCAAAGAAAATTTGACTAGACTTAATTTTTATTAAATTTTTATCACTATTATAATAATATTTTGAAATATCTTTGTTTAATTCTTCTTTTAGTCTTTTATTAACTAAATCTAAAACCTTTTTAGTTAAAGTTTTTTCAGTATTAACTAAAATTTTTTGTCTAAATCAATGTAAAAAAATATATTTATCTTTATCCGGAAAATCTACTTTATTATTATTGTTTGCATTTTTTACTTTTACTTTAGTAATTTTATCTCCCTCAATAATAAATTCAAAATTATCAGTAGTAATTTTATTAGATGAAGAAACTATTTTACAGTTTTCTGCTTCTAATTCTTTTTTTGCTAAATTAACTATATCGGCTGGTAATAATATTAATTTATTAACTATATAATTTTTACTATCCATAGTTATAACTTTATAATTTTCAATAGTAGTTAAGGTTTTATTTTTGCCTTTTAGTTTAACTTGAAGGTTGTTAGTCAAACTATCTTTTGAAAATTCAAAAGTAGTTTGGTTAATAGAAGATAATGGTTTACCATTTTTTTCAAGTAATAATTTTTTAACTTTTTCTATAGCTTTTATAGTTAATTTTTTTTTTGTATCTACAAAAATATAATTATTTGAACTACCAATAAGTTTATAATTATTTTGAAGTTTAATTAATAATTTTCTGTTTATTAATTTTTTTTATTTGGTTCAAGGATTATAAATAAATTTTAAAATAACTTTTATTAATTTTTGATTTTTTTCATAATATTGGCGCTTTAATATAAAAAATAAACATTTTTATTTAAATCTTCTTTATTTGTTGAATTTAAATAAATATTGTTTTTATTTATTTTAAAAAAACTCAAAAAATTTTTTTGCATTATTTTTTTTATTATTAAAAAAATTTTTTAAATTTTTATTATATATAGTGGTCTCAGTAACATTTTTGCATTTGGATTTAAATTTAAAACAATTTTTTTTTTATATTTTAAATTCTTGATTATTAAAGATTGTTCTTTTATCTTTAAATTGTCAATATATTTTAACAGGCGCATTTTGTTTTTTGGAAAAGCAGGAATTTATTATATGTATTAAATGCACAATTTTTTTCATATGTTAAGTTTTTGAATCTGTCTTTAATTTTATTATCATAGTTAAAACATATTTACTTTCATATAATACTTTATCAATACTAATATAAATTAATCTATATTTTATTTTATAACCTTCTAGGTCTTTAACAAAAAACAAAGTTTTATTTCCTCCTTTTCCTAATTCAAAATACTTTTTAAATTTTAAATTTGATAAACTATTGTTTGTAAATCACTTAAAGTTATTGTTTTTGTGCTGTTTTTTAAATTATTAAATTTTTTATTTTTTCAAACTGTTAGATCTGTTGTTTTATCAGCTTTTTTTTATACTTTTCAAATAATATTTCTCCGTGTTGAGGCATTATAAAAACTATAAACGCCAGTATTATTTATATTTGTAATAGGTGAATGTGTTTATAAATGTAGTTCCTAAAGCAACCGATATAATTGGTATGAAAAAATTACCTTAACTATTGATAATTTATTTAATTTTTTAATAAAAAACTCCTTTTCTTTAACCTAAGCGTTAAATTATTTTTTGTTAATAAATTTGAAATAGAGTTAATTATAAATAACTTGAAAATATAATAATTTTTTAAGTTATTTGAATATATATTAAATAGTTTTAATGAATTTAGAGAAAATTCAGAGAAAAAATTATTTAAATGTGTGTGTGTGTGTGTGTGTGTGTGTGTGTGTGTGTGTGTGTGTGTGTGTGTGTGTGTGTGTGTTCATTACTTACATTATTATTATTATTTTCAACTTTTAAACTAAGTTTAAAAGTTTTAAATAACTTGTATTTTAAAAAACTGTAAAGTATAAAAATTAAATTTTTATTTAGTACTTTCATAATATTAATTTATTATAACATTAATAAAAAAAAATATTAAAAATAAACTAAATTTAAAGATTTTTTTTACTGTTTATTTTTTTTTAAGTTTTAAAAAGTAAAATAGTAAACCAACAATACCAACTATTGGGAGTAATACACCAAAAACAATTCCAACAACTTTTGCATAAATTTATTTTTTATAAATTTCTCTCCTCTACATTAACATTATATTTAGATATAGTATTTTGATTTTTTATAAATTTCTCCACTACTATTAACATTATACTTAGATATGTATTTGATTTTTTAAATCTACATACCATTAAATTATTTTAGATATTATAGATTGAAAACCTTTTCATTTGATTTTAAAGAAATTTTTAACTTTCCATTACTATTTTCAAATTCAAAATCTTTATATAAATCATTATAGTATTTTAAACTTTTTCCAAATATTATTTTTTTAGTGATATCTTTTAAAATTTGACCAGAAAGTGGATTGTCTTTACGTACTATATAGTTACTGTTTTCAAAAACTATAACTTTATAATTATTGATTATAACATTATGATTTTCCCTTTGAGAAGTTAAGTTAACGATTAAAATATCTTTCTTATTTTTATAAAACTTTAAACCGTTTATTCCTTCAATAGTATTTCTTGTTAAGTAGTTACCGTTAAGTTTATCTAACTTTATTGTAATTATTTGTAATAGTTTTTGATTAATTTGTTTATTAACATCTACTATATAGTTTCTTGAATCAATAGTTATAACATTATAACCAGTAATAGTAGTTTTAGGTTGATTAGGTGCAGAAGTTAAATTAACTTGCATTATAAAATTAGTGCCTTTATAAAATTTAAAAATGGTTTGGTTAATAGAACTTAATAGTTCACCGTTTTTAGAAATTAATAAATTTTTAGCATTATCTAAAAATTGACCTTCTAAAGCAATTTTTGTTTTAACTATATAGGTTTTTTTATTAATATTTATAACTTTAAAGTTGTCTATAGTAACTTTATAATTATCACCTTGAGAAACTAAGTTGACTTGAAGATCATTGCCATCTTTATCAAAATGAAGGTTTGTAAAATTTGTTAAAGTTTTATTAAATTCTAAATTATTAGTTAATTTGTCTTTTATTTTAGTTAATATTTTGTCTGAAATTTTTTGTTTAATGTTAACTAAATAATCTTCTTTAAAAATAGTATATATATAATAGTGTTGTTGATTTGTTGTTATTGATATAAAACCTCCTGTTTCTTTTTGAATTGAATACTTAACTTCAACAACTTTTTTATTTTTAACTTTAAATAAATATCCATCTATTGTAAAAGTGTCTGTTTTTGATAAGATTATTTTATGTCCGTTCTTATTACTTAATACAGATAGTGCTTTTGATATATCTTTTTCTTTAAAAATTTTTAAAGTTATTTTATTCTCATTATTTAATTCAAAACCAATTAAATTTTTTAATGGTTGATCTGAAAAACTTTTTAATCTAACTTTTAATTTTTTTTTGTTTGTTTTCGGTTAAAAAGGTCAATAGTAGTGTTTTTTCATTGGTTTTAAATTTTTATTTATGTAATTTGGTTGTTATTTTATTTATTATATCTATAAAAGTTTTTCCATCATGTTTTATTTTCTAGGGGTTCGATATATTATCTTTAGAATTAAAATTTATAACTATATAGATTAGTAATTTGTGCTTTTGGGTTGGGTGTTTACAGAAGATAAATTAACATTCTAGTTTATCGCCATTTTTATAAAACGTTAAAATTTATTTATTCCTTCAATAGTGTTGTCTATTTTAATTCAAAACCATTTATGATTTAGTTTTGTTTTTATTTTTTCTAATGCTTTGCTGGTACTTGGTTGTTAATCTGTTTTAACTCTATAGTTCTTGGTATTAATCGTTATAACTTGTATATTTAAGTACTTTTTGCTTTTGTCGGTAGTGTGTTTACAGAAGATAAATTAACTTTAGTTTATCACCATTTTTATAAAACTTTAAATTATTTATTCCTTTCAATTGTGTTGTCTAATTTTTAATTCAAACATTTACGAATTTCGTTTTGTTTTATTTCTATCTAATGCTTTGCTTAGTAATTGAGTAATCAGTTAGTTTTAAACATATATAGTCAGTTGTATTACGAAAATACTTGATACCGTTATTTTAATGCTTCTATTTTATTGCTTCGGGCTATCACTTTTTGGTCTTGCAATTTAAATAGAGTTTTCATTGGTTTCGTGTGAAAAGCTCTAAAAGTTTTGTTTATCATTTAAATGTTTTCAAATGAATTACCATTTTTTGATTTAATATTTCTTTTTTAATAACTAATTGTTTTATCATTTTAACTTTTATCAGTTTTAACACAAATTTTTTTATCATTTACATTTGAAAACTTTATAAATTTTATTTTAGTTTTGGTTGTATTAGGTGTTTTTAAATGAACTACAAGAGAATTTGGGACCCTCTTTGAAAATTTAAAGTAGGCGTGAATTATTAATAGTAGATAAATGATTCTCCCGTTTTATCATTTAAAATTCTTTGCTTTTTTTTAATAGCTTCACCAATTAAAGGTTTGTCTATTTTAACTAAAATTGCATTTGCTCCTTTGTCTATAAAAGTGTAGTTATTAGATTCGTCAGCTGGAAAGTTAACTTCTTTTATTAAAGAATTATCTTTTATCTCTGTATTTTTTTTTATTGTTTTTCTTCAATAGTAAATTCAAAAAATGATCTGTGATAATTTTATTAGCTGAAGAAACTTGTTTTCTATTTCATAATTCTAATTTCATTTGTTTATAAATTTTTAAAAACGTTTCGTTAAAGGAAATTAATTCAACTAATGTATTATTTTTTTAAAAACAATATAACCTGGTATATAAACTAATAATGAATTATTTTGACCTTTTACCTAACTTTAAGATTTGCCGTCTTTTTTAAACAAAGTAAATGAATCTTTATCTTCTTGTGTTGAAGAAAAAGTTTTAAATCATTGTTTTATACTTTTTTTTTAATTATCTTAAGTTGGTTTTGATAACTTTTTTCTAAGATCAAATAAAATTATTTTTATTTTTTTTTAAATTATCAATTCCCCCAATTTTAATTATAATTAAAAATTGATTATATCATATTTTCGTTCTTTCCATTTTTTATGTGTTTATTCTACCATTTCAGAATTTCAGTAGAAGTTTTTTGTTTTTAACTGTATTTGGATTAGTAGGGATATTAATTTTCGTGCTGATTTATAAAGATAAATTATTTCTATCTTTTTTTTCAATTTCTTTTGTATTAAGTATAATCGTTTTGTTTTTCTTTATAATATAAAATTTATCGTTATTTCAACTGCTAATCATCATTTTGGCCTTTGTTTTAATAACACTTTAATTTTGTTGCCTTGATTTTTAAGTATAAACTAATCTTTATTATCATTAGTAAAAGTTACTAATTTTTTTAATTTAAATAATTAGTATTTCATTAAAGCTTGACCAGAAGTTTTCTTTTTTATCAAGAAATATCCATCATCATTATTTTTATTAAAAATTATAAAATTTTAAATTTTATTTTTGAAACATATAATGTCTTATACCATAAACTGATACACCATACATCAAAAAATAAGCGCAACACCTGTTAATTTGAATTACTAAATTTTTTGTTGTCCTTTTTTCATTTAAAAAAACTTATTCCATTTCAATTAAAGAACAAGAAGGGCCTGCAGTCCTCACTAGGTGTTTTTTATTTTAATTTTTTTTTCCGTTGTTACTAATTATTAAACTTGTTATTAGTTTTACACTTTCTTTTTTTTTTATTATTCCTTTTTATATTCTTTATATCTATAATTATCAACACTTTAAATATAAATCTTCTTTATGGTTCAGTTACCAATAATTTCAATTCGAATTTTATAATATAGTTTTCTTTATTCTTTATTTATTTTAAACTTTACAAATATTCGCCCTTTTTCATCTTTTTTTGTAAAGAATAACATTTTATCATTTAAATCAGAAAGTGAATATTTCTTTAGTATGTGCATCATTTGGTATTTTTTCTTCAAAGTAATCATTCAAGTAATTTAGTTCAAAACTTTATATCTTTCTTAAAAAGATATTCTTTTTTTCTTTAGTTTTAAAATTTTAGTTTTAATTTAATAATATTTTTAAGTTGTCCTTTGGTTTGATATAAGGTTTGTTTTTGTTATCGATAAATGTAATAGTAAAAATATTTATTTTTATGTAAATTTAATTTAAATTGTCGCTAGTAAATTGTCTTTCTGTATATTCCTGTTTCAGATTTAATTTTGTTTTTTTAAAAAATTTAAAATGTCATTTTCAATTTGTTTGGTTAGTATCAATTATAATGCTCTTTTCTACCAGTACTGAAACTTTTAAACAAAAAATTATATAATTTTGCACTTCCACCATATCTTTTGGATCTTGAGAAGTTAAAATATACAAAATAAATTTATTATTTTCTTTATAAATAATAAAATATTTATCTAAGTTTTTGTTTTTACTTTATTTCGTGTTAATTTTAATTTTTTTGACCATTAAGTAAAATTTCATTTTTTATAATGTTGATTATTTTGTTTGATATGTTAGTCTTTATTCTATAAATATTCATTTATTTTTAATATTTTTATATAGAATAAATTGTTGAAAAGTTTAAACTTTTTGGTAATCTATTTTCTTGCTTTTAGATTGTACATGGAGTTATTTTTTTTGTCCTTTAAATCAACAGTAAATATAAAACATCTTTTTCAAAAGTATTTGTATTTTTTAATGTTATTTTCTAAACTTATTATTAATAAGTTTTTAATTGTTTTAAAAGTAAAATACACTTAACGTTTAGTTTTATCACAATAATTTTAAATTTCATTAACAATAGTAAACTATTCTGCTAACTTTCTATTTTAGTTTGTGTATTAATTTTTTGCAAAAAGTTTTTGGTTTTCAATATAAATTTAATTGGAAATTATCTGTATTTTTCATATAATTTTCTAAGTTATACAATTAATTTTTTGTTAATCTTTCGTTTAAAAAAACTTTCAGAAAAATTTTTTAAAAGGTTTACAGTATTTAAATGCGTTTGTTGTTATTTTATTTTGGATATTATGTATATATGTAGTAATTCTAGTTTGTGTGTTTTTGGATGGTTTTTTATATTAACTAAAAATTTTTTTTGTTGCACTTTCTGTTGAAAAAACAAAATAACTGACTTTATTTTTTTCACTTAAAGTTTTATTTTCTTGTTTTTAATTCTTCAGGTTGCTTGTAAACAGACAATTTCAGTTTAAAAAGTATCGTGATTTAACTAAAAATTGCATTTTCACCTTTACTATAAAAAGTATAGTTATTAGAATTGTCAATTGGATAGTTAACTTCTTTTATTAAGAATATCTTTGTACTTTACTTTTTTTATTGTTTTTCCTACAATAGTTAATTCCAAAGTTTTATGTTTTAAATTTTATTAGCAGAAAAATTTTTTTTCCATTTCAAGCTTTTAATTTATGTTTGGCAAAATATAATATTGTTTTTTCTTCATACTATTTAAATATTTTCTTTGTGATAGACTGTTGATAACAAAATAACCGTTTAATCTTAGTATTTGTCTTATTATACTTTTTTAATTTAACATAAAATGTATTATTTTTATGATCATTAAAAAAATCATAGTTTTTTTGAAATATATTTATTTCTTTTAACGTGTTTTTCTGTTTTAATTTAATAAATTTTTAGCTTCTTTTACAAGTTTTTTGTTTAATTCCTAGTAGTATCAAAAAAATAGTTTTTTTTGTTTTTTGTTTTTAAAAACGATTCAATTATTTGTTAAAAACAATGATAACTTTTTTATTATTAAGATTGTTGTTTTCTAAATCTATAGGGATTTTGTTTTAAATTTAAACTTACTTTTTATTAAAATAGGGTTGTATGATATGCTGTTTCAAAATTTAATTAAAATAAATGTTTGGGTTATATAATCCCTTTATTTTTAAAATTATTGGATGCTTTTTTGAATATTTCACTTAATTGTTCATTTTTTCTATTATTTGGTACAAATTTTTTTATTTTGATATAAAATGATTTTTTGTTTAATTCTATATATATGTCTGGAATTACTTTTTTAAACTTATTCTTTCATCAATTTTCTTTAGTTTTAGGATTTTTCTTTATTAAAAATTTCTATTACTTCTATTTCTAATACTTTTATCTTCATTTTATTATAAACGTGATTTTATTAACTTTTTCTATAATCGTTTAAAAAGGTGAGTTTGTTTCTTCTGTTAAAAAGGTCTTGAAACTTTTTATTTTATATATCTTTTGTTAAAACATAAATCTATTTTATAAAATTATTTTTATTAATAGATGTAAAAATGGATTATATTTTATTGAATAACCTTTTATAGATTATTTTAAAACAAATATTGTTATCTTTTTTTGACTAATTTAAGTTTATAAGTTAAAAGAATTTAAAAACATGTATTTTTAATCCATTTTGATAAGAAAATATCTTGTTAAAACAATATGTTATTTTTTGAAGTTTTTTAATAAAATATTTTTTTAGTTCTAATTTTTTTTTCATTTATTATATCAGTTATAAAATTTGTTAACCTTTTTATTTATTAATAATTTCTTCTTGTTTTTGTTGTATTGATCTTTATTTGTGCTGCTGTGTTTTGGTAAGTTTGGTCCTGTTTTGTACTACTACAGTTTGGAATTATTATTGGTCTTTGGATGGTGTTGGTTGTGTGGTATTAACGTTGTGATAAAACCAATAGATATATATTGGTATGAAATTACCTTAATATGATAATTTATTTTAATTTTTTCATAAAAAAACTCCTTTTATTAACCCATAAGCATTAATTTTTTTTATAATAATTTTGAACTAGAGTACTTATAAATAACTTAAACTATAAACAATTTTTAAGGTCTTTGAAAGTTTAAAATTTAAATAGTTTTAATGATTTAAAGAAAATTAGAGAAAAAATTATTTATGTGTGTGTGTGTGGTATTTCTTACATTATTATTATTTTCGAACTTTTAACTTAGTTTAAAAGTTTTAAATAGTTTTTGGTTTTTGTAAACTAAATAAATTTTTTATTTAGTTTTTTATAATATTAAAAGTATTATAACATTAATAAAAAATTAATTACTTTTAAATTTTTTTAAAAAAAGTTTTTATAACTTTTGTTTTCCAATTTCTTTTCGACAAGTAAAGTATTTACTATTTAGTTTATAATTATATAATATGGAATTAATAGAAAGGCAACTTCAATATTTTGACTTGATTTACAATAATTAAGGCAACTCTACCCCACAAGAACTATTATTTTTATTATTTTATATTTTGGTTCCCATCAAGTAATAACTTTTTTATCAAGTTTTTTTAAGTCTAAAGATCTATTTAAAGAAGCTTTTATAGTCTTTTGGATAACAATAGAAGCTAAGTTACTCTACAGCAAAAAGCTTTTTAAAAGAAAAAGGAGTAATAATATTTCTTTTTTAAAAGTTTTTATTCTTGTTTTTTTAAGAGTTGAAAAAATGAAATAAATAAAATCACTATCCAGAAGGATATGGGTAGTAATTCAGCTTCTGGATCACAAGACGGACGTTTAGTTCATAACTTAACGTCGTTATATTTAGTAATAATTAAACCGAAGTATCAAAAGGTTGTATATGGGATTTTTCATCTTCTAATGCTTTTACTAAAGGATTTATTATTGTTTTTTTACAAACATCAAGTAAATCAGGGTTTTTAAAAGTTAAAGGACCAATACATCCCATTCCACCTGTATTAGGACCTTGATCATTGTCATAAATTGGTTTATAGTCTTTTACTGGTATCATCATTTGATAATTGCTTTGGTTAAATAAACCAATTCAACTAAACTCTTCACCACTTAAAAACTCTTCAATAACAACTCTGTTATATTTTTTTTGAAAAACATTGTTTATTAAAAATATCATTTAAAAACTCTTTAGCTTCAGAAAATGTTTTTGCTACACAAACTCCTTTTCCGGCTGCTAAGCCATCATATTTAATAACGATAGGAAAAACATTATTTTCTTTAATATATCTTATAGAATCAATATAGTTATTAAATACTTCAAATTTTGCTGTTGGAATATTATACTTTTTTAAAAGTTTTTTTGTAAATATTTTAGAGCTTTCTAATTTGGTTGCTAATTGGTTAGGTCCTATAATATGTAAATCATTATCTTCGAAATAATCTACTATACCATTTTCAAGATACTTTTCTTGTCCTACTACTGTAAAATCTATTTTATTTTCTAAAATAAAAACTTTTAAAGCTTGAAAATCATTAATATCTAAAGTTGAATTTATAATAATTTTTTCTTCTTTAATTGAACTTTGACCAGGAGCTATTATACACTCTTTTACAAAAACAGAAGAAGCTAATTTTCTTGCAATAGCGTGTTCTCTTCCACCACTACCTAATATTAAAACTTTATATTTATCTAAGAGTAAAAGGTTTTTGTCTTGCATAATAATGTTGTTTATATCTTATTAGTGTTTAAATAGTCGTTTTCCTGTAAATACCATGGCAATACCAAGTTCATCAGCTCTTTTGATAACCTTTTTATCATTAATTGAACCACCTGGTTGAACTATTGCTTTAATATTTTTTCCTTTAATTAGTTCGAAAAAGTCATCAAAAGGAAAAAATGCATCACTAGCTAAATATCCTGTATGAAGTTTGTCTCCTGCTTGAGCAACTGCCATTTTTACACAGTTAACCCTATTTGGTTGACCAGCACCAACTCCAAGAGTTTGAAGGTCTTGAGAAATAACTATAGCGTTTGAACCTACTTTTTCAACTACTTTTCAACCAAACTTAAGTTGTTTAAAATCTTCATCACTTACTTTAGTTTTAGTAACTACTTTTCAAGTATTTAAATCAATATCATTAACCAATTTAGTTTGTTTAGTTAATAACTTATTAAATGTTCTATAGTCATACTTTACATCCTTTAAAATATCAAATTCATTTTCATAATCATAAATTAATAACTTTTTCTTTTTCTTTAAAAAGTTAAAAGCTTCTGCTGTAAAACTTTTTGCAATTACACAAACTATAAAAATTGATGTCATATCTTTTGCTAAATTTAAATCAACTTCGTGGTTTGTAAAGATGATGCACCCAAAAGGTGAGATAGGATCGCCAGTCATCATTTTCTTTCAAACCTTTGTTTTATCGTTTTCAATAACAACAGAACAAGGTATATTATGCTTAATTGAAACAAAAACCTTTTCATTTGAAAAAGCATAGTCGTTTAGAATTGTCATTCCAGAACCAATTGCAGCATACATATCCAAAACATTATTGTAAGTTGTTACAGGTCCAGAAAGTTTATTTATATTCTTTAGCCAATTGTTTGTACTATCAAGAGTATACAAAGTTCCTGTTTGATCTGGATTTTCACCATATCTAAAGTCATGAATTTTTGAAGCAGATAAAATAATGCTTTCTTCATCATCTTTAGTTTTATCAACACTTTCAAAGTACTTATAAATTGCAAAATCATAATCAAGACAGTGTTTAAATGATTTTTTAGCTAAATATAAGTTAAAGTTTTTTTTAATATCATTGTTGTTTTCTTTTAGTTGAGAAATAACTTTTTTATAGTCTTTTTGATCGCAAACACTAATAACACTGTTATGATTTTTTGCTGAAGCCCTTAACAAAGAAACTCCACCAATATCAATAAACTCTAATTTTGTTTTATGCATTAGCTCTTTTTTATTTGCTTTTTCTGCAAAAGGATAAAGGTTGCAAACCACCATATCAATATGTTTTAAATTATTGTCAAATAACTCTTTTTTATGTTCTTGATTATCTTTATCAGCTAAAATTGAAGCGTAAATATTATAGTTTAAACTTTTTACTCTTCCGTTTAGTATAGGACTAAGTTTAAACTCTTTTTCAATTGAATAAACTTCAAGGTTGTTATTTCTTAAGTAATTAAAAGTTCCAGTAGTACAAACTACTTTTCACTTTAAAGTTATAAGTTCTTTAACAAAATTAACGACATTTGTTTTATCTGAAAGTGATAAAAGGGCTATTTTCTTTTTCATAACATTATACTATAATTTACTTTCTTATTATCTATTTATTTAATTTTATTTTTTATATATTTATTATATATTATATAACCAATTATAATAAGTAAAATTATTCCAAAAACAACATTAAAAGCAATTATAATAAAGATAAAATTTATATTTGATGTTGTTACAGTATTTTGTTTTTTATAAAAAAATCTTTTATTTATTGCTTCATTATACTTTTTTTTTGTAATTTCATTATGAAAACCATTAAAGTATAAAGTTTTAAAGTTATTTTCTGAATCTTTAAAGGTAACTGAATATAAAAGAGAACTTGAACCAAATAAAGAAATTTCAAAAAACTCTGTTTTGGTTGTAATATATTTTGTTTTATCTTGATGATTTAAACTAATAATTTTTTTCATATTATTTTCTAACGTTAATAGTATATATTCAGTTTTTTTAAATCATATCTTATCAACATCTTTAAACTTATCAACTATATATATATCTTTTGTAATGTCTTTTAAGTCTAAGTTAAAAAGTTTTTTTATATTCTGTTTATAAGTGATTTGATAACAAAGTTTTAAATGAAAATTATTATATATAAGTTGTTTATTAATTTTTATATACTTATCTATTACTAAAGTTTTTTTGTTATTTTTCATTTGATACAGTGAATTTGTTTTGTCTTCGTTAATAATATTGTAAAAAACATCATTAATACTTTTAAAAGTATTGCTCATTCTTAAATCTTTATCAATTAAATTATTGTATTCTTTAGTGAACAAAAGTTTTTCAGTATTGTCAGTTAAAGTATCAGAATATAAAACTTTATTTTTATTTTCTAAAGTTAATTCAAAGTAATAAGTATCATTTATTTTTTTTCTTTCAAAAGTAATAAAGTTTTTTGGTAATAAAATATTTTTAAAAAAAAATTTTTTTATATTACTTTTAAAAGATATTAAAAAATAATTTTTTTGTTTATAAGTTAAAAATTTAATATTTTTAATATTTTTAATAGCTATTTTTTTAAATTTATTAGTGGGATTATCATATTTTAATAAATTTCAATTTGAATTACTTTTTATTTTTGCATAAATAAAATTATTATCTTTATATATTTTTATTGATTGATAATTATTGACTGAAAGAAAATCTTTTGTTTTTTCTAAAAATTTAAAATCAAAAAGTTTTTTATTATTATCTTTAATTGTTGTTTCAATATATAGCTTATTAAAAATTCTTTTTATCTTTAGTTCATAATAAAAAGAGAGTTTTTCAATTAAATTAAGATCATAAAGTTTTTTTTGTCGATTTTTAAATTTTATTTCAACATAATTCGTTTTTTTTATTGGTTTTATTAAAAAATTATAATAATTTACTATTGGTTTTTTTTGTTCATTATTAAAAAAATATAATG
>CAJQUW010013840.1:0-19124 GCA_907163375.1 Prostheceraeus crozeri | reverse complement strand
CTCAAGAAGCACACAATTGCGAGTTAATTGGCCTATCGAATCTCCCACCCCCACGAAGTTGAACCCGTTGGGACTTGGTGGGGGACAAATGGAAAGCAAAACTGCATAAACTTGACAAAAGGGTGGCTCTCACAGTTCAGGCTACATCGGCGAGCAGTGAACGCTTGTTTTCTTGGCGATATGGAAAATTTGGAAACAATATTCGATAAAAAGGAAGGAATCAATTTAAACGAAGGAAACGGCAAAAGCAACATTGTTTTTTGCACTAACATCTCTGACTGAAGTTAAAAATCTAACACTTTCCGACAATTAGTCAATACCTTGATTTTGTTTCATTAACATTAAAATATTGCTTTAATCAAAAAATATGTGTTTTCTTCGAATACCAATTTAACAATAATGAAAAGAAAAAAGTTCAAGGCGAACTGTCCTGCCTTTACAAATACACGTCGCTAAGTTTTGGCCTGACGACTATCCAATTATGATACTAACTGGAATTCCAACTATGATGATGCAAAATATCATTTTGATGATAATTCTTCTAATGGATAAGGAGGCCTACGTACATGTAAATGGATGATTGATGACAATTTGCTCGATTAGCAAGTAAATAACCTCTCGCCCCACCCCGCCCCCCTCGCCTCTACTGTGAAGCCATAGTTAAGCTTTTTCACTGATCTTGGCATGTTTTGATCGGTTAACCAGTTAATTTGTATTTTTTAGCCGCTGCAATACGTGTAAAGCCAGAGTGGTTAGGCATTTTTTATCACCAGCATCACGCTGATTGCGATTTGACATACCAAAAACAAATAGCGCTTGCAATCCAATTATGCACGACACATAGAGTATGCATATAGGGCAGAGTAGCAACTCAGCATTAATAAAATCCCCAAGTGTATGCAAGGCCTTCGATTTTTATCACAAATGAATTCGAGTTGAGACCCAGTACCAGATGAGAGACAATAATATTCTTGCAGTTTTAAAGAAATTAACACGGAATTGACCGATCATGATAGCAATGCAGTATCTCACAAATCCTTCGTGTGATGGCAACCTTGGAGAGGTAATGTTTGTTAAAAAGAACAATTAGATTAGTTACTATCGATTATGTACTACTATATATATATATATATATATATATATATATATATATATATATATATATAGAAATAAACTGAAGGTGATCGTTCATTCAATGTGGGATGAAGGAGCTTGATCATAGCTTTTTCTTTTAGTTCGCGCTCTATTCGAGTGGCGCCTGGATGTAATTGGTAGATGGGAGCAGCCTCAAACATGGGATTCATGCCGTTCGCACAAACAGCTATATGCCTGCTAACCTCTAAAATTCTGTAGTTAGCATGAAAAGCATGAAATGTATGAATCGCACAATGATGATATTCCTTTTTTAGGATAAGCATTGTCTCTGTCTTCAACTTGTCATCTATTGGTCTTGACGATGCATCCAAACTTTTATTATCTAAAGGTTCCAAATTTGCACCTATTCCAAATAAGAATACTTGCATGATAGAGGGAGAAGTAACTGAGTTTTGTAGGAGGCTTCGCCTATCTGATTTTTATAAGGACGATGTTGATGAAACTTCTAGACATTTCAAATGTAACAAATCAGATTTTTGTCCCTCCGAAAAGGGTGAATAGCCAACTTGATACTTTGATAGATGTGATTACTAATAGTACGGCTAATATGGTAGACGATCAAAATAGACGTCATTATAATTTGTCTAAACTCGAGAACAAATGTTTGAATAACCTTAAGAAGAATGAGTCACTACACATAACTAAGGCTGATAAAGGTGGTGCTATAGTAGTTCTTGATTATCAGTTCTACAGAATGAGGATGTTTGAAGAACATTTACACGATAATGATGCATACACCTTCATAGCTCACTATAATGTCAACAGCACATTAAGCAAGATAAAAACACTAATAAGAGAAAATGACAATTCGTGTAAGTTTACGAAAACTGAAAAAGAATTTCTGACGCATTTCAATTGTCAAACTCCTTACATTTATGGTCTGCCTAAATTACACAAGCATGAGGATCATTTCTCCAATATCAATGTGGACAATTTCGGCTGTACAGTTATCTCCCCTCCATCCGATCTCAAATTTCGTCCGATAGTGTCGTGCACTTTCTCTCCCACAAGTCATCTGAGTTCCTTTACTGATGATCTTCTCAAGCCGTTTGTTCCTTTGGTGCCGAGTTACTGCAGAGATACGCTTCATTTTTTGGAAATTATGGCATCTTGTTGCACCTGTGGATTTGATTATTGATGACATCTTGCTTGCCCCATTTGATGTGTATCACTATACACTAAAATACCTCTTTCTTTTGGGTATAAGAGGCTATCAGTTTCTGGATATATAAACGAAAAACGTTCTTATATCCCGGAAAGGTTCTCTAACGAGTTCATAATTTCAGCTGTTCTTTAGAAAATAATTACTTTGCTTTCGAAGATTCTATCTACTTGCAGACATCAGGAACGGCCATGGGCACAAAAATGGCCCCTACATTTGCTATTCTTGTAATGGGTTTCTTAGAGGAAAAGCTTTATCACACTGTGAGAGAAATGTATAATAATGATATCTCTTCAAAAATTATAGCGAGGTGGACTCGCTACATGATGATTGTTGGATTGTGTGGGATCGTAGCTTTGGCTGTATAAAAGAATTTTGTGCGATTTTGAATAACTTACATGATAACATAAAATTTACAATGGAATGCAGCGAAAGTCAGATGCATTTTTTAGACGTTCAAATTTACAAACACAACAATAAATTAGAATATGACATTTATAGAAAGGTCACCGACAGTCAAAGCTATGTCCCTTTTACCTCTGCTCATCCGAAGCATATCTTATTAAATATCCCTTTTGTGTTAGCGAGACGTATTTATACGATTGTTTCTAATAATGACAGGAAGGCAGGAATTAGCGACTCTAAAACCCAGTTTGCTAAAATTAAAGTATCCATCAGATCTTATTGATAGTGCATTTTCCCGTGCTTCTCGTTGTGATACCAGAATTGTAGAGAAGTTTGATAATAAAGCTATTCCTTACATTTGTACATTTAATAAAAATAACCCCAACGTTTTTGCAAATGTGATAAAACCTGTTTCCGACAGCTTGAAATTGATAACCCCTTTCCAGGATCGTAAAATCTTCAGATCATACGGTCAACCCCCCATCTTTGCTCAGAATTTTAAATAAGAATTATCGCCCTACTATTACCGGCGTCTCCAGATGTGGGGACCCACGCTGTGGTTGTTGCGATTTTTTGATCACGGGCACATCTATCAACTTAAAGTGTGGCAATTATACCAGGACTTTTTCTATCAAGAAGAACTTGAATTGTTTGTCCAAAAATGTCATTTATATTTTGAGATGTAGATCTTGCAATGAGTTTTATGTGGGGCAGACTGGCGATTTATTTAGAAACAGACTGACTGTCCATAGACAACATATTTTTCATGCTAACTACAGAATTTTAGAGGTTAGCAGGCATATAGCTGTTTGTGCGGAACGGCATGAATCCATGTTTGAGGCTGCTCCCATCTACCAATTACATCCAGGCGCCACTCGAATAGAGCGCGAACTAAAAGAAAAAGCTATGATCAAGCTCCTTCATCCCACATTGAATGAACGATCACCTTAAGTTTATTTCTATGTATTATTTTATATTATGTGCTATTGATTTCAAATACATTCATTTTCCATGAATAGCCTGCATCAACAGGTGAAACCGGTTGGAAATTAAGTTAATGACTTTTTCCTGAGTTTTCTACTATTTACATTATTTCCATTTTGATTACTCTGTTTTTGTATTATATATATATATATATATATATATATATATATTCAGAAAGGAAAAACAATTTTTCTTTGACCGGACATGTTTCGATGTTCAATACATCATCATCAGCGGTGGAGTAACAAACAGAGACAGTTCATCTTTCTTAAATATCAAGTCACAACACATAATTACAGTTCACAAAGCTTCACAGTCGCACTTTCATACAATAAATCAATTGGTAAAACCTAAATCTTAAAATCGAGCAATATGTACATACTATTTACAAAAATTAAAAGGCAGCATGTACAAATTTACAGATTTAGACAGAGAGCATAAGAGCCATTCCTTTCATTAGCAAGATTGTCATTGCTTTTTATCAAAATTGATTCAAGAATAAAGGGCTGATTGCTTTTACCTATTATCGAAAAATTTTCTATTTTAGGGCTATGCGGATGAGTAGACACTTCAGTGGGTGAAGGGTACCCCTTGAGGTGTTCAGAAATCCGAGTCGAGATGGCATCTATATGCCATTTTCTGCGTATGCCCCGTTGACGTACAGACTTTCTGCGATGCGCTCTCTGTTTTATAGAGCGTTCAAAATTTGTTCGAACCGCAAGCTGTATGAAGTTTCTGCTAATGAGATTTCCAAAATTTTTGCCGAAAATGGTTTTGATATCAAAACAATTAACAGAATCAAAGAGAAGGTCGAAAGGAGTGTTGAGAGCAGGGGCCAGCTCAGAGACTCTCAGCCAGAAACTGAGCAGTTACAGAGGAAAGTTGTAACTTGGTCCGTTCCTTTCATTAGCCATGCTGAAAAAGAAATGAAAAATAAAATTCGTTCCATCAACAATCTTCTTCCGGCGAATATCGAAATTCGGCCGGTTTTTAAAATTCAAAAGCTCATTACTCAATTTCCTAATAAAGACAGAATTCCGAGTGAATTGAAATCATCTATTGTATATCAATACTCCTGTCACCGCTGTAATATGCGGTACATCGGCGCCACTAAGCGCCATCTCTCGACTCGGATTTCTGAACACCTCAAGGGGTACCTTCACCCACTGAAGTGTCTACTCATCCGCATAGCCCTAAAATAGAAAATTTTTCGATAATAGGTGGTTTAAAAGCAATCAGCCCTTTATTCTTGAATTCAATTTTGATAAAAAGCAATGACAATCTTGCTAATGAAAGGAATGGCTCTTATACTCTCTGTCTAAATCTGTAAATTTGTACATGCTGCCTTGTAATTTTTGTAAATAGTATGTACATATTGCTCGATTTTAAGATTTTAGGTTTTACCAATTGATTTATTGTATGAAAGTGCGACTGTGAAGCTTTGTGTACTGTAATTATGTGTTGTGACTTGATATTTAAGAAAGATGAACTGTCTCTGTTTGTTACTCCACCGCTGATGATGATGTATTGAACATCGAAACATGTCCGGTCAAAGAAAAATTGTTTTTCCTTTCTGAATATGAAATGCCTGGGCACTCTATGCGTAAATATATATATATATATATATATATATATATATATATATATATATATATATATATATATATATATATATATATATATATATATATATGCTACTATTATATACACAATTATAAAACTCACTTACTTTCAATTATAACGTTTCTCGCTGTTGCAATTACTCCTTACCAATTATATGCTACTATATATTACTTTAATGCTCATCCTTATTAGTAAGATTACGAGTATCAACAAGTGTGATATAATTAACTTCAAAAGATGAAAATTGATGAGTCCACATTTCTATTCATATTCAAGAAAGGAAACATATAAATTCATTGAATCCTAGAATCATGCCGATGAAAATTGAACCAAAGCTTGTATTTTCAGCCAAGGAGCACAATGGGATCTCAAATTTTCCATGAAGACTTGCATTAAAATGCAGTTCAGGAAATTTCCTTGATAATCAGCTTAATTTCCACTTAATTAAGACACCTGTTAGTAATTGTTCATTCCTTTTTGATATCTAATAAGTTTCATACTAATTATAATGCAGGTTACCAAAGCAAATCTCTTAGTTATGTAAATACAAATAATAATTTGCAAGAATTTAACTTCTGTGTGATAAAAAAATTTCAAGATCGTAGGAAACGTGGATACCTCCGCGCATAAAACTGAATCTTTCATATAAAATATGTTCATTGTATTGTTGACATTTTTGAGTTGACAGTCTACCATTACTGCTGTGTTTTTACTTCGATAGATTAATTCCTTCTTGTCTAGATTATTGAGTAATTTTTAGCTTTATGGACATGTACATTAACTCTCATAGAGATATCTAGCAACTTTTATCTGACGATTAAAGATAATAGCAAGTTCCTTGGTGTCTGAATTACCTCACAGTGTCCTGATTACCCCCATCTTACGGTACACATACATTACTTTATGATCGGGGGGGGGGGGGGGAATGGCATACCATGCATACAATTAATTGCAAGGAATCTATGTAGGACGTAGAATAATGTTGGGCAATCAAGTTGGGATAGCGGGTCACCAATTTTAAAAGACAGCAGTTGATTTTGAATTCTCTAATCCCTTTCTTTTCGGTGCACATAGGGACTGCTGCACCGTGCATATTGGTCGTATTACCCTTCATAACATAATTCTATATGCAAATGCATACAGAAGTATTGTACATAATTTGTTTGCTATTAAGGAATGACAATTTACATTCTCAAATCCACTTGAATATGGAAAGTGAATAGGCCTATCACTAATTATGGAACTTTTTCTCTTGTGTTATTTTAGTGTCAATTTTATGCTGCTGGTGATATGAATTAATGACCAGTTTTCATCGAGAAAATAACGGTTTGTAAGTGCAATACAACTGTCTGCCTACACATGCCGCACAAGATAAAATCACATAAGACCGCGGGAACGTAATCTACATGCACTTCCTGTTTTTTTGAGTCGACACTACCTACGACGAGTTTTCTATCGTTCGAGAAATTCGCTCTTGTAGAGATCTCGACGATGCTATTTTATTGTTTAGGATATCAAGCTACTGCAAATTGCCACTGTGTCACATACACAGAGCAATTTTATTTCAATTCGTCGTTATAGCTGTCGCTATCGGTCCAATCTGAGCGCATCATTAGGCCTCACGAGTTTCCATTCTTCTGCAAAATGGTAGTTATCTGGAGATAATTAACGAATATCGGCGCGTAAATGACTAGCTGGCCATCAATAAACAGCGAGTGTCATTCTAACTAACAAAAGGAAAGGCGAAAAGTCGTATTTCAATGTTGTAGATTTCAATTTGTCAGTTAAATTCACCGATAGACTTCTCCCGTATCTAAACAAAGACATAGATATAGTCCGAGAACTGCTGACATTTCCTTCCTAAATTCGCGTACGAGTTTGTTATCAATTTTAATTTACGTAGATTGACACCCAACATCAGTAGAACGACAATTCTTTAGCTATGCTTCCAGTCGTCTAGCAAGATGCGCAGCGTCAAAAATCGCGACTTGCTTATGTAGATCCATGTACCTCCGAGTTTGGTACACACAATAACGTGATGATTAAGAATTCATTTAAAAATCAAAATAATTTTTTTATTTTTACTACTGTGAATGCAATTTTAGGGCAGATATCTCCAGCAGCAGGCAGAAATGCGACATGCCTCACTGCAGATAAACAAACAGACTGTCCTGATCACAAAATGGTATTTAAGGAATTTATTGTAGGCGCAACACGCTTTTATTCTTCGGAAGATCTAACAGCATTCAACGAGATCGGTGTCTGACTGACCAGTTGAAATTGTCATCAATATACAGCTAGTAGTAGTAGTTCCACTAACTTAAAGTAAAGCAACCCGCAAAGCGAGAAGTCGGATTTCTATGGATGAAGTCACACGGTTGAAATAAATACTGAAAAACAGAACCATTGTTGAAAAGATATCGAACCGATTCATAACAGATCACAATTAGCAGTGATCTGATGAGCTGAAATATCATGCTAGAAACTAAAACAATAAATAAGAATGATCGAAGTGTATCACCTACAGGTGACGCGGAACTGTCTTGTCGGAATACAATGGAAGCATAAAGTCAAATAGAAGTCAAAATATGAACTGTCTGTCTCACATTTACCATCTGCTACATAATTCACAAAGTCAATAAGAAAAACATGTTGTACTTAAAAGAAATTCTATAAATATCATTTTGTGATCAGAAGAGACTGTTTGTTTATCGGCGACAATAACATCGGCTGGCTGTCATGACGTTTTCATTGTCTTTAACAGCACCGGTAATGAGGAATGTCGTATTTCTGCTTGCTGATGGGATCATAATCATAAAAGTGAAAATCTCATTTTGAGTTTTTAAATGAATGTTGAATCATTACATTGTGTGCACCAAACTGAAAAGTACATGGATCTACATAAACAAATGGGATTTTGCGATGCTTGAGACTCTGTAACTTGCAAGACGAGTGAGGTACAACTTAAGAATTGTCGTTTTACTGATGTTGGGTGACAATCTACAAATTAAAATTGATAAGAAGCTCTTGCTCGAATTTAGGAAGAAATGTCAGTAGCTCTCATGCTAATAATAGTCTTGTGCTTAATCGACATTCTCCGCAGCATTTGACATTATTTTGTACAATCTGGAAGGGAATCGATGCCTAAATGCCAGGATGTGAATCCTGATTGCTTGTTTTTTTGCCAGCATCTTCAGTAAATCACGTTTCCCTCCTCGAAATGTCTTGTTGAACTTCAATCAACTATACATCAAACAAAGCTCATACAACGATCTTCTTTTAATGGGAAATTTGATTAATTGTCTTACTTGAAAGTCTTCTTTGATATACTACCCTTTGTAATCAAATAGTAGGCCTAACTGATATGGTCCAGTTATTCGATGCTTTATGACAATCATTTGTTGTTAAATGAAAAGACAGGTAGAATAAAATGTTTCTTATTTAGCTGAAGAAGACTGTTGTCAACGATAGCCTTCAAGCACTTCTCGTCGTGGTACAACAATCCGGTCATCTCTCTTTGTCCTCTCCTGAATTTTTATATCTTCCTTCCATCGCTATATGCCTCACATTTCTCACATCGATGCTACACATTGCAGTGACCACGAGCTGCCTTCTACGTTGATTTCAGCCGCGTTCACACGAGGTAACTTGGTGAGCGGTAACTAGTGACACTGCTTCACACACCGACACACGCTGTCAATTTCGCGCGCGTCATGAGAGAAAGAGAGAATTCGAAGGCAGAATTCAGTTACCCGGTTCACTACCCCCGAGACACTTGATGTTCAGTCACCACTCACCAAGTTACCCTCGTGTAAACGCGGCTTTAGGGATATCAGCTATGCACGTGTTGCGGACAGATCGTGACACGTGGACGAAGTTTGCCTCTTCATTTACTTTATGACATAATTATTATATAATAATATAATATATGGATAGTAAAATACAGTACATGCACATAAAATATATATACAATAAAATCATATTTAATTTTTTTTGATTTAATATTATGTATTGTCTTGCTGCTTAAATTCGCAATTAATGCAAGAATCTGATAAACTTTCTACTGTAGAGGATAGCCGTTAACAGGAGTTGACGATTGTTCATTCTGTTGATCAGACCAGAAGGCTGATGATGAAAAAGTCTCCTTGCTTTTCGGCGTAATAATTGTAATTATATGTAAAAGAAAATTTACAAGGTCCCGACGCGTTTCGCGAATTCTCGCTTTGTCTAGGGACGATCGTGAAGGGGACAAACTGACAGTCAAACTCGTCTTAAAATAGATGATGGTGAGTTGGATTTAAAATACGGTCAGTTCATGCTTGCGATTCAGTGAGGGACAAATCATCTTTATGTGTCTCGCTTCTGACAGTCTCGTGTCTAGCGCGTCACTGCACTTTTCCAGGATGTCTAAGTCATAGTCATCAATAGATATCAGGCCATGCTGCGAATGTTCACCTAAAGCACTAGACCTGTCCTGCTTCTGGATCGCACGTTTATGTTCCATGAAGCGGAATTTGAAAGGTCTGCAGGTTTGGCCAACATAAATTTGATTGCAAATTTTGCAAGTGAATTTATAAATTAGGAAACGGTCTGTACATTTGTTTTTGGCAGGCAACCGAGTGCAAATGTAACAATCTTCATGTTTTAGTTTTTTGTTTTTATTTTTTAAACTACAATAAAGTGATTTGTTTGGGGTGCTAATCAACTTCGCGGGTAATTCGTATTTTTTCATTAAGTGACGAATTTTATTGTCTGTATGATCATTGATGAAACGTAATTTTAAGTTACTAGTATTCTGCGAGACTGTTTTATTTCTAGACTTAGATTTTCTAGAGAAATTGTGGGTGAACCCGTTGTTTTTTAATTTTATGTCCAACTTATTGAGGGATTTCAATTTGCAAATGATCAAGTGAAGTATTTGAAAAACCGCCTCAACCTCGTCTTCCTACAAACATGTTTGGATTACCATGTAACGCCGAAGGTTGCCAAGATTAAGATCCCCTCAATCACTGAAGAAAGTGCAGCAATAACCACGAAGAAAACAAGTTTGGAGATGGAAGTCATCCGACAGCAGTTAAGAAGCTTACAGTTGAAAGAAAGCAACAGTGAGTCGAGAAGAGGTTTCGAGTACCTCCATCTAGTACGAAGATGGAAAAAGGAGAATATCGAACAGTTGCTGTGCAAACTCAATGCAGCGTGGTCAAAAGAAGAAACAAGGATCTACGAAACTCACAAGAAGAAATGGTGTCAACTCACAGGAAGGAATTATCCAGTGTCTCGAGGTGAATATGAAGAAAAGCAATCACCGAAGTTTCCTTTCCCTTATTATGACACTTTTTTATGTATTTCACCTGTGTCTGATCCTTTGAACACTAGTGGCGTTTTTGATGAGTTGGTGAGTTGTGAAATACCGTCAGTTCTAAAAGACCTTTTTCAAAAAGGTCCTAAGTACCGTATTCCTCATAAAGTTGATAACAACCTTATTTCTAATGCTGAGAAAGAGCTTGACAAGCTCATTTATCGTATAAGATGGAAAAATGCCATATCTGATAACGACTGCACTGATAATAGGCTAAAAATACCTTTTGGCAGAAACCGAATTACTCTACCCCCAAAATTGTCGGAAAAAGAGGAATCGAACCTACAACTTTTTCGTTATGAAGTTATGAATCTAATAAAACAACAGAAAAGTCATAACAATCAAAAAGTAAAAAGAATTTCTAAAAACATTAGTGATTCCAAAATCTTCATGAAAGAAAATAACCTCACAGTGGCCCCGTCAGATAAAAACAATAGATTAATTCTTATTAACAGCGAAGATTTGATAGATCAAACCGAATCTGTCCTAAATGATGAGACCACATACAGAAAACTTGAAAAATCGAACAACAATAAATTAGAAAAACAAGCTAACATGATTATCAGATCTGCTTGTAAAAATAATTTCACAAAAAAGAAGTTGAGCAATTGTTGAGCTGTGGTACCGAAGCAGCATCGTTTAGAACGGTCATAAAAGACACAAAGAAATGTGTGAAAACGGACTTTATCCAGTCCGCCCGATTGCTTCATGTATCAATAACCCTACTCAGAAGATAGATTGGCTTGTGACTAGAATACTAACTCAACTGATGGAATTGATTCCAGCCCATTTAAAAAACACAGAAGATCTGATCTTAAAACTAAAAAACATAGAAAGAAGTTGCAAAACCAATACCATCTTCTTATCCCTTGATGTTAAAAACTTGTACCCCAGCATCCGATTGCTGAAGCAATTTCAGAAGTTATAAACTTTACCGCTGAAATTGGGATAAAATAAATAATTACGGCCTTGACCTTCAGTCGATAGAAAATATGTTAAAATTTATCTGCTACAATTACGAAATACAGTATAACGGTAATTTCTTCCAACAAATCAAAGGCTGTCCGATGGGCACACATTTCAGCCCACCATTCAGCTAACCAAAAACTTACAGCGGTTATTTTTATGAACAGCTTAGAAAACAAAGCTCTGAAAAAATTGAAAGACAATCATAATATTTCGCCAGACATGTACGCAAGGTACATTGATGATATAATAATGGGTCCATTCCCGACCAATGCAGATTTCGATATCATATTCGAAACTTTCAACAGTATAAATATGATATTAACTTCACTATTGAGGTGCGGACAAAACTCTTAACTTCTTAGATATTAGTATAAGCAATGCTAACAAAAAGATACTATACTGTTGGTCAAAAAGAAATGCAATCGGGAATTTCACTAAGAAAAGATATTTTTGTCCTGCTCACATAAATCCAATTTTGTCACTAGTAGTATTAATAATGTTACTAAAAGATGCAACAACGAACATGACTTGAAGAAATCCCTCAATAAGTTGGACATAAAATTAAAAAACAACGGGTTCACTCACAATTTCTCTAGAAAATCTAAGTCTAGAAATAAAACAGTCTCGCAGAATACTAGTAACTTAAAATTACGTTTCATCAATGATCATACAGACAATAAAATTCGTCACTTAATGAAAAAAATACGAATTACCGGAAGTTGATTAGCACCCCAAACAAATCACTTTATTGTAGTTTAAAAAATAAAAACAAAAAACTAAAACATGAAGATTGTTACATTTGCACTCGGTTGCCTGCCAAAAACAAATGTACAGACCGTTGCCTAATTTATAAATTCACTTGCAAAATTTGCAATCAAATTTATGTTGGCCAAACCTGCAGACCTTTCAAATTCCGCTTCATGGAACATAAACGTGCAATCCAGAAGCAGGACAGGTCTAGTGCTTTAGGTGAACATTCGCAGCATGGCCTGATATCTATTAATGACTATGACTTAGACATCCTGGAAAAGTGCAGTGACGCGCTAGACACGAGACTGTCAGAAGCGAGACACATAAAGATGATTTGTCCCTCACTGAATCGCAAGCATGAACTGACCGTATTTTAAATCCAACTCACCATCATCTATTTTAAGACGAGTTTGACTGTCAGTTTGTCCCCTTCACGATCGTCCCTAGACAAAGCGAGAATTCGCGAAACGCGTCGGGACCTTGTAAATTTTCTTTTACATATAATTACAATTATTACGCCGAAAAGCAAGGAGACTTTTTCATCATCAGCCTTCTGGTCTGATCAACAGAATGAATAAACTTTCTACTACCTATGTTATGAATAAAGTGCTTGAATAAATGAAGTTGAATAATGTATGACATGTTTTCTGACTATTGATCATTGGAGTCCAATAGACCCCAATCGTCTGGACAGGGAACATAAAGAAGCTATGTTCATAGCACACTTCAAGCCACATCTAAACAAGTTGAAGCATCTATGATTTTATCTCTGTTCATCTCTATATTATAACGTGTAAGTTTGAGATTCACTTAACGCCTTGAGGAGCCACTGAAGTGGTGAAACATGTTGGCGTAAATCTTGTGTTTTTCATATTTTTCCATATATATATATATATATATATATATTTTGGATTTTATCAGTAACAAAAACAGGAACAATTTTCACTTTATCAGAAAGATCAATGTTGATGTTTTTTATCCTCCTTTTCAAGTCATTGCTTTTACTCTCAATGTAAGGAACAGTCCAGTAAACACTATTGGAAGTCTCCCTGTCAGACACTATATATATATATATATAGCCAATTTCACCATCACATGATGAATTAACAAAGGAAAATTTCAACTACGAATACCTATTGATGGAAGCTCATAGAACTCAGAAGAATGATGCAAAGATGATATCGCTAGAAGGTTTGTCTATTCATGTGATGGAAAGACATTAATAAGCTATAGAGACGAAGAATTTTCTGTTTTTTTAGATATACTGTATTCATCTTACATATATGTATGTGTGTATATTTTTGGAATAATGATAATCGACACTTTCAAAGAGAAGTTGCAATAAATAATGGTACATATATCTTCAAGGAATGTAGTTAATAATAAACGATAGATTAAATTGCCATGGAAAATATGTGAGGCTTGTAGGACTCGAACCTACTATCCTAGGTTCTACCAACAGTCTACTCTGTTAAGAAAGGGAGTTTGATGCCGGATTGCAAGGATTTTAAACTGTGTCTCACAAGAACCCTTTACTATAAAACTTTTCAGCAATACTTACAATAAAGCTCCTTTTAAAATAAAGATGTTTTGGAGCTGTTGGTTCTAACCATCGAAATTATTTACAGCACAGTAAGTAAAAAGTGTCAGTTAAGGTTGCGCCTTGTTCATCAACTTTAGGTGTCACTTTTACTGACACTCAGAGGATAATTCGCTGATGAGATCGATGCAGTTCTCCGTGTCACCATTCACTAAATTGTTATTGTCTGGTGACGAAGAAGATCGATTACTGAAGGCATGCCTTTGCTTCCATAGTTTGCCCTTTTTTTCTGACTTATCATGGATCGTAAAGTGTCAGCAATCAAATCGCACGTGTAAATGAACCCTGAGGCTTCATAGCCTCTATACTTTACCTCACTACAATCCACCCACGTGCGGTGAACAACTTATTTCTTTTCCGACATAAGCCACCATTTATTCTAGTACTTTGACTTGAATTATAAATGTACAAATTAACATTTTCGACATCTTCCATAGCAATGCTTACTGAGCAAAGCAAGTTAAGTTGCTTTTGCATCATTTCGAAGGGGTTGCTTCTAGCGGCTATGATGCATTCTATATTTTTGTTTTCAATCATTTACAGGCAAAGCTTAGAGATTCTTATCGATTAAATTGATAATGTAGAACTATTTCTTTTCGTAGGTAACATTAGACCTTACCACTTGCAAAATCATTGCAAGTAGGGATAACATGTCACGTTTTTTTGAGATGCAAGCAAATCATGACTAAACGCATGTTTGGTGTAAGTATATTATCAGGCAGAATATTATCAACGTTTTACAAACAAAATTGCAAACGTAGGCCCATGATCAACCATCTACAAATCATATAACCAACGTAGTCGCTTCTACGGGGAGTGTGATTCCTTTTCATCAGATGCTTCTTACACATGTTAACCACTTCTTACCATGTTAAGGCCACGCAATGCAATGCACTCTCATTAAAGGTGCATGGCAGGCGTGAGGGGAACGTTTAGGGCACAATCTACGAAATTCCTGTATAATTAAGTGCCTGTTACATGCTGGGCCACGTGAAGGCCAAATGCTGAAATCTCTGATTGAAGGAGCGGTAACGTTTAACGCACCTACCAAATACTGCGGAAATGTCACCAAGGGTCACCAAATCGACACGGGAGCAATCGCCTCCCAACCCAACTTGTACTTCCTAGGTCGTCATAAAAAGTCCTTTGATATTCCAACAACCTATTAAAATTAAGAACTTTTTCTCCTATGAAAAAACGAAAAATCCATTCATTTGCATAAAATCCTTCTAAAATTCAAGAAAGCTCCAATGCAAAATGAAGAACCCATACTGATGCTGAAATCTTTGCAAGAACTTTATTTTCATAAGAGTACAACTGTCTTTCCACCAACTGAAGCTGCGCCATTTGTATGCGGCCGTGTCAAGAAATTCCGGAAAAATTTCAGGAAATTTATGTAATAGCGGTTTTCTGATTTACGAGCATATGAGTTTGCCAGTCAGCAATTTAGATTGGTGGGGACGCGGCGGGATGGAAATGTCATAACTCCGGAAGCCATATCGTAAATACAATGAATGAAATTAGATAAACTGTTGATCAAATTGTCGTGCAAAAGACAAGCAGCTGAGAGGACTCGAATCTGCGACTCCAGGTCATGTAGACCTGTCGATGTCGCTCTACCACTGAAGTCTTTTGTTTCCATGGTAGCACTCATTTGAAGACATTCCTACGTTCCCTTATCAGTAAGTATGTTTGATAGCATAATATTATGCCCACTTAATCTTTGAGCCTCAAAATTTCCCCCTGTTGAAATTAATGCTGCAAATTGAAATTCAATTTATGAGCTTATCATTATTAAGCTTACTTAATGTATAATTTTTTGCGCTATACACATTTGTATTTTATTGCTTATTAAAATACTTAAATTATTATTTTGCTTGATTCAATCCTGCTGAAGAATCATGAAGCGCTGGACATTATTACCTGACATATTTAATGAAAAACTCTTCGTTTGTAATTTTTTTCTAATTTTAGGTTAAAATTTCTGGTCATGCGTTATTCTAATTTTTTACATTTCTAGTCCGGATATTATCAGTGTCCAACATGTAGCTTGCTGTGTGCGCACTGTGTAGCAGTTTACAATATACAAAGCTTACGACACATATATGCGCAACAAGATGGCTAGGCATTCGAAAATGCTAAATTGATTTCATTTAAGTGATGATCTTGCAAGTATAATAATCAGTTATATAAGTAATTAGTTAGTTATTAAATGAAATTAATGAAAATGAAAATTATTATATTTTATTTATATATGTACGAGTATATATATATATATATATATGATATTATCTATATTATATATATATATATATATATTCTACATGTCATTTTATTATATTATATAAAACAAACTCATAAAGTAATTAATCAAAATTGATAATAAATACTAAAATTAATAAATGAATTGTAATATAGTTATATCACATAGCAATTTATAGTCAGAGAAGTACTTAAGCTATACACACCAACAGAACGGCAGGTCCCTGGCATTTTGACTGGGTAACAAATATGAGTAATGTCTATAAAACGTGTCGAATGTTGTCCGGTTATGTGCTTTCGCAAAGAAACTCTGAATGAAAGCCTTTTTGCAGAACTTTGCCGGCATAAGAAGAGTAGAAAATAGTGATAAGCGTACCAATGACGGCCAGCAAGCAATTTTAAGCTATTGCATGCACTGCATGTTAGCAAATCATTTGAGCTTCTTACTCGTCATGTTCTGATCAAGTTATCAAACGCAGAAATTCAGAGGAGATTTCATCTCGCAATTAAAGTAATTATTTCAAAAATTCCTCATTGTTCGCTGGTTAATTTGGTCAATTTGGTCAGAATTTGGTCAATTGGATATCGTCTTTCTTACTATCCATATTATATATCCATTATTGTACGGCAGATTTCAACGGGTCAGTGGAGTCAATGGGCTAGTATTCCCAGTGGAGTTCCACAAGGCAGCGTCCTCGGACCAGTGCTCTTTGTTTTCGCCGTTGACTACCTTAGTCCTGTGTGCTGTAATATTACACCCATAAAGTGTTCGGAAAACATACTGTTCCTACATTTTCTGAGGTTTTCTTCGCAAGATAATCTTCCGCTGGAATGAGACAATCTTGCACTCTTGTCGAGATCGTTTCAACTTCCCATAAATGAATCTAAAAGTGTCGTGACGGACACAAGAATTAATTCTGATTTAACAACATCAGATATTCATATCTCTGATAACCACCTTCTCCAGAAAGTTGAGCATATTATATTCCTGGGAGTCACTTTCTCCAACAACTTAAAGTGGAACGTACATGTTACCAAGCTTGTCAAAAAAAGTTTCATTATTTGAAATTTACGTCGGTCAGGATGTCCAGCTAATACAATGATCACTTTATATATTGTTTTCATCCGCTCCGTCTTAACATACGCCTTTCCTTCTTTCTGCAATATCCCTATGTACCGCATATGCTCACCAATAAGTCGACTTTTTTTTACCCAAAATTCATTCCAAAAGTAGGGGTCTGGACTTATAGGCGGGTCCCATTAAATTTATAACATTTTTCTTCTGTTACCGCAGTTACCGGTGCAATACTTGATGTGATCGTTCTTTTTGTTTCAATATTTTGCCATAGCGGTAGGTATACCGGGGTAATTAAAATTGTTTTTAAATTGTAATTAGAATTAAAATTATTACTGGCGAACTTCTGACGAACTTGACTCTACAAAAGTTTCACCTTTTCATCTCGTCTTATAGGCGGGCCTATGGAAATATACCAGTATTTGGGCGGCAAAGTCGGGGGGTCGACTTATAGTCGGATCGACCTATTGGCGAGTATATACGGTATCTATTAAATGCATTAATGCGAGTTGAGGGACGAGTGTTTCGCATACTTGGTGCTGATGTAACGGATGATTACCTTACGAGTGTTTTGACTACGTCAGGTGAAAAACTATTCTGTGAAATTTCTAAAGACGACGATTATCTTCTTCGACCATTGCTTATCACAGTCAACACATCTAATCGCCAGGCATCTAGTCTTTATGCCCCTACTGCACGAGCAATTCGTTTCAAGAGCTCTTTCATTGAATTTTGCAAATAGCATTTTCATCAATCTTCTCCAATGCTGTTTCATGTATCTTATTGACATCGATTTTTGTGTTATTTTGTAATGTACTCCTCAGAGTTCAACAGAAAGAGACATTAAAGAGCTTGGATTACTATTATTAGTAATGCCACCGGTGTGTTTTTCGACGGTGTATACATCAATAGAGTTTGCGATGGCATGCCATCATATTGACGAAATAGCTGCGATACATTAGCTTAGGCATTCGAGGATAATGCTTACATACTACACTGTTATCCTAATACATATTGAAAATCAAAATCTTCTGTTCACATTTGTACACACATATACATTTGTTTCGGATGACAATAAGCAACAAAATCGTTTAAGTTTTTGACTGAAGATAACGATGCAGTTACAAAATGATTTTGTAGACAGAGTATCATGTGCAAGAAAAGTCGGTAAGACAGACAAGCGATGGTAGTTATTTCGTGATTATGAAGCCAAATGATACAGTGAACTTCTATCAGTAAGTGAAATGTACACATGTATTAATGATGTTCATAAAAGATTGCAGAATGTCAGTTTGCCTGGGCATGAAATGGAAAGAGATCCTCAGATTTAAGCACGAAATTCCTTTGCAGCCCTATAAGAGCTCGTCTGCACGGTTTATGATTAACTAAAAATCAAAGTTACTTCGGCAGCGCACTTGCGATAATTTCATTTTAAGTTAGCAATAGCAATAGTTTTCGGCTACATAAGGAAGGCAATCTTGTGCAAAAGTCACTCTCACTTTCTTTGCCAAGTGAACAAAATTATTTAAAACTTTGCCCCAGGAAGAGGAGTGTCGTCACTCAAATAGTTCGGATGTTTTAAGAATAATGTACCTATACTACTTCACTTGGCAATTAAAGTGGAAGTTACGGAAATGAGTTCTTCAAGATATTTGCAATGCATGTAAAATACAAAAATGTACAGACCAATCATGGATCCTTGTGGTACATCACTTGATACTTACTGGGAGTTGTTTAAATCTTAGATTTGGATTTACTCAATAAGATGACAACACAGATA
>CAJQUW010013839.1:0-101774 GCA_907163375.1 Prostheceraeus crozeri | reverse complement strand
CAATTCATCTCCAGGGTGCCAATGGTTTCGATACCGTTATCTCGGTTATGTATTAAGAAGTGCCCGGGGATTTTGAGATGGAATTGTTTGGAAGTGCCTGACGGATATTGCCTGGCGGGAAGGGTTGCGTGCGCGGGGAGTTGGGAAGGAAAAAGAGCAGACGGAATCTACATCCCTAAGAAGATGGAGCCAAGCCAATCGGCCAATTTCGACCATCAGCCTTTTGACTGTCTGAGGGATATGATATTCTTTTCTATTCCTGACGGGCAGATATGACGGCGTTCCTCCGGAATTAGAGTAACCCTGGATTGAGACGCGACTGAGTAGTGCTGAATAGAAGGATGGAGGGATTTCTGGTATTCGCTGCTGGTTGCTATTTATGAGCAACGCACTTTCAGTGCTAATGGATCGGCAAGTCAAAGAAAGCGAGAGAGAATGATGATTAAGATCTTGGTGTCGTTTGGTTGGATTGGAGAATTGCCTATGGCGCGCGCGCTTGTGTCCCTCATTGGCATGCAGGTCATGTTAATGTCTATGTGGGGACTGTTCCAGCCAGGTTCGAAGAGATTGGTGGTGAAAATGCTGAGTAAAAGGCCTAATTACGAGAGGACTCCCTTCAGTCATTGGAAGTTTTCGGATAACTTGAGAGGTGGGAGTGACGTAAATGGTATAAGTTGGAGGAAGTGTGATACCTCGTATGGGGTGCCCCCCCCCCCCCCCCCCCCGATTTTCGCCTATCCTTGTTGTGGTTGTGGCGGATGAATGTGATTTATTCGAACGGTTATGCAACACACTGATAGGTAAAGGGCGAGCCTCAATAGGAAGGAAATTTACCTCAGTTTAATGGGCGTTCTCGAGTGGATGAGACATGAGTCTCAGTGGTATGTTCGGTTAGATCAGTGCATGGCATGGGTCGAAACACACGGGCTGTGCATTTGGAGAAGAAACTGTGAGGGACGGGTCGATGTAATTGGTGTCAAGACATATGAGAGTAGAACAACCGGTGGAAACTTTTAGCGGTACTGCGAGATCGATTCGGATTGGTAGAATATCAAGTCAGGTTGTCAAAGTTTTCGATCGACGGGTCAGGTTGAGTTGCCCGTCAGAGTCTGAGAAGACCAGGCGGTTACAAGCCTTGGGCGATGGCTGTTGATTGCCTCCATGACGTGCATAGAAGGAAAGTGTATGTCATGGAGATTCCGTGACCAGCATTTCGCAGAAACGTAACTTGAGTGGCTACTGCTGTCATGTTCGGCGACTACGTGGGTAATGGTACAGGAAGGTGGTGGTGGTTTGGCAATCACTTGGTGATGGTACCTCGCAATTGACTGTTTGGCCTGTTGACTTATGTAACTGACGTAGGCTCGCTGTATTGTCACGAGCAGTGGAGAAACGAGTAATTGCTAATATGGAGAAAGTGGGCAGCATGGGATTAGGGACATGGTGACTGGGTTTGTTCCAAGGACTCTATCTGCAAGGCGGCAGGCACTTCTGATCAGCAATGAATGCAAATTTGCGTCATTGCCAACGGTAGATCTCGCTAGGTAACGGAGTTCCATGGTTCATGACACAGGTAGAGTGTAGAGTGTTGGAAATGCGATAAAAGCTTCGCATGATGAGGCAGTGAGGGATGTCAACTGTTTGGTGGAGACGGGGCGGAAATGGTCAGCAGAAGAAAGCTCCAGGAGGCTGAGTCAAGGCTCGATTGACGAGGTTGTTGGTTTTGGTCCAGTTGTGACCAGGACGAGGCATAGGCTGGCAAAGAAAGAATGGTGTGTAGTGGGTTTGTGTTCGTTTTGTTGTGTGGGTTGTGGTGTGTGTGTGTGTGGTGTTGTGGTGGGTGGTGTGGTTGTTGTGGTTGTGTTGTTGGTGTGTTGTGTGGGTGGTGGTGTGTGGTTGTGTGGGTTGTGGGGTGGTGGTGTGGTGTGTTGTGGTTGTTGTGTTGTTGGGTGGTTGGGTTGTGGTTGGGTGTGGGTGTGTTGGGTGGGTTGTTGGTGTGGTTGTGGTGGTGTGTGTGGGTTGTGTGGTGTGGTGTTGTGTTGTGTGGTGTTGGGTGTGTGTTGGTGTTGTGGTGTTGTGTTGTTTGGGTGTGTGTTGGTGTGGGGTGGTGTTGGTTTGTGGTGGTTGTGTGGGGTTTGTGTTGTGGTTGGTGTTGTGTGGTGTGGGTGGGGTGGTTGGTGTGGTGGTGGTGTGGTGGGGTGTGGTGTGGTGTTGTGGGTGTGTGTGGTGTTGTTGTGGGGGTGGTGGTGTGGTGGTGTGTGGTGTGGTGTGTGTGGTGTGTGGTGTGTGTGTTGTGTTTGTGTGGTGTGTGTGTGGTTGTGTGGTGTTGTGTTGTTGGTGTTGTGTGTGTGTGGTTTGGTGGTGGTTGGGTGTTGTGGTGGTTGTGTGTGGTTTGTGTGGTGGTGGTGTTGTGGTGTGTGTGTTGTTTGTGTGGTGTTGGTGTTGGTGTGTGTTGTGTGTGGTGGTTGTGTTGGTTGTGTTGTGTGGGTGGTGTTGGTTGTGGTTGTGTGTTGTTGGTGTGTGTTGGTGTGTGGTTGTTTGTGGTGGTGGTTGTGGTGTTGTGGTTGTGTTTGTGTGTTGGGGTTGTGGTGTGGTTGGTTGTGTGGTGTGTGTGGTGGTGTGTGTGTGGTGTGTTGTGTTGGTTTGGTGTTGTGGGTGTGGTTGTTGTGGTTTGTGGTCGGATTGTGGTCAAAAGGTACAGGCAAGGATAAAGAGGCTGGTAACAACAGAGGTAAGGGTGCGGAAGAGGAGTCATGGATGGTGGAGCCAGTAGTCCCAAACAAAGGGAGCGTGGATGAGATAGGGACGAAGCAACATGGCAGCGTTATGTATGGAAGGATTTCTTGGGGCAGTCTCGCGGGGGGCTGCGGATCTAGGTTCGGGGCGACCTTGATTTGCAACGCTACTCACAGCACAATCTGAAGCGCAGTGGACCACGTGACGGAGTGGGACGCTGTGCCTGTGGGCAGAGCGGGACTTCATCCTCATAACCTGAGTGCGTGTGTCCAACACAGACACCGTGGTTGGGATGTTACCCGAGGCGGGCGAAATGCGGTACTGCCGGTATGATGCACCCGCGTTGTGAAAGCGATCGAGAGACACAGGGCCCAGGAGGGTACAATAAAGAGATCGAGTTTGATGAGCGCGGGCCCAAATCTGTGCCGAAAGTATCGCGGAACGATGGGGACGGAAGGACACAATGGCGTATCGCGACAGAATGGCAGGTGTCGTGTGACGTCCGCTAAAACGGGGGTATTCAGTTCAGGAGGATAGGGGTGGTGGACCCAATTGCGCCCGATTTCGTTATTGGGTCCAATCGCAGAGGGCGGCATGTTAGTCGAGGCCTACGGTGCCTTGGGAGGCTCGGATGGAGGAAAAGCGTACGAGAGGAAGATGGACAGATACATAGAATTGACAGAAGAGTGTAGATTCAGGGATGGAGGGTAACTTTGCGGATGAGTCGGGTGCCGCGGATTCGTGGGACTATCAATTGATCCGATTTTTGAAGACGCTGGGGCTTAGGAAAAGAGGCGATGGAGAACAGAGAAGGCACTTGAGTGAAACAGCAAGGAGAGGATCTGCGTGGATATGGAGCCGTTCGAGGCTTTCTCCCAACAACGGCTAAGGACTGATCCACTCCTTAGTGGCACACCGAAAGTACACTCAAGCCCCCCAGGCAAGCGAGTATCCGAGGGGAAAGGGGGTTGAAAACTCAGTGGGTGGTCTCGCGCTGACGACGTGTGTGGTAGAATTCCTTTAGGTAATGTTTTTCGAATATTTTGCGACTTCAGGAAACCTGATTGACTCAGGAAAGGACTGGTGACGCCCCCCCCATGGGAAAGACCATCCTGCATCTCATTTGTACGAAAGGCTGCGCCCTGTTGCCGAGACGCACAGCGATGCTGGTAAAGTCGAGGATTCTCCCGGTGGACTAGGTAGCGGAGGTCATTCTCCGATTGCTCTGCGGGTAAAAGGAGTATTTCTGTATGGATGATGATTTTGAATTAACTAGTATTGGACGGGAAACGAATTTGGGAAAAGAAGCGGATGGCGGACGTTAACTCTTGGGAGTTGCGAATGTGGTGCGGATGTTCAGATCACGGAAGGGGCTTCGATATCCATAAAACAAAAAAAGAAGTGCGGCGTTTGTGATGCTGCGGTTCAACGCATCCATGGAATAAGACGATAAGGGTTTCATTCTTGAGAGACAACAGTCAAGGGAGATATCTTGTGAACTTGCGGGTGATGCAGACGTTGCGAGAGCGAAAGATAAAGTGGCCTAAGTCAAGTGAAAGCAACGATGGGAGCGCGTCGATCAAAGTATTGGTTGATATGGCATGGATTTGAAAGGTTGATGTGAAAGAACCACAATAGGTTCGGATCATATGTCTTCAGCTGGTGTTTGGGAAGAGTTTGGGGAGGAAGGAAATTGTTCTGTAAAGAGTAAGACGGACGGGGAGTCACGCAGGGTGAGGGCAGTTGGAACGATGAAGAGGAGAGAAGAAAGATTGAGAAGTAATGGCTTATTGTTAGTGAGGAGGGAAAGGACGGTGGTGATGTGAGAAGAAAACGGAAGTAGAAGGCGGTATAACAGTTGCTGAAAGCAGAAAGGCAACGGAAGAGGCAGAAGGAGAGCAGAAGAACGACGCCCTTATGCTAACATCCGATATAGGCAGTGAGGACAGTTGGATGGAAAGAAAGAAGGCAGATGCAGTGCGGACAGGGTGAGTGGAAGATCATCTTGAATCCAAGTACACGATCCCATGGCATCAGCCATTCCAGAGGCTCGAGGAGAGAGAAGGATCAAGCCCAAGCAAACAGTTCGACGATGCGAGGCGAGATGGAAAGAAGTTGTGAGTAGTTGCTAGGCGAAAAGGCAATTCATCTAAGTCCACTGGTACCTTATTGTGTTAGAAGAATGAGTGCGGGGATTTTTGAAGGAATTGTGGAAGCTGCTGCGAATTGCCTGGCGGAAGGGTTGCGTGCCGGAGTGGAAAAAGAGCAGACGGAATTCCTCTAGGAAGATGGAAAGCCAAAGCCATCGGCAATTTCGACCCATCAGCCTTTTGAATGTCGAGGGAAGATAATTTTATCTATATCCTGACGGGCGAAATGACGGGTCGTTCCTCTGAATAATAACCTGATTGACACGGATGTGCAGAAAGGAGGGGTACCTGGTATGCTGGTTGCATTGAACCACAATTTATGTATGGGACGGCAGTAGGTCAAAAGAAGCGTGAAGAGAATGAAGAAAGATCTGGGTGTCGTTTGGTTGGTTCTGGGAGAATGGCCTATGGCGCGGTCCCTCATGGGATGGTCATGGTATGCATTGGACTTCCACCATGTTCCAGGGAAGGTGAAAATGCTGATAAAAGCCTATTACGAGGATTTCATCATGACGTTTCGGACTGAGAGGTGGGATACGAATGGACAAGTTGGAGAAGGGATACAATGGGGTGACCATTTCGCCTATCCTTTTTTGTTATGGCGATGAATGTAGTTTTATCGACGGTGCAACACACTGAAGGAGTCGAGCTAATGGAAGGAAAATTACTTCAGTTAAGGCGTTTCATGGATGACATGACAGTGGTTTGTAGATCAGCGGTCTGCAACGGGCTGTATTGGAGAACTTGAGAGGCGAATTAATTGGGCAAGAATGAGAGTGTAACCGGTGAAATTGCGGTTTATGCTGATTCGATTCGGTAGAATATCAAGCAGGGTAAAGTTTTCGATCGACGGGCGGTGATTCCGTCAGTGTTGAGAAGGCGGTTAAAAGCCTGGGCGATGGTTTGATGCCTCATGAGTGATAGAGAAGGAACTGCCTGAGATTCGTGACACATCAAAAGTCTTGAGGTGCTTGATGTCTCGGGACTACGTGGGGTAAGAAGTGTGGGGTTTTGCATCACTTGGTGGTACCTCGAATACTTTGGCCTTTTGATATGTACGACGTGGTTATGAACGACAGTGGAAACGATGCAAACGGATAAATGGCAGTCTGGATTAGGAAATGGCTGGGTGTTCATGGACTCTATCTCAAGCGGCACTCTTCAGCACTGAATGCAAATTGTCATTGCCAACGACTCGCTAGTACGTGAGTTCGAAGGTCAACAAGGTAAGAGTGTTGGAAAATGCTACAATTTCGCTGATGAGGCATTTGAGGGATGTCAAGTTTGGTGGAGACGGGGCGGAAATGGTCAGCAGAAGAATGCTACAGGAGCGCTGAGTCAGGTACGACAGACGAGGTTTTTGGTTATGGTCAGTGTGAAGGACGATGGCTTAGGCTGGCAAAGAAGAAATGGTGGTCAAGGTACAGGCAAGGATAAAGAGCGATGGTAACAAAGAGTAAGGCGAGCGGAAGAGGAAGTCATGGAAAGGTGGGAGCCAGTATGTCAACCAATACAAAGGAGCGTGGATGAGATGGGAAGAAGCACATGCTGCGTATGTTCATGGAAGTATTTATTGGGGCAGTCTCGCGGGAGCTGATTGGTTCTTGATTCGGGCGACCTTATGATTTGCTATATCAGCAAATCTGAAGAAGTGAAAGTGAAAGGAGTGCGACGATGTGATGTGGGCAGAGAGGGACCTACCATCTATCCTGCTGTGCGTGTCCTAACAGATCAGTGGTGGGATGTACACGTGGCGGCATAATTGAGGGTATGAAGGTATTGACCAAGAGTTGTGAAGAAAAGCGATTAAGAGAGAAACAGGGAACAGGAGGGTACTAAAGTGATCCGAGTTTGTGAGAGAGGGACAATCGGTGCCGAAAGATCGCCGGATAGATGGGGAAGGTTGGACTCATTTGAGTATCGCGCAGGACTGGCAGGTGTCGATGAGCGTAAACGGGGTTTCAAGTTTCCCACCGGTGATAGGGGTGCGTGACCCAATTGCGCAGCCTGCAGATTTAGTTTATCTGGTCAATAATCGTGCAGAGCGGGCTCGTAGCAATGTTAGGATCCGAGCTAACGGTGCCATTGTGGAGGATCGGCTGGAGGGAAGCGTCCGAGAGGAAGATGGATGCAGATACATACAGAATGAGGACACGAAGAGTGTAGATTCAGGGACGTGGGAGAGGAGTTCGAACGACTTTTGCCGGTTGAAGTCGGGTGCCGCGGATTGTGGGATTTCATGATCGAATTTAGAAGCGCTGGGATTAGAAAAGAGGCGATGAGAACAGAGAAGGATTGAGTGAAACAGCAGGAGAGGATCGCGTGGTAAGGAGCCGTTCGAGGCATTCCCAACAACGGCTAAGGACCTGATCTCCTTAGTGGACCGCCCCCCAGGCCAGGCGAGTTCGAGGAAAGGGTGACAATCTTGTGTGGTCTCGGGCTGTCGACGGTTTGTGGTAGCATTCCTTTGGAATGTTTCGCATCTTAGGCTTCAGGCACCTGATGACTAGGAAAGCATTGTGACGCGGGAAAAGCCCATCCCTGCATCCTCATTTGCTACCGAAAAGGCTGCGCCTGTTGGGCGAGCACCAGACTGGCTGGTAGTCGAGGATTTCCCAGGTGGACTATTGTAGCGGTGGCCTTCTCGATTGGCTCTGTGTTCCGGCAGGTAAAGGAGTTTTGTCTTGTGGATTATGATGCGGGGATGGAGACGAGTGTTTGAAAGTTGTTGTAACTAATAGACTTGGATAGGTGAGTCGACGATGTTTGGGGGAAACGAGGCGGGATTGCGCGGACGTTAAATTCTTGGAGTTGCGATGTGGTGCGGTGTTCGATACGGAAGGGGTTCGAATCATAAAAACAAAAAAGAAGTTGCGGCGTTTGTGGGCTGCGGTTTTCAACGATCCCATGGAATAAGAGATAAGGGTTTCCTCTGAGAGAGCAAAGTCAAGGGAGATTCCTTGTGAACTTGCAGGGTGATGCGACGTCTGCGAGAGGCGGAAAGTTTTAAAGTGGCCTAAAGTCAAGTGAAAAGCAAACGATTGGGAGAGCGGTGATCAAGTATTGGTGCATATGGCAAGGAATTTGAAGTGATGTTGAAAAAAACTCAATAGGTTCGGATCATATGTCTTCAGCTGGTGTTTGGAAGAGTTTGGGGAGGAGAATTGTCTGTAAAGAGTAAGAGAGGACGGTGGTAGGTCACGCGAGGGTGAGGGAGTTGGAAAGACTGCAGAGGGAGAGAAAGATCTGAGAAGGACATGCTTCATCTGTTAGTGAGGAGGAAAGAGGTGGTGAGTGGAGAAGACCACGGAAGTTAAGAAGGCGGTAGAACAGCTGATGAAAGCATGTAAATGCACGGAAGAGGAGAAAGGGCGGCAGAAGCACGACGCCATTTGCTAAACGTCCGTATTCGGCAGTGACGACAGTCCTGGATGGAAAGAAGACGGAAGACTGCAGTGGACAAGGGTGAGTGCGAGGAGATTCATCTTGAATCAAAGTACACAGATCCCCATAGGATAAGCCATTCAGCGGCTGAGGACGAGAGAAATGCCATCAAGCCCAAGAAACCGGTTCGACGTAGCAGAGCCGAGATGGAAGAAGTTGTGGAAGTTGTTGATAAGGCGAAAGCAATTCTATCTTCGGTCAATGGGTACCTGTATCTCGTGTATAAGAGTGCCGTGGATTTTGAAGGAATTGTGGAAAGCTTGTTGCTGCGACCTGGCCTGGCGGAAGGGTTGGTGCGGAGAGTTGGAAAAGAGGCAGACGGAATCAACATCTAAGGGAAGATGGAGCCAAAGCATCGGCCAATTTCGACCCATAGCCTTTGAATGTCGATGGGAAAGTATATTATTGTTCTATCTGACGGGCAGAATGCCGCGTTCCTCTGGAATAATAAAACCTGATTGCTCGGACTGTGCAGAAAGAGGGGTACCTGTTATCGTGGTTGCATTGAACAATTTCATGCTATGGGACGGCAGCAAAGAAGCGAAGAGAATGAAGAAAAGATCTGTGTCGATTTGGTTGGATCGTGTTTTTTTGTTTTTGGTGAAGAGTTTTGTCTGTGGGGAAAAGGGGTGGTAAGGGGTGACTGGTGGTTTTAAGATTGTAGAGACTGGGCTGGTGGTAGTGCGGTTGGCTGTAAATATGTATTATAGGTGAGATGTGTGCAGGTCTTAGGTAGGGAGGGGTACTGGAGATATAAATGCCCATGGGCAAGTTCGCTCCATGGATGGTCATGTAAGATTGGACTTCCCACCATGTTCCAGAGAAGTGAAAATGGCTTGATAAAAAGCATATTACGAGGAGTATCATGTAGTTCGGAACTGAGGGTGGGATACGAAATGGGACCATGTTGGAGAAGGGATACCAATGGGGTGCCACCATTTCGCCTATACTTTTTGTTATGGCGATGAATGTAGTTTTATCGACGGTGCACACACGAAGGAGTCGAGCTCATGGACGGAAGATTACTCCAAGTTAAGCGTTCATGGATGACATGGACAGCTGTTTGTAGATCAGCGGCTGCAAACGGGTGTAATGGAGAAATTGAGAAGGCGATTAAATTGGGCAAGCATGAGCGTGAAACCGGGTGAAATCTCGCCGGTTATGATGATTCGATTCGGTAGAATATCAAGCAGGGTAAAGAAATTTTCGATCGCGGCAGGGTGATTCGTCAGTGTTTGCGACGCGGTTAAAGTGGCCTGCGCCTTGGGCATCGGCGACGATGCGATGCGACCGATCCGATTGTTTGATGGCCTCCATGCGTGATAGAAGAGGGATGCTGAGATTCGTGACACATTTCAAAAGTACTTGATGTGCACTGCATGTCTAGAGACTGTGGGGTTACAGAAAGGTGTGGGGTGTGCATCACTGTGGATACCTCGAAAACTTTGGCCTTTGCCTCTTGTACGACGTGGCTATGCGACAGTGAAACGATGCACAGGAATATGGCAGTATGATTAGGAATGGTGGGGGTTCCCAAGGACTCTATCACAAGCGGCACTCTTCAGCAAATGAATGCAATTTGTCATTGCCAAGGAATCGCTTAGTAACGCGGGAGTTCAAGGTCCAGGTAGATGTTGGAAATGTAAAATTTCGCCTGATGAATGGCAGTGAGGGATTGTCACTGTTTTTGGTGGAGACGGGGGCGGAATATGGTCAGCAGAAGCTGATAAGGAGCGCTGATTCAAGGCTACGATACATGACGAGGTTTGTTGGTATGGTCCTGTGCAGTGGTGCAGACGAGGTTAGGCTGGCAAGAAGAAAATGGTGGTCACAGGCTAAAGGCAAGGATAAAGAGAGCTGGTAACAACAGAGGTAAGGCGTGCGGAAGAGGAGTCATGGAAGGTGTGCAGCCAGTAGCCACCACAACAGGGAGGTGGTGAAGCTGGTAGAAAGCCCCATGCCAGCGTAAGTCATGCAGGATTTATAGGGGCAGTTCGCGGGGGCGCTGAGAGGTTCTTTATTCGGTGCGACTATGATTTGCTACCTACTCCAAGCAAATCTGGAAGATGTTCGGAAGTGAAGGAGTGCGACCGATGTGAATGTGGGCAGAGAGGGAACTTACATCATATCCTGTGTGCGTGTCTAAGGATCAGTGGTGGGATGTACACGTGGGCATAATGAGGTTATTCCTGAAGGTATTGCACCAAGCAGTTGTGAAAGCGATAGATGAGAAACATGGGCAGGAGGGTCTAAAGTGATCCAGTTTGGGGAGAGGACAATCTGTGCCGAAGTTCGCCGCGCATAGATGGGGATAGGTTGGACTCAATTGAGTATCGCCGAAAGCCTGGCCAGGTGTGTGTGACGTAACGGGGGTTTAAGGTTCCACGGAGATAGGGTGGTGGACCCAATGCGCCCAGATTAGTTATCTGGCAATATCGCAGAGGGGTGATGTTAGTCGAGCTAAACGGTGCTTGGGAGGACCGGATGGGGAAAGCGTACGAGAGGAGCTGGACAGATACTAGAATGACAGAAGCGTGTAGATTCAGGGACTGGAGGGTCAAATTTGCGGTGAAGTGGGTTGCCGCGGATTGTTGGGACTTTCAATGATCGATTTTTGAGACGCTGGGATTAGGAAAAGAGGCGATGAGAACAGAGAAGGACTTGAGTGAAACAGCAAGGAGAGGATCTGCGTGGATATGGAGCCGTTCGAGGCTTTCTCCCAACAACGGCTAAGGACTGATCATCCTTAGTGGACCCCGCCACCCAGGCAAGCGAGTTCCGAGGAAAGGGGTTGAAACTCGTGGGTGGTCCTCGGCTGACGACGTTGTTGGTAGCATTCCTTTGGAATGTTTCGAATATTTTTTTAGGAAAGATGGAATGCAAGCACACATGGATTGCATTTGTTTCATATCTATATTGATCAAGCGAACTGTGTTCTTGTCAGCCTCAAGTGATGTTTTGTGTGCCGATGCCATGAAATCTTCGGGATGAAAATACTTTGGTAAAAGGCATGCTGTCATTGTATTTTTCGAGATTTTAGTGGCACTCCTCTTTCACGAAATCGGACATTTGCATGCAATGACATCAACCAATGCACATCAATTGTTAAACACAATCCATCTAAATTGCCTTGAAATAATCTATCTCTTAGGAGTTGAACTTATTAAAAAGATGATAATATATTTGCACTGAATTATTTTGTTTTTCTGCTGAAAATATATTATATGCATACTGTGAATGGCGCAACCCTCACTTTTGAATTGGCCATCACGAAGACGCTGATTCTGAAATGGGTGACAAGGAAGGAGTAAGCAGAATAATTTTCCGATTTCATTAAAGGCATAGGTTCTTCGTGAACTCCATGGGATTTGGGAGGCGGTGTGGGAAATTACGTGAAGCGAATATGCTAAAATTATACGTCGATTGAGAATAATCCCAAGAAAGCGACATTGATATCACTTTCATAAACATCGCGTCACAAGATATTTTCCTGCATGATCGCTGGTCACATATTCTAATTGAATGTCCGTATGACCACTGTAGTGATGAAATTGGTGACATAGCATAAACTATCATTAAATAATGAGCAGAAAGACTGGCTCGTGATTAGTTATAAACAAAATGAAGATTAGATAACCTTGGTCAAAACCAACTCCACAATGGTTGCCTGAAGATACGGTATGCATTGAACGTCATAAATATTCATCAGCTATCAAGGTTGCTCGAACAAATTTGTTAGCGAGAACATACTATAAGAACACTTCGGTACCTTATGGAGTCTCCAACGCTCAAGGTGGGCCCATTGACCTCTTCCCATTTGAGTCTTGCTTTCAAATTTCTTAGTGATAACTTGAAAACCTGGCTTGTGATGATTGTAGTTGCCAGCGTCGCAGCTATTCCACTTTTTAGATGTAAATGATAAATAGGCTTTAAAACTGCCTTTTGGCAAAGTTCCATTGATCGTGTTAAAAATTTGGCTTGTGTCTTGGTCTTTAAGCAAATTGCACAAAAATCCACTGGCGGCAAAGCCCCACCTAAGCAGTTGGCCACTAAGGCTGTCCGCAAGATCGACCCAGCCACCGGCGGTTTGAAGAAACCACATCGTTACAGGCCCGGAACTGTCGCCCTTCGGGAAATCAAAAGGTACCGGAAGAGCACTGAACTCTTGATCCGCAAGTTGCCCTTCCAGCGACTTGTCCGTGAAATCGCACAGGACTTCAAGACCGATCTGCGATTCCAGAGCTCCGCTGTCTCTGCCCTCCAAGAAGCATCTGAAGCTTACTTGGTCGGTCTCTTCGTAGGAACAACTTAGTGCGTATCCACGCTTAAGCGGCGTGAATCGATGCCCAAGGGACATCCAACTGCCGCCGTTCTCGCGGTGAATTGAACGTGCTTAAACAGCAAGCGCTAGTGAACGCTATTAAAAAGGACAAGCCAATTAAACCAATTCACGCCAAGAAAAAACATTAATTGACAAACTAGACTACCTCAAAATGTACAAGCTGACATCACAATCGTCATCGAATAGTTTGGTAGTAGGCCTTTATGTAGTGGGTTTTCGTCATTTCATGCAATTAATTGAAACCATGAAATTGAATTTAACAAACCATTCTAAAGCCTCTTAAATTCACAAGAACAATGCAAAATTCACTGGCTGAAATTTTCTTTTAATCTCCTTTGGGCTTAATGTAGGCCAACGTGCATTTGTTCCTTCTACTTCGTTCATTCCGTGTCATTGAAAGGGTTCACACAGGGTTCATTCCGTGTCACACGTGAACAACAAAATCCGGACTCACTAAGTATAACATTTGGACACGGCGTCGCGATATAGTTGTGGTGACATGCATGAAGCTACTTTCTCATCGACTAGGATGTAAAATGTAGCAATGTTTGACTTGGTATTCGAAAAAATATGTTTGGTGAAATTAAGAGTGATGACCTTTCAAATAAAGAAGCAGTGCGCGGTTTGGAGGCATGTTAGGCTATGGCCTAGCCATTTCTATAAATGGCACTCTTAATTCTTTTGACATGCATGAGATTGCAAAATGGAAATGATGGTCATTCATAAAATCCCGTCTATCCGTGATAGCAAAAAAAGGAGAAAAAGTAAGCCACTTTTAAACCAGAGGATCTGATTTTTTCTAATTTTTTTCTCGGAATCCTCGCAAAATTCTCTTCTGCTCGCAAAATTTGAAGATGAACAATCGCCGTCATAGCAATGGTAGTCGTGTGTAAAGATTCATTTATGCATGTCATGCAAAAAATTGGGAGTTCAGAATGTTTTACTAAGTCAGAGACAAGTCTAAAAGATTCATAAGGTTGACCAAAGCTTGTTTGAAGAATAAGTAGCATTTGTTTTCCATAAAAAATTGAATGAGAACAAAATAACCTCCTTATCGTACAAATGTTGTCTGAGGTCAGCTCTTTCTATCGGTGTTAGTTAAGTGGGAATCGGATCGTCACTTTACTGATTGGGCTTTGATTGTTTTTGTCAATCCTCGATCATAAAGAACCGACCTCCAAAATCATGCCGAAATTTGATCGATTATCATGTCATTCAATCGTGTCGCTCTTTGAAGAAAACTAATGAACTTGAGAAAATGCTCTAATACCTCGTGCCTGATTATCATACATGTTTTCTTACTGAAAAACACCTAAACTTGCAATAACGGACGCTTGTTCATCACCTCTTAGAGCTGGATGTGATGAATCACCTCTAGACCTATTAGTTAGAAAAATGAGTGCCAGCGCACGAAAGATGTATGGTTCGTTGATGTGCGGCATGATTGGAAGACATGTGGATCGCTTAAGTTGCGACATAATTCAGGTGGTCCTTTTTTATGATCGGCTTGAAGCAGCTGACTTGAGTCTATTTATCCAGACCAGGCTCTATGTCCGATCTTTCATTATGCATAAAGGATAGAATTGCCTTGATTTTCTAATATGCGAGGCAACCTAGGATAGCTCAACGCAAATGTCTTTATTTTTTTTTATTTATGCCGACTTCTACAACTACAGCACGATGCCAGCAAGTGAATTAAATCTCTACTTACAAATTCCTAATTGACGATAACCGGCCGTGTTATTGTTCTTCATTGTCAGGGAGAAATGTTGCTTGCAGGGATGCGGAGCTGGAACCAGACTCATAGGGTTTGGGTGGAAGCGGAACCACAGGAAAATCACAGTTTCCGGCTCTGGGAATAATCTGAGACCTGTAATAAATGCGTACGTAGATTCAAACACGGTAATGTGTTTCCCAATTCGGAAAATCGAAAGATTCCAATCTTGGAACCATACGCAAAGTTAAAGAAGTACGGTAATTAGATTAGAAGACATTGATTTATATACATATGATTTTTATACATATGATGGTTGAAATTTATAATTCCTCTTAAATTCTTCATTATCATTCTTAAATATGTAGTTTTCTAACACATGTGATTACTACCCATTGAACGAAGGAGATGAAAATCAACTGAATAGATCATTCCAAATAAAATAGGGTAATGGCTAAGACACAGAAATCAGGTTTCACTCTTCTAAGTTGGAGATTGGCCTATAGTTATTTTAAACTACTGGCATTACATTGCTAACAAGTTGCCAGATCCACTGAAAATCCCGGTACAATAACCACTGTAAGACTTCGGTGATTCCGCATCCTTGTTTGCTTGTTTCGTAGGCGGTCACATACCGTTGTGATGACAATGCAAGTTCTGATAGTCACTATCAGGAACACAAAACCAGCACGAAAATTAAAGAATGTTTAATTGAGTTAAAAACTTATTAGTTCTATGCTATAATGAAAGTCTACTAAGTAAAATAGATAGAGCTTCATCAAAGGACTCATCATATTTGAGGTAGACAATTGGCACATTGCTGTCCATGAACAACAACGCTCAGTTGGCCTGCCACCGCTCACCATAGTTTTCGAGCAAGAGCCTGGTGATAGTTGCCAATGAATGAAGACCATCTTATCCTTAACTTGCGCTACCTTGGTTTCGAGTCTATGGTGGGACGGGGATGAGTAGGCTGGCTATAACAAGTGTGGTATTACTACAGTGTACAATGTACGTTTCAATACAACAAAGTCATCATCGAGTTGTCTGCGCTTCTCGTATTAGCACTAAGCAAGTCAATTCTTCGACTTGAGTGGATTTCGACACCGTTCTAGATGTGTTCCTTTTTCTCGCTCCTTTGATCCGGGTCAATGTTAAGTTATTTCCTTAATATCCGCAAATCAGCCAAAAAGTTTGTTGGGTTTGGTAATTCATCCAGAAATTCAAGAAAAATGATGGGGTAGGGGTATCAAGTTTTCTGATTTTTTTCTGATAGGCATGGAAATGGAGATACGTTAATTTCATGCAAGTTAAATTCCTTACTTCTTGTAGTTTATCAAACGTTCCAGGAGCTTCTGACCCAATCAAAATTCCACATTCTAAATATAAAGCTTTATCAATTGCCTTACAATGGGCCACTATCATGTCTTATCACTTATAAAAATCAGGAGATACTTTAAACATGATGTTCTTTTCTGACATGCATAATCGGAAATAGACTCTTCTGTTCCTCGACCAAAAAGTTGGCGGTGAAGCATTTGGTTATATCAATGGCTAGCCAAAGTGGGGCGCATTAAGTAGGTGACATGACGTAATTACGAGCTGTGATGTCTTTGACCTTATTATTACTGCATAGTAATATAGAGGCAGTATTAATGGGAAAATATTTATTAATTATGATGAAGATCTTTATCAGATTTCGAGGGTCCATGTTAGGGGTCAAGTACTAAGGTGCAACACACCAAGAACTTGAACGTAAGCCATAAAATGCAGTAGAATCGGACAGTTCGGTTCCCCTTTTGGCTGCCTTAAATGCGTCTAAGCGAATTTTAGTCCCTGCGTTGATCGCATTGTTTGATCCTCGAAGTTTGTTTTGTAGGAGTGCAACTAGTGAAGTGATGAACGTCATTCCTGAAGATACTTACGTTTTATAGCAGTTTAAAGATAAATCTATTCATTCTACCGAAACTGATTGGCAGCTCGCCAATTTAAAAGCGGATGGACAAGACGTTTTATTATGAACAAGGTTTCATGCATGTCTATAAGTGTGTAGGCCCTATAGGCCTAGCATAACAATTGATCTGCCACAAGCGTTTTTGATCGCTATTAATTAACTCAGACTATTGACCTGGAGAATTTGTTTCTAAATATTTTTCTGTGACTATCATCCGGTGGAGAATCTGAAATTTCCATTGTTGTATTCTCAGCTCATCAAAAGCTACAAGATGTCTTGCGGACTTATTTCATGAATTAAGATCACTTTTCGCAGCATCTGTCTCATCTTAGTCTTGGATTTCCTTAACATGAGCGGCTTGCATCATGGACATGCAATAAAATGCAATATCAAACGGTCAGTGATAAAGCCAGATCATGATCACATATGAGCGGCTTATGCTTCAAAGCGGTTAATGGCAACGTAGCGACGCTTCTCTGCTTTTCATTTATTTCGATAATGCTCTTCCAATCAGACTGCCATGCCAGACTGGAAGGGTTGCCCCATTCATTATGATGGGTAGGAATCGATGGAGTGCTTCGCAAGGGCAGCCGGCTTATTCGGTTGCAATAAATGGCAGTCAGCCCTGTGGTGAATTTTTGAAGGCACTCTTCGTCTGACTTACACAATTACAATAAAAGCAATTTATTTGATAGATAAAAGACTGCAACAACCTTTGTACCGGTGCACTGGTCACGCAGCATGATTGGAAAAGATTGTTCTTTGGAACATGATATACAGAATTCTACGTGGTGTTGTTTTGCTATCAACTGCTGTTAGTCCTTGATTCCATGCGATCACAAACCATTGACATAGGCCTATTTGATTAGGATTTCGCTGTATTGCTATCTGCTTTGTTTTTTGTTCGTGATGCTAGCCGTTCAGCTGAAATTTCGTGCTTTTTAATAATCATAGACCACTATCTTAATTATCAACGGCCCTGGAAAAAATGTTTACTTAATGCACGTGTCATTTCCAAGACTCGCAAAATTCCGTCTTTTCCGTTCTTTAATTCTTTTTCCATGCCTCGTCAGTCCAATCCCCAGATGCATTTAACACTAATTTTGCACTTTTCTAATATCAGCAAAAAATTTCAATAAGTGAAGGAGTAAAATTTGTTTATTATGGTAAATATTCGGCTTTGAAGATGACGAAGTCTCAAATTAAGTCGTGCCACCATGGATCAGATATTCACACTAATTTACTAGATCATTCTGGTGTGCGAATATGTTTGGAATTTTCCATGTTTTCTTCTGTCTGCATCTATGAGCCCTTCATTTCGTCTACTTGAAGTATATTTATGAAGTCTATTTCAATGTAAATAACTACTAAGTTGTAATATCGATACGTAAGAATTTAACTTGATTGTTCACATATTCCTGCACATCCATTGTTCTTCATACGTACTATAAATGTTTAAAAGGACTCAATTACAATTCTTGACTCGTAATATTGGGAAATATGATTTACAAGGCAAATATTGACTTACTCGTCATTTCATGCGTTAAAAGTTAGACTACCTTGCAACTGTGTTCAAATTAGACTTTCAAAACATGTTCTTTATCTCAAGTTACGCGAGTAGCCTATTTGATGAGGCAAGTAAGTACGTTGTTTATTTAATGACGAAGTGATCTTAAAATGGAGTACTGAGGATTATTTAAAGAAGGATTGCCATTCCACTGAACTTGTTCATCAATTGCGAAGGCTTGATGCAATGGATTTAAAATAAGTGCGTATTTATAAACATACATTGCTTATTCTCAGAAGCACATTAGGAGAGTGCCTTCCATGTGACTGATATTTATCCTTTTTTACAGGCTTAAGCGATAGTGTAGTTCCTCATGAGAAATAAATACAGAGGTTTTTGCCAGTCCAGTGCCTATCCTTCTTTTGTCAGTTCAACAAAATTTAGCTTTAGACTTGAAGTTTTAATAAGCCACCATAATTTGTCATGTGGCTTGCAAGGCCGGATATATGTTCCCTTAAATTATTGTTTCGTCGTTTCAGAGGAGCGGAAGTTACCGGGTCGCCACCGAAGGTGGCGCCCAAAAGGGCAAAAAAGGGAAACAGAAGCTCGATGATCTGAAACAAGAATTAGAGATGGACGAGCATCGAGTTGAACTCAACGAACTATTTCACATGCTGAGCACGAATCCCGACACAGGCATTACACAAGACGAGGCTCGCATTCGATTGGAGAGAGATGGGCCAAATGAATTAACACCTCCCAAAACAACACCAGAATGGCTGAAATTTTGTAAAAAACTATTCGGTGGGTTTTCCTTGTTGCTGTGGATCGGTGCAATCCTTTGTTTCCTTGCCTACGGCATTCAAATATCTTCAGAAGAAAATCCTCAGGGTGACAACGTAAGTTAAATATAGATGTAATTTGAATAGTGCAAATGTTTATGCCATCATAAGTGCCAGTACTTAAGCAGCTTGATAAAATTTGTCATGTTTACCCTACTGTTCGGTTATTTTTGAATAATTCTCGTCTGTTCTAAATTAGCATAAATCATTTAAAAGATATCAAAACTTAGAAGATTGAAAGAAAAGCAATAGAATTGAAGTTTATAACATATTTGAAGTCCACATTTTACCTTTCTACTGAAACAGAAGCAATGAAGCATTGACAATAGTACGACAAAGTTCTTGCTGTAACCTGTACGCACGCAGCTTGATTCATAACTCCTCACATTAATACAGTCTGTTTCGTTGCACAACGCAGAAATTGCTTTTGTTTTTCACTTGTTGTTTAAATGTAACTGCAGCCTATACCTTCCATTTGCCATCATATAGCCATTTACGTGGTTTCAGTATGTCGAAGACTGCTGGTTAGTCTATTTTGATATTCTATTGCGCTATTTTGCTTTTTATTCTTGTCGATCCATTCAACGGACAAATGCAATGCAGCTATGACTGACGTTGGCGCCTTGAAGAGAAAGCTTTACAGTTGCCTTGCCACCACAATAGGGATTGCAATTCCAGGATTTGTGGATCTTACCGCCCCTGTATGCCAGCAATCAAGAAACTTTTGACTCAAATCACGTATTCAATCTTCAAGCATCTCCAGGCATACAAAACAGAACAACGCATGTCAGTTCGATTATCACAGCCGACATAGACACTGTCCTTTTCTTTGAGTGGACACTTTTATGCTAGGTGAATAGTACATGATTAGTAGATCTGAGCTCCAGACCCAGATATCATGGTTGCCAACGGCTCTGTAGTTGTTATCGCCGTTACAGTGCTATGTTCCTTTGCTGTCTTGCTATTTTTGAGAAAGCTACAGGACTATCAAACTTCGTTCTGCTTCTAGTAAAAGTCAGGCAATGTTTCCTTACTAGATGTTCATTCTGTAATGAATATATTTGTAAAACTTCTAATTAAAAATTATGTGGTGTCTTTGCAAATCATTTTTCCTTTAAGCTGGCTGTGAATACCGAAATATTGATTATCTTCTTAATCACGATAGTCAATAAAACCACATTATAGCTTTGGTTTTCCTTTTTTTGCTTTCTTCATTTTACAAATTTGCTAAAATGGGATTTCTATGCATTGCTTTCATTCTAGAATAGATTATGTAACATATAACCAATGCCCGATATTTGTCTTCGTAATCACCTTGGATATCATCAGCTGATTCAATTTGGAATTGAATAATTTCGATGAGAGAATTTACTAAATTCAAGCGCATGCTCAAATGTGATGTTGTTATTAGTTATACATTTCAATTGATCCTTTCCTCTTGTGTATTATCAAACCTCGTTAAAGCTCCTTATTTCATGAAACGGCTACTATCGGTTGTTGGGAGTGTCTCGATACAAGATGAGGGCGATGCATTGCTATAGATGTTGGTTGGGTAATAACAAGTGATAGCCAGCAGCGAAATCTGCTCTTGCATTGGATTTCTACGGTCTGCATTAATGACAATGTAATCTCAGATCTTCAATCTGTCAATCAAGATTTCATCATGGTTCCGATCGACCGACTTGGCAAGCGGTGAAGAGAAAAGTGTGTCGGCGCTACTATTTGTACTCAGTTTACTCTTGCGGCATTATTAGTAAATTGTATGGCATAAATAATCGAATGACTGAATGATGAAAGCCTTTCAGTAACTCAGGAGCAGTCAATGACATGCTCGGAAGTAGTGTTGTCTGAGAAGCCGAAGTTGAATGTTGTGATGGGCGAATCATTCACTCAATTTTCGCAATGCTTTATCAATACATTGATTGAAATTGTTAAAAGGACTTCTGGCGAAGTTTTTACTTTCTAAGCACGTCGATTTTGATAGACAAAGAGGATCGTTCATCATTCAAGAGGAACTACTCTACTCAATAGTATCAATCATCAATTAACACAAACTACTCGTATTTTGTATCAAGTACAGAGCAGAAGTGGTGTCGTTTTTTCACATAACAAGGCTAGGATGCCGATTTCGTTTCGTCGTACGTTTCACAACAATAGCGGGTGGGTTGCGAGAGCGGTGCCGTTAAATTGATTTATATACTGAACGAATAAGTAAACTAACATAGCACAATTAGTTATTGATAGCACTAATCCTGGGTATTTTAATTGATGAAATGCCTGATTGTATGCGAAGAATGTGAGTGACAAACGCTTCATCGTGTTGAACAGTTCAGATTTCGTGTTTATACTTTCATAGGTATGTCAAGAAATCACATTGTTAATTCATCTAATCTCACTATTTGTGATAATGCGAAGAATGGAGGCGCATTTTAAATTTAGATAATCGGACTATGGAGGTCATTGGGGGTGTTCACCTTTTGACCAATTGACTTTTGCATATGCGTGCGTTTTGGCGTGCAATCGAATCAACATAAATCATTTGCCCTTATAATTCAATTTGACTCCCTTATGTCATGGCATTGTATTGTGTGATGTTGCAGATCCGTAAATGACATTTACTAAATGTTGCATCGACTCCTTATTTGCATATTCGATCAGTAGATCACAAGACTATTCTAACTTAGAGCTATCATTTTCAAATCCATGTTTAGCACTTTTCCTTTGATAGATATGAGCGTCGGACAGATGACTGACTTCATAATCCCTTTGACTGCTAATTAATAACTATAATTTTAATTTTGTAGAATTAAATGGATAGTGCATTATGAAGCATGAATAATTCATTCCACTAGAAAATGGTTGATTTTCATCATTTTAAGATGACAGAGTCTACTCTTGTGTGATAGGCAGTACCTTTTTCTTCTCGTTAACTTCAGATTCCGTTTGAAGATGTAATTATAGAAAAAATTGAAGTTGAATGATTGGCTAGTGATTGTTAATGAGCATTAATAAATGATTGGTTGCTGAATGAGCGTGAATTTAGGTAAACAGAAATCTTCTGTGACATTCGTTCATGTCTGCTGAATACAAATTTTTTGCTCGCCTTTCAATAGTTTTATTATTCAAATGCTTGTCAGTATAATCGAAGCTCACATTTTATTTCGTCATTATTCAATGGCTGATTTACTGGTTCAAACAGTAGGGTCAAGCTGGGACACGTAGATAGTGCATTATCTGCAGACAATAGTCATTAGACCTGTGGTGGGCAACCGAGTTGTGATAGCGGGCCACCAATTTTAAAAGGCAGTAGTAGGTCAACAAGGATAATTTGATTCTGTTCTATTAAGTATGCAAAAGACTATTGTTATTTAGGCACACATGATAGTGCTCGTGTGTCCATACATGACATAATTGCACGAGAAGGCCTGTATGTAGTATACAGCGACATTGTACACAGCTATTTTGTTTACTATCAAGGAATCATATTTTCATTCTGAAATCTATAAACCGGAAATGTAAAGTGAGTAGTGCTACCTAATTACAGAAGTTTACCTTGTGTTAATTATGTGATGGAGTATTGTTGTCATCTGTGGGCAGGCGCCCCACAAACGCATCTTAACCTCCTTGAACGGGTTGAGAAACGTGTCAAGAATATCATGGGTGAAGAACTTGCTAGCAAGTTGCAGCCGCTCTCCGTCAGACGGGATGTTGCTTCACTCAGTCTCTTCTACAAATACTATTTCGGTAGAAGCAGCTCTGCAGTAAATGAGTGCATACCCAAACCTAAGATCTTCTCCAGAAGCACACGCAGAGCTAATGCACTCACATGCTATAATGTGAGCTTAGAACGCGCACGTACTGTGAGTCGCTCGAAAAGCTTTTTTGTTCGCACGGCACATCTTTGGAATCAGCTTCCCCACACCACTTTCCCTGACCAATGCAATCTTGATACTTTCAAGAGGCGTGCGAACAGGTTTCTGATGGGTACAGCTTAATCAGATTAGAAGATCTGTTTTTTTTTCATTTTATTTATTTGAAATAATACAATTTTTTACTTTTCATTGAGTAACCCCTAGCTTCGGTCATGGTTCATAGCTGTGCTAGGGGTGAAAATTCAGTAAAAAAAATTATGGTGATCCGACACTTTTTGTAGTTATGACTTTTGTGAGCTTGGAGCTTGTATATATCCTCGTGCATGCACATGCCTCACAATATAAAGTAACTTCAATTAGTTCAACTATATGTAGATTGTATGCGTACAACTGTACATGCGTCACCCAAACATAAAGACTTTCGAGAACCGCGCATAAGCACCACACGGGAGACTTTTGCAAACGATACTGTCATTCGAGTTCAAATGATAGCCTATTGCTGTATATCTGTGTACTAGTATATTGCACAAATAAAATCCAGTCCAGAACAAAGTTGGCCTGTAAAATTCATATGCTTTCATGCGGTTAGATTTCCTCTTAACGCAGCCTAATTTATGTATGAATATTTACAGGCCTTTTTTTATTGCGTAGTGAAAATGCTTAACAGGTCATCGAACACCATGTGAATTAACCTAAACTCGGGCAGCTGATGGGTGTGTCACTTACGCTCAGATAGAGAAGTTATTCATTACGAAAGGAATCTTTTGAGCATTCGGATATGAATATTTGTGCCGTAATATTGCTCATTTAGTTATTAGTAAATGATTGTGCAATTTCTAAGGAATGTTCCTCAACTTTGGAAGCACCTTTTAAAGGTCTAATTCTGAGTGGCCCATTTTCACATCACTCATTTAAATAATGTTTGCGGGCCACGCGTTACCTACCTCCGCCTTAGACCGTAATGCATCTTGTCTATGCGTGAGCCTTATTGTTTGGTTCCATAAGCGTGCGTTCGTCTTTCGCTTCGACGTTTATCCGACCGACCTCATTATCAGATAACTAGATGTCTCCGCCCTTTTGTCATGCAAACTGGTGAGATTACACCTGAAACTCTCATTCTCGTTTCACCATCGAAGTTCCATAGAATAAGCAGATTAATTGCACCATAATCCTCTCAAAGCTTGTCATCGTCATATACGAGGAATTTCCTGATGAAGAAATTCATTTCTGAAAATGATTGCTCTGTATGAAATGTGATCATGGGGTGAGCATTGAACGATGTGAGGATCGAGCGCTGCCGTCATGGATTATTCCGTGAACGGCAAAGATACTTGTAAAATCGGTTAGAGCGATGTGTTTATGCGAAACGGTAATCCTCATCTGTTAGAGAGATAAGTTTTAATGGACGAACGACTTTCCTATTCTCCGGCATATGAGAAATATAATGACTGCACTGACTAACTACTGTCACAACTTTGTAGCTTTTAGTGTGGAAGCTTAAAAAGCATCTGGGAATTTGAAACGTACCTTGCTGTCAACGAAAAGCTTTTGACCTGACTATCTTTCACGAATATCAAATCCACGGCTGGAATGTCACAGATGGGGTGACACACAGTACACACATCTTGAATGCTATGAGTTAGCCTTCTCTAATTTTAATAAATTACAAAGAAAAGACCTTTGTAATTAATACGAGCTGACAAAGCTTAGTACTAAGAAAAATACTTCCTCGCCAATAATTATAAGGTGCATCACACAGCATAGAGCATCTTTAATAATAGAAGCAGCAAAAACAAATTCACAATGCTATGTCCACGTTCTTTGTTTGGTTGATGATATGCATGTTCTGTAGATTAGTATGTAAGTGATTCGTGAGCTCAAAGAAGAATGGCTCGTTAGTATTGTGGATCTACTTTGCTGCATACTCAACTTGTTAATCCATATTTGCAAGCATCCTACTTTATACATAGGTGACTGATTGCAATTAATTAATCAGAAATTATCAAGCGCTCCGAAAATTGATAAGTTACTAATGTATCTACTCACCTTTTCTGCTGAACTGATTCAAGCGCTCAACATACTCAGTTTTGCCAGTCTGATCAGCTCAACAAAGTCAACTTTAAACGTAAATCAATCATAAAGGCCTCTTCAAATATATAGGTCTGTCAGTGGACACAACTGTACAGTACATTCGCTGAAGAAGACTGTATTTACAGTCGCGAATAATTGTCGGATGCATTCGAAATGCCGATGGCGGCATGGAATCAGATTTATCAGTTGTTTTGATTAGCTGCTTCATTGGCGACATATCATGGACTTGGTGCAGTCATGGCACAATGAATGTCCGCGACAGGTGGTATGTCTTGTTCTTCATTTGTGATTCCGTGGGAATAAATCCATTTCAGTGGCTGAAAGTCTTCGCCACGAGACGTCATGTGCATTTTGCTAAAGAATCAAGTGATTCAGATTACTTAAGCCAGAAATGTTTCAGATCTTCGATAGGATAAGTCTGTTATGGTCCTTATGATTTATGAACGCCCAACATCAAAGACTCATACTTGTAATCATTCCAATGTGCTCAGACAGTTGCACAGGTTCACTCATAAGTAGTATTCTTGAAAGTCATCTGTTTTTCCTGAGATGAACAATTACCTGATAATATTGAAATATCATAAGAAACGGTTGTGTCCTTGAAAACCAGTCTGGCGTCTGTGTTTAATTCAATCAAACTGTGACAGTAGTACTTTATCTATTCATTAGTAATTTGGCTGTAAGCAGATGGCGGTGTGTACTTTGAGTTTCGCACTATGGGTTTATGCAGTTTCTCTGGTTTATGACTCCGACTTCATGCTCTGGTTTATCGATGTTTGCTTATATCAATAATTTGCCGCTTGGCTGGTACGTGATCTGATTTTTACATTGATAATTTTTATGGTTATTTGACTTTCGGTATTGTGTTTAGAGAATTTACCTTGATTGGAATATATTTTCATTCTGAATCACGTTTGTATTTGCTTTGTGAGGACAGCGTGACCTTCTAGGCAACTCACTGAACGACTGTTGAGCCTCAATGAGTGCCAATACGTGGTGTGGTCAGAAATGTTAACCAACTGACTCCTGTCTTCAAGATAGCAGTTGGAGCGTTCTGGCTGATTGAATAGAAGAAGCACGTTTCAAGTAATATTTCAAGGATTATGTCCTAAATTGTTACATATGACAATGAGTTTTTATTACATTTCTAACCGATGTGACTTGCAATAGTGAAGAAAACTGGACAGCATCAAACAATTGTCGCATGACACGCCCTCTGAGCCACATATAAACTGGTTTTCATATGTTGAGGACCTTTCATGGATGACTGGCGCTTTGGTTACTAGTCACGAGGATTATTGAAGCGATTAGTTCACTAACTTTAATTTTAATGACCGTTTCAATAACAGAAATACGCAACTGGAAGCCAACCGAGATGTTGTGATTCCGTAAGAAATTTTTGAACTTGTAAGGAGCTCCTTTTCACTGATCATCGTATCTGTCAATTTCCGGGTATCGTTTATTGAAAATTTAGCGAAATTAATTTGATTTATCAACTGGTTCATTGGGTTCCTGCTATTATTCTTATGCCAGGTCTGATTCATGGCTTCCGTGCTTGTTTAGTGATGTTATGTGGCATCATTTTTTGCATCCATTATCAGCTGGTTTCTTTTAGTATCTGGATAACCTAAGTGGCAAAAAGAGCATGAATCTGGGGGTGCGAATTGATTTAACATATTATGTACCTCAATATCATTTCCACGAATGGATATCTCACTATCTATGATAATGATGTCTCAAACATGTAAATTGGCAGCACCATAGATAGTCTACTATACTGTTATACCATAGTCTAGCGGGGTATATTAATATTTTGACACCGAAGTAAATTCATAACCCCCGAAGCCGTAGGCTGAGGGGGTTATGGATTTCGCTGAGTTGTCACAATATTAATATACCTCGCTAGACTATGGTATAACAGTATTGTACCAGGCTCCAGCCACAATAGATCATTTAAACACTTCGCCGTAGAAAATTTATTTATTAATTTGCCACAAATTTTGAATTTTAATTATAACTTTAATAGTGCTACTAGCTTAGTGAAATAATTGAAATAATATCATCCCCCCCCTCCAAAAATTTACTTCTACTAACTTCTCCGCTAAAGATCAGACCCCCCCCCCCCCCCCCCCCACCCCCCCCCCCCAAAAGTGAAATTTATCAACAATTCAATAAATTAATTTCTCAACAGTAGATGGGATTTTAGTGCAATACAAGGAAGCATGAAGTCATTTGTGGAACACGTTCACAGTAACTTTGCAATTTTTTGAAAATTAAACGGCCTTGCTGTTATGATCAAGTTCAGACTCTTTTAGATGCAGGTCGTAAGCTTCGTTGCAAATTTGATCATCTAGACAGTCACTAGAAAAGAAGTAGCGATATCAAAGCAACCAATTTTGTTGCTTATATGATCACTCATTTCACTTTTCCTTTTGTTGGTTATTCTCTTGTATATCCCAAGAGCACTATTGGTGTTATGTCCCGATACGGAGCGGATTTCGTTCTCGGAAAAAGTTTCACCAAGGATGGTACCCCCCCCCCCCACCCCCCCCCCCCCCCCCTGAATGATGTCACTCGCACAGAATGGTTGGTGTAGAGAGATCTTCTCGACAAACCAGTAATTTTGCTGATATGTGGGCATGAAAGAACCAAGTGTATTTTTCCCCCCACTCCACTGGTCGGGCTTCATACCAATATTCATCGGAACATAGGAACGAATTTTTGGTTTTTGCCACAGAAGTAGATACTCACAAGAGTGATTCAGCTTTTTCAAGTATGACTGAAATATTTTCACAGGACACTAGTCTTTGTTTGTTGCATATATTCGGCCACCAATGCTGTGTTCAACATCATTTTCACGGTGATTCTTCTGCATTTCGTCTTTGCTTTTTATCAATTATTGACGCCCTGTGTCATCAGTTAGGATCTCAAAGTCAGAGACTTTTCATATCTCTTATGTTCTCTCCACCGCGACGACAAAAATATAGCTGAATGTAGAACCACGTTGAATACTGCAGTTTGAATGGTGTCGTATCATTGAGAGATGAAATAATTTTTTTTACATCATTCTCGGATATAGCAGGAAAATGTGAAGTGAAAAGCTAAGCCATCGGACTTCAGCTTCTTAATCAAACATTGATATGTTTCCTTACTTTTTGAGAAAGTTGGATCATTCACATTGTCGATACCGGCATTTTCCTGAAAATATCTTTTCAGCCCCATATCTGAGTGCATCAAAGGTGGATTTCTTGACATTTCTGATCGAACAAATAAAATCTACTCATCACTTCATCGACAACGTGTGGAACTTTCCACAGGTGCTTTCAGTTATCGATACAATGATGACGCTGTCTTAATCTCATGTCAATTTTTTCTAGGAAATTCCTCAAACATTATGTGACGGCATATTGTGTTTGCTTGCTGGTGTTTTTGCAGTATTTGCTATTATTTACTGCCTCTACATACTCATCAGATGGTAACACTATCTGCAACTTTCTCTCCATTGCTTGCTGCTACTTCCTGCCGTGATATATTAAAAGTGGTATATTATTTCATAACCCACTTTTAATATATCACGGTAACACATAGTTTTCTCATAGCAAATCAAGAAGTCTATGATAAAATGTCAATGCTTCTATGAACAAACCATTGATATCCATAGTAAAAAGCAGGGAACTATGAAGATTTATACACCAAAAAGATTACATTGACGAGATAGACAGAGCATGGTACAATATAATATAATCTGCCCTGTGGTGTGAAACATGTTATAGAAGCCCATGTGTGATGTATAGACTTGTTCACAGGGTTCTGAAGATCGCTGTCATAGATATTCTTCACCCTTGTTAGGCAACAGACAGAATTAAATGATCTTATCAATCTCAGCTTTACTATTCATTGATGATGGAGATTGATAATGGTCAACAAATGGTTCTGATATACATATAACCCGTCACAAATAAAACAAACGTGGGTCCAATTATTGATTGCCTCGATTGTTCCTAATCTAAGTTTAAAATTCGCTAATTGCAGTGCCGAACTGAAATTCTGCCGAAAAACTGAAAAGGCTATTATTCGTAATCACGTGTTGTTTAAAATCGTCGCTTCCTTAGCAGGAGAATCGAGCTACATTTTCGTCCTGTGCGAGGTAATCGAACAAGCATTACTTCATTTCGCATGCATTATTGACTTCATGATCGATTGTTAGACAGACCTGAGTAAAGGTATGATTTATTTACTTGACGACCGTGTAAATTTGTTCTAAGGAGTGTCTTACTCTAAGTCAGACGAAAATGTGAACGTTTCAAATTTAATAGCGCGATCGATCGGACATCTCATGTCCTGGTTACAGCCTAAATTTAGACTCGTTTACTTCCCTCTGATTAAATGAGAACTTTTCAGACTCATTTAATTATCTTCGTTTATGTGTACTACTAATTACTGCAAATGCAAGAGGCAGCCTTTATATGAAATACGATGTACCGTCACCATCCACTAGAAAGACACCGACGGTTTGTCGAGTACAACTTCTGGGATTGTTTTGTGTCAATTTCATTAACAATTTTGCCATATGGTGTCAAGTTTACTTGACTGCGCTATGTTAGCTTAGATTGTGGGAGCCTCTTTGAAACGCCTTTTATCAGGCGGTTCATTCTCTTTTGAGTTATGGAATGAACTACGTGACTTGAATAGCATATCAAACATTGAAGCATGGAACCACGGAGGAAGTCAGTGTCAACGCTTGCTAGAAGCAATATCGTGCCAAAATAGGCGAGAGTTGACTTGATCAGCTTGTTTGCCTGAAGTAATGCACTCTTCGTGTTGCTGTCCGATGTCGCTTTGAATAGTCAGGATACGTTTTAATTGCTTTGTGTCCGTATTCTCAACCGCTTACAACTCCTTGTAACGAGATATATCCCCATGCGATTGTCTCTAGATCAATTCAGTAGAAATCTAAGTGTTCCTAATTTAGCAACAGGAAACTAGGGAATTAAATAGACTGTGTTATCTTGAGTATCTCTACTATTGCTTCGTCGACACTGTCGGAGAGACTCGAATAAATGATTAGAATTTGGAAGAAAACTGCTCCTGCAGGAGACATCGTAATATAATAATGCTAACTAGTTCTTCAGTTCATGACTTTGTCTCTGGTTTACCGTGGATTAATGATGGCCTTCACTATGATTTTGATAATTAGGTTAAAACGTTTCAGCAGGGCTCATTTGTTTGTTTGGTTTTGAATGCTGTAGGCCTGTACATAATGATTTTTGATGCATGTTGGAGTGTAGGTATATGAAAATTGGATATTGAATTTATTCACATTTTCCGCCCATGAACTGAGCGTGATCTTCAATACCCTAAGGACGCACTTCTCGATAGCTTTGTGATTGTGTTACTAAAGTTAAAGTGTATTTTTTATTATCACACAGCGTGTACCTTACTTCCTCGTGTTTTGTTCTTTTCCACGTTCAATGGGGTCATACATTTTGTTGCTTACGGATGGCGTGTCTCAACTCCTGCGTAGCTCCATTAGTAAAAAAAATCCGGAATACTGGTGGTAAGAATTCTAATTTTCTGGATTTCCACAGCTCTTGAGAACCCTTGAAGCTTGAAAATGAAATTCAAGGCATTGAAAGACCTAGAATTTTCGGGTGACCTTTGAAAACCCTTGAATTATGAAGTTGACTGTTAAGCAAACGTTCAAACTTTCTAATTTGAATGCTGCAATATGAATTTTTTATCTAACTTCGATGATGAACTCTTATATGATGCTCTTTAATTAGCCAGGGATTCACAAAATCAATTCATGTCGATCACGGATTTTGTGATCGTATCCGATTCGCAGGCAAAGAAAACTTAACTGCTGAGTATTCACATTCACATCCAACATAGGAGATCGCGTCGATAGAGTCAGCATCATCATTCTTTTCACGTGGTGCTATTGTAGAATCACCATCTGCTGCAAACTAGAAATACGACTATGCATGCTGTCTATGAACGTCAATCAGGCCGAAGTAATTCAAACATCAGGGCTTTGTTCAGAAGCATGTTTAGACTCAGATACCGTCCAACTATTTGCTGGTGGCGAAAACAGACAAAGTTCTTTGGTACTGTTTGGCTTAGCACCACACTTAAAATCTCGATTAACAGACAAGATAAAGAGCTCCAACAAACCTGTTCTCCTATAGGATTAGAGTTAGAACAAAAGTTTGAATGAAAGCGAGATGGATATCCATTTGTGATTCTGGGACTCGGATGAAGTGAGCACGGTTTACTGTCTGTCAGATGACATCTGTGAAAAATTTCTTCCCATAGTTTTGGATCTGGAGAGTTTGAAGTTAATAATGTATTGAAATAAGTATAGCTTCACGCCTCTGGCATACCGTACCTGTAATTGTTGGTTAAAGTTAATGCAATTATCAATGTATTGCGGACCAGTTGTAAAATGGTCGGTTTTCAACAAAATTTGCAATAACTTGGAATCGCAATCAAAAAGTATCTTATATATTGGCTCTTGTCGATGCAGTACATAGCGCCCTCCGCAGTGGTTGCGCAGCATCTGGATGGGATGTAGATTATCAACTATGCTCTTTGGACTACTCATCTATTTAAAGATTCGCCTACTAGACACCATGACAAGGAGATCAAGTTTTCTTTGCACCATAACTAGATATCGCTGCAATTTCAAAGTAGATTCTGCAAATGTGGATAACTGGAAAATGCTGCCGTCTTGAATTGAGCAACAAAAGTGATGCCACATGTAAATAAATTTGTTTATTCTGCTAGCATCTGAAAGCATCTTGCATGCGAAAGTATCATTATCATACTGAAACCGATTGCATGACCTTTGAAAATTCTTGATTCGGTGACGCTATGAATTTTTTCCTGAAACACCGCGGGGTTTTTTGCTTTTTATCATACAAAACATCATGAACATCATACAAAACTGACTAAATGAGCGTGTTCGAGCTGTAGCGTGGACATAAGGAGAGAGTCCAGAGTCCATGGCTGTAGCCTTCGGACAGAGTCTTAGATAGATGCAGACAATTGAGATCAATTGAAATATTCCATAGCTCAATTCATGCAGGATTATATAGAATAGAACAGGCGCAGTGTAGCTGTAGTAGTAATGGCTCAGTCCTAGATGGGCTTTAATCAAACTCGGCCTAATTCCAAACTTAACAATTGATTTTTCTGCTTAGTACTGCCCCACATTAAATAATGATCAATAAGGCCTACATAGAAAGATGATTTTATTTTTATTGCAAAATTATCTGGTTATTATTTGTTCATGGTGCATTGTAACCGTAGCCCCACTAAACCTTTTCCTTAATGAATAGTCAATTTTCTCTTCAGATGTACCTTGGTATTGTGCTAACGGCCGTCGTGGTCATCACCGGTTGTTTCTCATATTATCAAGAAGCCAAATCATCTCGAATCATGGATTCCTTTAAGAAAATGATTCCTCCGGTAAGTTGATGCATTTTGACAAATTTTGCAGCGAAATGAATTTATTTATGTTTGATCAGTCTAATGCAACTGTTCATTTGTAATGAAATCGAATAGACAAAAGTCATCGTTTTGCTCATAAAGCAAGATGTAAAATTTTTATTAGTATCAACATGTTATTCTGAATGTCATGAAATATTACGGAGACTGTTTTTTTGCAAGGATTTGGGCATTTAAACATACAATTTTGACTGAAATCTTAATTCCTCTCCAGCTCGATTAATTGTCATATTTTCAAAGCGAATGAAAATTGCATTAATGTTTTCAAATTAAGATGGGAATCTGATATTTAAAAAAAATTATGTATCAGTATGAATAAAATTGATAGAAAATTCATACAAAATGCAGTGGTCTGCCATTTTCCTATCAAGTAACGCATCAAAGCGTTGATTATCTATTCATTTCGCTCGCCTATTGCGTGATGATTTATCATACTTTTCGTGACTGATCAAATTAAAATCTGCCTGAGAGGTTCAGTAATTTCACTGTTGAGTAATTACTTTCTCATCAGTTAGATGGGCTCAAATGTGATAGTAAGCAGATGGATGTAGTAGACGCTGTATTGTATTAGCTGCATGCCCTTCAGGAAGCTTCCCAGCCACGTAGGAAAACCTTGTTATTGCAAAGATGATTCTCTTGTCCTCACTAATGGATAGTCTTTAACCCTTTTTCGTGTTTATCACTTCCGAACAGATTCGTCAACAATCAAAGTCTTGTCTATGTTGCGACTTCACACGTTCATGGACTAAGTCATTTCATGTTACCGTATTTTCTCGAATATAACCCACAGGTTAATGATACGTTTTGCATTTCACGTGCGGTTTCTATGTGACGACAGGTATCATAAATACATTTTGTAGTTCTTCATTTGACTCCAAATTTTTAGTGATTTAATGCTGACATAGTGTGAATTGATGATGAGACCGAATATGAAAGGGAAAAGATCGAAGAGAAATAATCACGATAGTGACGATGAACTCGAGATGGTGCAAGCAGTATGTCTAGCTGCTTCTGTCGCTATTTGGGCCAATCCGCGAGAAGTGTCAACTAGATACATATTTTTCAAGTTTTAGCTAGATAGTCGAGACTGTTGTTTGATAAAACAGAGGTACTTTATGAAATGTTAAATTCTATATATGGGTTGTATAAAGATGTTTTAGTAATGAACTTGGCTTGCCTTTTTACTTCGTGTCTGCTCTATAGTTTTTTTTAGAACGTGACTGACCGATATACGAAAGCACCTGGAACGTGACTGACCGGACATTAGTTCGTCTAGCAGTATCAGTAATCGGAATTTTCTTTTATTATTAGAGGTGAAATAAGATGACGAATATACGTATGACGAACACGTAGAATATCTAATCTTAGCAAAAACAAATCACAATTTGCAGATTTTGGCTCAGGTATTAATCAATTACAAAAAAGTTTTTCTCTGAGGAACGTGAATGAGCGCTTTTAAATTTGTTCCGACAAAAAAAATGGCAGATAAATTATGATGACTACCCTTATTGAGAACCTTGGTACCTGGCTCATGTGTGAAATATAAAAGTTAGTTTGAATAATACTTTAAGAGCGCTTGCTATAAGACTTTGCACGATTTTGTAACGTGACTGACAGCGCGGATTGGCCCCCTAGCCCTTCTGTCTTTGATCATTCGTTGAGTATTAGTTTAAACGCTGTTGATTCTATGATTTCTTATCATTTTGATCATAACTGTGCTAAAGATCCATTCTAAAGATAACAGGGGAAATAGATTTCTCAAACAAGTATCAATAATTTCATGAAGTTTTAATGAAACACCGGGTTTAATAAGATAATTACTATCCATGTTGTGTTGATTAGACTGCCAATTTATTGGCAGCCATTGCTTGATCAAAAGCGTCAAACTTACAGGTAGTTGCCCTCAGGGCTGGGGTGTCGTGCTTTTTTTGACCAACACCGACACCGGGTTCGAGCACGACACCGGATTTTGAAAAGCACGACGCCGACACCGGATAATAATAATAATAAAATTGACTGAATTGCCCGACTTGTCTTTATCTTTTGCTTTGTTTTGTGTCCCTGACTTTCTTTTTTTCGTTGTGTATTGATGGAAATAAAGGTTATTTCTCATAATAATGATAATTAATCCTCGAAAATCAAACTACAGGTCTTTGCACTCTTTCAGGAGAACCTTATGATCACGAAAACAACATTCCATTTTCTAAAACAAACAATGCTTTTCTAAAAAATAAATGACAAACAAAGATGATCTCTTGGAAATTGAAAGTGATGCTGATGAATAATGAACAATTGCTTATGAACCGTGGTTGAAAAACAATGGATATGATGACTATAATTGAATAATAAACAGTGAATGATGCACTAAGAAAAAAATGAAAGATGCTTATTATGATTGATCACTGTGATAAGGTGATACAGTATCAACGTGGCAAAAAACATTGATAGGCTTAAAAACAATTCAAAAACACTCACCATTACCAAATTGATTCAGGCAATCCATCCTCAATCATTCCCTAATTGTCGTGGTGAAGGAAGAGCCTTCACAGTCCGTTTTTGCATTAGTGCAAGTAACTATGGATGTATTGCTGCAAAGGAGAAGGAAATCCTTGTGCGAATAAAACAATTTAATTTCCAGCGCGCAAAATTCACAGGTCGGAGTCCCCGGTGTTCGGCAAGGCCCCTAAAAATCACGACACGGGATAATAGGGGCCTCCGACACCGACACGACACCACAGCCCTGGTTCGCCTCATCCAATGGTCTGTCCTGAATGCCGCGAATGGTTTATTAATAGGACTCCACAACTCAGAGCTGTCACGTACTTTTCATTGATGCCCTTAAGTGTGTGATCTATTTGAGAGCCTTTGTTAGTTAAGATCAAATCTTCCGAATTGATACAAAATTAACAAATTAATGTAGACATTTTAAACCTTGACCCTTACTTTCTCGATCGAGGTTTTTGAGAGCAGCAGTCAGTTGCTGCAAAGATTTAGAACGGTGCTTATTCCTGACATCATTAGGTGTCAGAATGCCATTAGTTATGTACGAAAAGTTGATTTAAGCTCTTGATTGGTGGCTTGTTTGATGTTAATTCTTTCGTTCGGCTCAATGTCATTTGACAACATGAGTGCACTCTAGGTATTGTTAACTTGAAGAGATTGATTGTCGGTTCTTTTTTCTGCAACGCGGTATCTTTTTGCAGGTTTGACTTTGAGTCAGTATTGGCATGTGCGGTGCTTACTGTCAGCGGTTTAACTTTGTGTTGCACGTGTGATTCGCATCGCTTCGTACTTCTACGCTTCTACGCACGCATCAGACTTAGCGTCTCTTCACTGGGTGTTGGGTGTTGCTGCGTATCAAAAATCTAGCAGTTGAGACTTGTAAATTGTCTTATTCTATGTCATTCAAACTGATCTGCAGCTGATAAAAAAATTTGCGTCTGCAGAAGTAACATTGGGCGATGTCGTCTGATATAGTTTGGACAGACTGTGGCGGCATTAGGAATGTTACAAGTTGCGAACCAAGGAGATGCGCATAAATCCATAAAGCACTATATTTTCGCACATGCGTTAATATGATATTAAGTTCGAAAATGCTCTGTTAACGAGACATTGCAGTAACTAAATTTGTGCACTTCGAGCAAGCGGCATGTTTTGACTGTGTAATGCATCATCATGTTACACACTATCTAGTTTTGGGTACATCAGTAACATAAATGTATTATTGATATTTATGATGGAAGTTGCATTTATTTATGTGCATTTGTGGGCCAATGTCTTGATTTTGTTGTAAGTTAGATTTGCGCTAATTTCACGATTGCTCTGTTACAGGAAAATAGCTCTGCGTCTCTATCATCTGATTATTCCATCGTACTGCATGTAAGTTTCAAGTGGAGACTGAGCAATTTAGTTGTGTTCCATAGTTATCAATAGTGCAGCATCGGACAGGACGTATGTGATTCAGCTTGCCTTGGTTGCATATTATCGCAGATTCAAAATTTTTGCACCAAATTTTCAATAGGCTTCAACAGGCAAGTTCTATCAGACTGAATTTCGATCTACATGTGTTTTGCATGGATGACTTTCTGCGGACTTACTGTGAAAAACTTATCCATGAAAAATATATTTCAGCAAAAATGTAGCACCAAATTCACAATAAACCCATGAACTTGACTACTAGAAGAACTCAGGATGTGCTGAATCTCTTGACACACGTAGAAAGTCTCTTTATATAATTTGCTGCTGCCCATTGACAGGAGCCTTGAACAATTTCATTTTCTTCTCAAGTTCTCTCATATAGTGCCTTTCAAAATTGTTATCACGATATAGTCCAGCGTAAGTATGATGAGCAGGCCGAGCATCAGTTTTCGTACATTGCATGAGAGAAAATAAGAAAATCTATATATACAACTTCCTTCAAATGTGGATTTTCAAATATTGCTCATGGATTCTCTGCATAGTTTTGTAGTCTTACTATATTTATTTTTACGCATTTTTTTAAATTTCAGCAAGTAGGCTGCACTTACACAGATATTTAGTTTATTTTTGCCTGTTGAATATCTGTTTATCGCAAATTGGCCTGAAACGTCAAATGCAACTAAAGTGTAATTTAGATAAGAAATTAACATCATTCAGTTTCATAATCAATGAATTTCACGAAGCTGTATTATCATTGAACTTCGCACTTGCCTATGTGTTGTCACGCAATAGTGATGAGTCAGTGGATTTATTTCAAATTCCTTCGTAACTACAATAGTATTATAGAATTGGGCTCGTATCTACTCTTTTATTGAAAGATTGGAAATGTTGCGTGACATTGTTGCTTATTAGCCTCAGAATTTGTTTCTTCTGCGTGTGTCTCTCGTAATCGCATGGAGTAATTTCTTCGTTTCATGACTGTAGATGATCTACGAAGCGACTATGCGATCTCTCTCTCCACCCCCCCCCCCTCCCTTTGTTCATTTGAGCTGTATGGAAAGCATTTGCACTTTGTTGAAACCTTGAGGAAGACGATTGATGAGAGATTTGATACTCCGGTACTTTCATTAATGAATATGTAAGCACGTAATTGATTGTAATAAATACTCATAATGTAAATATATTCGACATGTTATCAAGGCGGTGTTATTTGAAAGCGATTGAAATAAATACTTCTAATGTAAAAATATTCGACGGGTTATCAAGGCGGTGTTATTTGAAAGCGGAAGTCTGAATTTTTTACAAACTGGCTTTCTGAAATGTTTTTATTCTGCCGAATTTACTCACTAGTTTTGTTTAACATTGAGCTGGTTAATATTGACTGAGCTTATGAGTGATTTCAAAATGCATGTAAAACAGAAAATGTCATCAAGTTAATGTCCCGAATATATTACATCTTAACATAAATTTCTTTGATAATGAAAACGGGTGTCACACAGTAAACATAGAAATGAAAGTGGAAGTATGCAAATTCAGATAAATAATTAACTTGTCTAATGGTTGCAGATATCATGGATTACCTCATCTAATTTTAAGAAAAAAGTTTAAAAAAGTTATAAAACTTAAAATATCGGAAGCGTTCTCAGAATAGTCAGATATGCATGTTATTGAAACGATGCTTCCGGTTGAATTCAATGGTATTTCTTGCAGAAACTGAGACATGTCGATATCTATGTATGTCATTGTGGTCGTTTTACCAACCTGGATATTCGATCATCTTTAGTTAGTTAGATGTACCGGTGTAGCGCGTCAGCAACAGGGTAGACCATAATTGCTAAGCAATTGAAAGCCGAATTTTACCATTGATTAAGCTCAAAATCATGTAATTTTTACAAATTTTCTTCATGGCTGAGTCATAGCTTTGGCGCTATAACATGTGTCAAACTTCCTGCGTTTGACAAAGTAGATGCTATTTAATGCATGTAGAAACCTATACATTATATTTCCCTTCTCTAAGACTAATATGGTATTTAGAGCTACGCTGGTGTGAGACCGGTTATGATGTTATTTCCAGCTTAGATTATAGGGAGGAATACGGGTAGTTATTTACATGAAGGAATAAAGTCTTTCACAAATGAGGAAGTTTTGCTTTCTGTTAACCATAAGCTAATATAGATAGAATCGTATCATGTAGTTTAAAGTTAGTAAAAATCATGATTTAGTCCGATTCTCAGTGCGAGATAGTAGAAAACTAGATTCATTTTACGGGTTTTGGCATGGTGGGGTTTGGCGTAGATGCTCTGAACGGACACTACAGCAAGATGTATCATTGTGGACCGGGATAGGAGAAACAAATGCGTTCTTACTCGGCAAGCAAAATTGTGTAATTGCTCAAACCACAAGTGCACAATTCACCAGGTTGACAAGGTAGGCATCGGCCCCTTGCAAGAACCCTCCCTATGCAGGTGTTGCCCTGTAGTCCCATCAATAAATACGAGTACTATTGTTTTTAACGGGGTATGGGCGATAGTGATGCGAGAGTACTCCAGAGGGATATAGCCGCACAGGATGTGTTATACTCGACTAGAGTGACATATCAAATATTAAGTTACAAATCTATACTAAGTTGCAAGACAGAATGCAAGCCGCTAGCTCAGCCAGCGAAATTTATTGACGCCAACATGACGATGTAAGAAGTGCACGTCTTGCTATGTCAGCAATCACAATGCTGTTCGATCTCCCTAGTCAACTCTATTAATTAATTGCCACTCGAAAACTTCTTACTCAACGATAGATAAAGAATCACGCATTACAGGGTGCCAGTTAACATTGATAAATGTTAGTAATCATGTCGACCTTCCTATGAAGAACCTCCATGTTCCTCAGTCTATTTGCTTGGATGTTTCATGCCATCATTTATCATGTTGCAGGATTGATACATGCACTTGTAGTAATGTGACTTTTGAAGTAATTACATCCCATCTTATATGTATATTAAATGTTCATTAGTACGGGCGAATGTCCAAAAACTTCTCAATTGTTAAGTGAAGCAATGCTAGACAGATCGCGGATTTCAATAGGCGTCTTTCATTATCGTGGTCAGTCGTAAATTGGAACATTTTTATGCATAAGATCATCAGGATTATCAAATAAGGATGACATGTATTGAAAATGTACTTTTTAGAAGTTGTCATCATCACTCTTCGTCGTAGAAGCACCTTCAGAAATGCATCGGAAATGCCAAGACTCCGATTATTAACCTCCAGCCGGCGTTAAGCGAAAATGAAGCGTGAAGAATCAATCAGAAGTTTTCATCGAGTCAACTGTTGATGCATGACAGAAAGCAATGTTGGTCGTGTCGGTCAAACATTGATGTTAATCTAACAGCTAAGAGTTTGCGCTGACCGTTACGTATAATTCACTTCTATCATTTATGTAAGTGTGTGCACCAAAGGTAGTCGTTGGTGTTTGCATACAATTACAGTGAAAGCGGAGTTGAGAACGGTTGGATGATTCGATACACAAACTACACGTCATTTATTCAGGCTTGTTGATAATCAGATTTTTTCATCCACGCGTTGCGAATTACGTCAATGAGAGAATGGGGTATGGGGTGCTCACAGATTGCTTTATCAGCGGCTTTGGAGGCAACTAGCTCGTCAATGCAATTGCATTACGTTGTAATCGAGGGAATGATTAGGCGCGAAGTGAAATAGGCTTCAGATAGGGGAGTTACAATCATACAAAACTACGACTAATTTGTTAACGAATTTGGCAGGGGAGTAGATGTTTCTGCAACTCAAGGCGTCAATGTTATTCAGAGCCGACCGTATTCCTGTGAATGACATTTTGTTACCTAATACTAGAGATGCGGATGAGCTGGTAGGACATAATACCATGAATGTAAAATTGTGAGCAGGTGCAATGAACAGTAGACATAAAAGTCCGGATTTTCAGTGGGCATAGTCGTAATATGTCCATCCACAACCCTAAATTTCCAGACTATTTACTCGTATTTTTTATATATTTGGACAACTTAATGTACAGCGTCATGCCCGAAAAAGTCTCCCAGCGCTAAACATACATTGAAATCACAATTTAAAAGAATTTTTTAGAAGATATGCCTTGACCAACCTTAATAAATCTCTCTGGAGTAATCTTGAAACTCGACAAACTTTTCGAACGTCAAATATCTAGAACCCAGTTACACACAAAAGGACCATATAAACTTGGTACACGACTAGGTAATATTTTTTGATTGTTTTGACTAAGATATATTGCCTTGGTACTTTGTGCACTTATGGGTGTGATAATTAAATAATAATAATAATAATATAAAGGATCGCTTGGCAGTCAATTGAATTCATTTGGATGGGATAATCATTTTACCTGCCATGACGGAAAACATGCCACCCGTCAATTCAGCGAGTGAGCACCGCGAATCCATCCTTAACTTTTTTTCAATGTTAATGGTTACCATTTGTGCGGTTTTTTGTTGGCCAGTTCGCTTTATGTTAAAATGGCTGTCGTTCGAATCTTGTCTAGCAATCGAGAATTGCAAATTGTTACATTTCAGGAAGAGATGTGGACTTGAAGATTCGTGGCATAAACTTGAGGGGCAGTTTGGTATTTTTGTTATTTGCATAAAAGTTTGCAGAAGTAGGCAGCGTGAAACTCAATACCTTTAATAATGTTATTAGTCATTGATGTCACTGATGTTATGCTTTCATACTTTCTCACATTGAGGTTTGTCATCAACACTTATCTGCATAGTGACGTAAAAATATTCATTTACAAGAAGTTAACCGAAATTACTGTTCAAATACACGCCTTAAAATATGTATTTGGATGCAGTTTGTCGGTGTGGTATCCAGTGTTTTCTCAAACTATCGAGCAAGATATTGTTTCAGAGCTTCTTTCCTTGTTCAAAATGAAATTCAGCAACCCCTTGAGGATTAAATAGAATGCGGTCTCCCTTCTCATTCATTCATTAAATAGAATGAATTCCATCTCATTTCGAGTGCTGAGGGCTTAATTATCTCTCAGAGCAGCAAGAATATATAATCTTTCAAAATTTGAAGTAAACTAAGCAAGTGAGAATATACAGTATTGGACAGAATGGATGCATCACCCTATGAAATTTTCCAATTTTAGCTAACTCTTTGAATTTGGAGAAGAAGCCTCTAAAATCTGTATTAATGATTTCTGAATGTGATAGGTGATGTTCTTGTAGAACAGATTTAATGAAAGTATCAAGTTTATTATTGATTAGTGAATGGGAGCGATGTGTATGTTTTGTACATGTATAGTACAATAAATTAGCCAATGTTCGGAATGATGACCCCTATTTAGCAGCATGGAGAACTGAGTGAGCATGGAGACTATGTGACAGTTATGCCAAAATGTCTTTCGCTCTCATCCGGATTATGACACACATAAAATTCCTCAAAAGACAATGGATTATGTTTGGGCGTACTCTTTAATTCAATATGGTCACTTAACAATTATTGGATTAATCCTCGATTTCTCGATTTGGTTGATGTCTGGACTAAATTCAAGCAAAGATCAAATAATTGGTCAGTTCTATGGTGGACCCAAGATAATACTACTTACGTCAGCGGACATAGATCACCGTCATGTTAAAATTGCGTACAGCTTCAGCCTCTTCATCAGTGTCGCGGGTAGGCCAAATAGGCCTAATTATCAAACTTTTTTCACCATCTGTTGACTGTAGTGTCTTGATGGGAAGAATGTGTTCCATGTCATAGCCTAATTGTGGCGCTCCTTACTCATCTTGCGGAGTATTTTGGGTTGTTCCTGCTTTAGTTTAATCGCTGGCTTTTTCACGGTTCGGGTGAAGACAGGTATTTGAGCGGCGAAGGATTAATCAGAAAACGTCACTCGGCGACAGTCTTTCTCAGTGAATGCCTCTCACCGTTTGCAGAGAGCAATGCTGTTATTTAAATTCTTGGAAGATGCAAGTACTTTCAGCAGGAGTTCAAGCTAGCCAGAGGAAGACCTGCTAACTCTTCCTTCTCTGGATATGCGGAATTTACTAGGACACTTGTTCGGATATCAGCTGCAGACTTCATAGGAAGTTTTTGAGTGAGAACTGCTACTTTCGAGGCACCATCTGATGCATATTTTGATGTCTTAGCGCAAAGACACTATAGGATATTCTAGCTAACCTAAATAGTAGCCCTCAGTAACATTGTGCGATTGATAATGGATCAAGATTGCTCCATTCAACCCCTAAACAAGTCAAGAAAGCAGATCTTGTACCTGTCAACAAAAGAGATTGTTGCTTCATGTTTCCTGCCTTTTGGAATTCAAATTTGTAACTTTTGGCTCCTATTATGTCATTCATCTAGTATCGAATCGCAATTATGTTCTTCAAAACAGATATCTTCACCATCTTAAGAGTAGCTCGCCAGATATGGAAAAATCCATGGGTGATGCATCCATTCTGTCCAATACTGTATAGAAAAAACATTCATCGTTTAATGCATTAATTGACAATTCTATATCATTCCGACTGACTCACTTACTTATTTATTTATGGTAGAGATCCTAGTTATCCTTACTCCGGTATTATCAATTATCAGTTTCCATTATTGCTTATTGCGTATTCAGCATTTAATTTTTATGGATATTCATTTTTTTATCAATTTGGATTACTGCATGTGCTTATACACATGATTATTAATTCAGTGGGGTGATGACTAAGATGATCATGAATTGCAGTTATTGTTTCTCTAGAAGTGTGTGTGGAATGTATGTGACATTGATCGGATCATGTGACGCTTATCTCAAGTTCATTGTTATCTCATGTAAACTTCATGATCTATTTATTTTGAATTGCAATTCCTGATTTATCATGTCAGATTCAGTCAACTCTAATTCTGAATACAACGATAAATGGATTATTTGAAACTTAACTTGTCCAAGATTATTTAGATAAAAGAATGAAAGCTCTTCTGTCAGACTTTTCATCAAAGTTTGATGAAAATTTCTTAAACATATTTAATAATAATTTCAATATTATTTTATGAGAGCGATTTGCGTAGATTTTCTCATATGTTGATGTACTAATAACTGAGTTACATTAAGGGCATTGTTTTGAAATGTACATTCGTGTTGAGAAGATTGTGATATTTGATTTATTTTCTCATCACTTTATGACTGTCTTCATAATTTCCTTGACGTAGAAATTGATTATTTCAGTATGAGATTCAATCTCTGTCTTTCATTATCTTTCTCGAGTCTTCCTTTTTATCACATTACTTCCGCCTCATAGACGAAGCCTGCGCACTGCGGGATCTTTCTTCATCATCTCCCCTGAAAGCGATCTTCACGCGAGGAAGTTACTCATGCACTAATGATGCAGTTTTTCTCGTCTATACCTGGAAGTTTCCACTATAAAATTTAGTACTAACTCGTCTTTCAACTATGATGTAGTAATTCAGTCATGACTCAGGTTAAAGGTTTTGGAATTGTTTTCAATATCGATCTAGCGGAGTGTGTTGGCGAAGATTCAACACGCTTATTCATGCTGTGAAGTCCATTGATATAGTTGCACTGTTGTTGTCTTAGATCTGAAAACACTATGTTGAGAGTCAACGAAAATCGGCGGATAAGTTCAAAGTGAAACGGGTGCGAATGTTTCACCTTCAGAATGTTCTGTGGATCATTGAAGGGAATGTGTACTTTTTTAGTTCGTAATGTCAGGATGATGCCAAATCACACATTTTCGCAAATTCATGATCATACATTCTATGATCTTGACGACATTCCTTCAGATCTCCCTCGATATTCATTGGAATTACTTGAACTTCGTTAAATAGTAAGCAGAGTATAGAGAATGTAATGAAACGCACATGAAAGTACTGACGACATTTTCAAATCTGCTCAAGTTTGTTGTGTAGTCATCTCATGAAACTCAAATAAATCAGTGGTTTTGGTGTTGAATTTCTTGAATTGTTGTATGCACGCATGTGTGAGATCAATATTTATGCATACTGTATCAATATGTATGTCGCAGGACTTTCTTGCGACTCCTTATGCTTTGGTGGACATCGATTCTCCTCTACTGATCTCAACACACATGAAGGCTGCCATCACAATAGTGACGAAATAATTATTCTCAAATTATAATTGAGTTAAATATAATTGATTGGACATAACCGATTGATGTCCTGTGCATCCTTCCTTGCTATTACTTGTTGTGTAGCTTTGTATTGTGCATTTATAAACTTCTGAGTAGAGCATTGTTTTATTACTGAATTTTTCAATTTCAGCTTTTTGTGACTGAGATGTGATATTTAATGCATAAATATATGACAGATTATATTTTGGCTATACTTACTTTTATGCACTATCTATATATCAACGAGAAGTGTGCATTGAGGTGAATTCTTTATTGTCTGAAACAGCCTTTAAGGAAATTTAAGGATAAACAAAGGAGCAGTCCGAATATACAGGCCACCACAGAATTATATTGTTGGAGTCTTTCAGTTTACTGGAAGTGAAGATTAATTCGAAACGATGACACATGCTGGAACTTAGTAAAGCGGGCAAAAAAAGAACTCGTAATATCTTTCAGATATGATGCGTCGCTTGCTGATTGTTGCGAATTCCGTTAAAGTGCTTCGATTCCTTCAGATTCGAAGAATTCATATCATTGCGCACACATTTTCTGGATAAAATTTATACTACCGATTATTATTAAAGAAGACAGCAGGCGCACGGATTTTGGTTCACCCGATGATTTCACCACCCTCGTCTCAACATTCTCACTGTATGCAGCTGGGCAGGGATGTGTGACCGAAATGATTTTTCAACACGCACGCTGCTGGCTGACAGTATACTGTTTGGGAAGTGTGTGACATTTCCGATACATGCGATTTGCAACTCATCCCTTGTAGAAACGAAAACTGAATGAGCAAGTTGCCTTAAGGTTTTAGCCTGTGTATTTAAGACAGGAGATTGAAATAACTTCAAATGAGTGCATGGCAATGCACTTTACTACATATCTTAGTAATGGAAAAACAACACGTGTATCAACAGATTTCTTGATAATATGGTTCTGCCTCAAGAGAAAAAGATGTTAATCCAGAGAATGGAGCCAATTATAGCCTTTCTTAAATTACTTAAAACCCCTTTTCCACCGATTTCTTATTGAATTGAATTATAGTTACTCAAAGAAATAGTAATTTCATGCATATTTTTTCCAGCAAGCAAATGTCATCCGAGGTGGTCAGAAGTTGGAAGTTGCTGCCGCCTTCCTCGTCGTCGGTGACATTGTCGACGTGAAGTTTGGAGACCGTGTGCCTGCTGATATCCGTGTCATTACTGCACATGGCTTCAAAGTAAGCAGATCAGTGAAATTGAAATGCATCGATTGTATCCATTTAAAATGTTTTATGTATACTAATGAAATACAAGCAACTACATGTACACTTGTAGTCAAATTGTTGACCAATATTCTAATATAATGCAGCCGTCCCTGTGCATCGTGAAATACTGCTTACAAAATCGTTTTATGAGTAGTATTTTAATTTGAACAGGAACTTTATTATTATTTAGTTTAGTAGAGCTTTTTTTATTATTAACAGGAACTTATTTTACAGGAACTAATTTGAGTTAAACACGTAGTGGAATTAATTGGAAATGATTTGTAAACAACGTACATTATTTATTTCATGTCTGAATTGACCTATTTATTGTTTGTAATATTTTCTCTTCAATAGGTTGACAACTCAGCGTTGACTGGTGAGTCAGAACCTTGCACTCGAACAGCAGAATATACACACGAGAACCCTCTGGAAACCAAGAATTTGGCTTTCTTCTCAACCAACGCTGTGGAAGGTACCTGCCGTGGCATCGTTGTGAACACTGGTGACCGCACAGTCATGGGAAGAATTGCCAACTTGGCTTCTGGTCTGGAAATGGGAGATACTCCCATTGCAAAGGAAATCAATCACTTTATTCACCTCATCACAGGAGTCGCTGTCTTCCTGGGAGTCACATTCTTTATCATTGCCTTCATCCTTGGTTACGACTGGCTGGATGCCGTTATCTTCCTCATTGGTATCATCGTCGCTAACGTACCAGAAGGTCTCCTGGCCACTGTCACGGTGAGAGGAATGTGTTTCATATGTATTGTTTTCTGATGACTTGAAAGATTATTTGGTTGATTATCAGTCGGAATTGGTGAAAAACAATTTTGAAAAAATGATGCACAATATTCTTTCATCATGATGTATTTCGCTTGTTGAATCATGTTCGAAAGATCTGCTCAGGATAGGGGTCACACTATTGACATTTGTCAAAAGAAGTACGAAACTGATAAAATAATATGTACTGATGTTAATCGTCTGTTAATTATTTAAATTGATTAATACGTTGCTAAATTGAAAAACTTTTACTGAGCCTTCGACTTTGCTCGCCTTCTGATGTAATGAAACTGATTTTGACACTTCTTATGTTGCTGAGTAAATTAGTAGTTAAAACGCAAAATTAATGTATTTAATGGGGAAGGAAGAAAGTGATTTCATTATGTAATGATTGAGAAAAGTCTCACGAAATAAATCCGGTTGAAGCGGTAATGAAAAGTCGATAAATCAGACTTCCACCGTTGTTATTGATAATGACTAGCTGCTAAGTCGACGTTAGACTAGTTTCCCACGCACTGTTTTACTTGTTGGATTTTGGCGACAGTAGCATCTGAAGTCAATCACCAACAACAGTTTTTGTATGTTGCTTCCTATTGTGTTGGCGTTTAATTTTTCTTCTCGAATTCTGGCTGTGTCATTATTTAAGATGGCTTGTCGACACAGATCTTGTTCTGTTCGTTCAACATTTATTTGAGTTTACGTGACAATTCAGGGGAAATCCGTTGCGAATTGTATTGGCAGCAACCTTGTCTGGACAGGAGCTCATCTGCCCTTAAAACTTTCGAAGTTATCTGAAAGTTGTAGGCAAAGCAGGCAAGTAATCTGACTATCGGAGGTGTAACCTGACCTTTCTGTTCTACTCTTATGGGATTGGTAGTTTCGGAAGAGATTATGGATGGAAGCGTTGCGAGAACAGATAGAATCCTTCTCTCTCTAATCTATTTTTACTTCCAACCGTTTCCTCAATTACTTTCCCTGAATACAGAATATCACAACTGTCAATAATCTGCAATTATGTTGGGAACGGTGGAAAGTTCAACAGTCAACGTTGCTAAATTCAATGCTTTTTCAAGGTGTGATTTGACTAAGCATTTAATGTTGTATGATGGTGTATGAGCAATTGTTCAAATCATTTTACAATGATGAAGTCGATGCACTTAGTTTAATTTAAATCTCTATTTTAAATGGATGCAATTTGAAAATATCACTGTGATAAATTGTTCAAAGTAAAATGCAAGGAATAGTTGAAGCACGTGCATCCTTCATGTGACATATATTACTGACATAATCTAAGAGAAACTCAGCAAATTCTTCACTTCAGTGGTGGTAGTTTGACGTTAAATAAAAGAAGACTTATTCAACTATCAATGTGATAATAACGTGATCATCAAACGCATCATAAAAAGCGATTGCAATTTTGTAGAAACATTCAATCGTTAATTCGTTATTCGATGGCTGCTAGCGTCATAAGTGAATTATGTGTTAGATGAGATAGTGAAGAGAATGAAAAATGAAGAAACATGGTGGTGAGTAGGACACTTAAACTTGCTCAGTAAATTGATAAAAATATCTGAATAAACAAACTTTTTCAATCCATCTTCTTTTGTCTTCTCTGGATGATTAGATTGCTCATGTCAGAGCATTTTTCTGATTTGTGTGTTCATGCGAATGCTGCAATCCCTATATGCATATGTAAACTTAGTGCTAGTTTGATAGCTAACAGATACGTCATTATTAGATTCAGATTGCATCGCGTAGGCATTTCGATGAATCGGTTCGATCCTCAGCTGACAATCCGTTTTTCGTGGATGTGTCAGGAATGAGACACACAAGAAAATCTCTCGATCTCATAAAAGTCAGAGGCATTGGATTGCTTCATTGATTCTCCGGAAAGCAGTTGCTACTGTTATTAGATTGCAATTGTACGATAAGTATTACAAGTATGAATGTCAGGAAACAGGCTTACCAATGACTGTAATGTATTGATGGAAACGGAAGGAGCTATTCAGGTTTGTCACCATTAGTCGATTGATGATGTATATCAATACCTAGTGATGCTCCTGATGTTATCCCTACCCAAGTAGGCCTAAAAGCTGTCATCATCATAATCTTGATATCACTCAGTTAAGATCATAAGTGAGTAACTGATTCAAGTGATAAGTCAACAATGTTCGTCGGATCAATTCCTTCTTAGAATTTTGGAAGTAGAAGAATCAGCCTTATTCGTATGATGCATTTATGGAGGGTACTTAAAATTTGTTTCACATCTTGCATGATCCATATTGACTGCATTTACATAAAGGGAGAATTTTAATTTCATTGCTTTTGCCATAATGCGTTGGGAAAACTTGGAGCGCGAAAGACGACGTATCAATACCTAACGACGAGGTAATTTAAGACATTCACAATTTTAAATATTTAACAAGAAATAAATTGGATTTTCATTTTTTCTATAGATGGAGGGAGAGAGGCAAATCGACTCAATTATTCACTTCACCAACCAAATAATCTACACTGCAAATATTTCTGAAAATGTTTCCTTGTGTTCGCGAACAGTGACTGGAAAATTGATTATTCAAGGAAAATTTAACGTAGTAGAGATCATTACTGCACTGCGTGGAAATATCGAAGTTTCGTGATTAAACAAACGAATGCGGACAATCGATGTACTTACATGTTGAAAATGTAAATTGAAGTCGATAGCTTGCTCCGATTTGATCGATAACTTTTTAGTTTTGTCACAATTATCTCTTTCTTTATGTTATCAGTGGCGTTAGCCAACTAGTTACAGTGATCTCCGTGGCACAGTGGTTAAGCGCTTGGCCTAGCGATCTTTCGATCCAGAGGTCGAGCCCCGAAAGTGTCATTGGAAGTCGTCAGGAAGGACATCCGGATCACAACGCTCCAGATTAAAGTTTGACTGCACGTATGTCAGCACGGTCGAAGCCCCAGTATGTGGGAGTAATGACGTTAAACCATCAAACTCTAGTCAGGTCAAATCAAACAGCGACTAAATGTGAGTGAGGGTTTTATATGTGATATCCAGTGAATGATGGAATCTGAATAACATCTGTTGTTGTTTTCTGAATATCTAAATCGTTCTTATATCATTGAGGTCATAAATGCTGACTTTTGCTATCTGTTCCGATGCTCGATTACCGGATAGGATAATAAAATGTTTAGATAAATCAAGTGATTTCGCGCATAAAGGTTTTGAAGGATCATCAAAGATCCACAATCTTTATTTCACAAATAAATTTCAATCAAATCATAAAATGCATCTGACGTAAATTAAACACTCAAAATCAAGTAATTTTCTAGCTGTGTTGAATTAAGCACCGCACTTCAAAGCGTTACCATAGGGCTTGTATTTGCTGATGCAGTCATTCTTCATAAATATAATGTAGGCTACTGGTAATTCACATGAATTATAAGCCTATCTAGACTTTTGCTTCCATGGAAAGATCGTGAGTCTGTATTGCATGTTAGATATTTGTAGCAGATTTTTGAATTTTGGAAAGAAATAAAAACGAAAATTTTCCCAACGTTTCGCTCATAGTCTATTGAGCATTCTCAAGGGTACATAGATAAAAATTAACGACTAGATTACATACATGAACTGACTACAAAATTTGAAAATCATAGAGTGGAAACTAGGCTAAAAAGACTAAAGTAAATCTTACATTTGCATAGCTAACTTATATGTAAAAAACAAGACATCTAGTAAATTGTGCTACATAGACTTAGGAAAAGAAAAAGCAAACTAATTATCAAGCAACCGAGGTATCACAAAATCCTTCTGTCCATTCAGATTAGGATGGAGTTTCTGAATAAATAGCATCTCATAGATTCTCAGATCGTCTTTCTTACATTTCTTTAAGATCTTAAAACTCTCCATAGAAATTGCTTGGTCACAGCTAGATTGTAGGCGATGCTCACTTATCACTGAGTGCCGATGTTCTTCAGCTCTTTGGAACAGGTGTCGCGACGTTCAGCTAGGACTACCCATAAAAGTACTATAATGGTCACTTGTTTCATGGTGCTTCAATCGTCTATGCTGAGCTTTTTACTAGAAGCTCCCCAAATATTCCGCTTTGGGGGTTTTGCTCGTGAGATATCGGCTATTTCTGACCGCGGAATTTCTTCTCAAAAATCAGGAAGAAAAACTCCAATCTGCTCATCCATGAACACCACGACTCGTTTCGACGGTAAGATTCATTAGGCGGAGGATTCTGAGATTCGAGACGGTGTATTCTGCGTATGTCAGCTTATGTTTCAAACTTGCCATGTAATTGGAAGTTATTCTATTTTAACGAGAATCTGAGTGAATGTTGAGTCTCTTTGATGAAATGAACTTCTATGTCAAAATGAGTTTCGGTAACATAATATGACATGTACTCTCAACCTGCTGAATCAATCATCCATTGGCCTATTCACAGACTGTTTTTTCCAAGATAAGAGTAGCACTGCATAGATAAAAGAGACATGCACATACAACGCACTTGTTTGAACGTTGTTACATATTATCAGTAATTAACATAAGCGATGAATGAATTGGTCTAATGAACAAATAAAATATGCTCACATGCATGTAGAACTTCATAGTTCATGATAGAACCATCACCTGCAAGTGTACACCAGTGATGTGGAGCGGAGCGAAAGCGAAGTGTAATCAGAGCGGAGCGGAGTGGAGCGGAGCGAAAGCGAAGTGTAATCAGAGCGGAGCGAAAGCGAAGTGTAATCAGAGCGGAGCGGAGTGGAGCGGAGCGGAGCGAAAGCGAAGTGTAATCAGAGCGGAGCGGAGTGGAGCGGTAAAATTGTACCGCTCCACATCCTTGGTGTACACCACAGCAACTTGTACCTATGTTGAATGTATGTCATCACATAAACAGCATATAATTATGTGCATCGTCATGAGTATAGACAAGAAATCACTATTCTGAGGAAACTGAGTCTATAATGAATTCGCAACATTTCTCATTCATAGCAAATATCCACTGTAATGCCGAGACGCAGGATTTCCTGGAGTTTAAGTAGACCCAAAAGTACTTCAAAGATGTGATATTTTTGCGTAAATCCTTTAATTACAATGCAAATTCTTCATGAAAACACAAAATATATCAAAAAAAAATTCCGGCATTATTGAATTAATGTTTTCAGTTTTTTATCAATTCAGTGACTTCATGGCGCATATTTTTCTGATCTTGGGTTCACATAGAAATGTCAGTCAGAGCCAACGAGCGAAAGTTGAATTATGTTAACGCTGTTGCTTGATATCTACTTTTCGAAAGTTGTTATCACCTATCAATGAGTCACGTAAAGCCGAGACCTCAACAAAGTACATTTTTCACAAAAGACGCGAAGTGCAGATAACAGGAAGAGTCTCATCTAGGGATTTTTTTAGAGATAGGAAAGAATCAAGAGTGCTCGCTCCAAAATTGTCCCATCAGAAACAACAAAATGTGTTTCCAAAGGTGTGTAGTATATCAAATTACATGTGACAAGTGCATTTACATTCTGTGAATCATTCACTCACTGCCTGATGATAGCTACGTATAGTAACAAAAAGATATTGCACTAATTAGCAACTATATATAAATTCTATCAATTTACTTCGCTCTTTCCTATCTCTAAAAATTCAAATGACTAGCAAAGGAATATTGCCAAATCTCTTCTAGGGCTATGATGCAAATGAACGTCGATAGCGGTATTCTTTGTGGTCTGAAGTGCCTTGTGAGGGAAATCACGAGATTAGTGTCATAGCAATTATTGAATATTATGCAATCAAAAATTAGTATTGATCCGATTCAAGCGAATTCTCTCATAGTGAGACAAATAGCAGCAATAATGCGAACGCGAATTACTGAATTATATTATTCCAAAATTCTACCAATTTGACTCCAATATTATTACGATGTTATTCTGAAAGGGCATGTTATTTTTAACATTCATCCGGTCATGTTTCCTCGTCTGATTTTCTCCATCTCGTTCAACGACGCTCCACAAACAAGCTTCAGTAAATAACAGCTCCGAGGAAAATCCTCTTTTTTTCTGTGGTATTTGATAGACTCTAACTAACTGTTGACATTCCAATGGCTTGATCTGAATAGCGGAATCAACTTTATCTTCGCATTTCTTTCGAGGTTTTCTCCGACTCTTCCCTTGACGAACCGACCTCCATACTTGCTATATTTGCCGGTTGAATTTGTCTTTTATCTTTTTTGACCATTTGCTACGCAATGACAATAATTTGACCTTCAGTTGATTTCCCTCTTTTAACTTCGTCACGTTCGGGCAGTGCTTCTATAATGGCGCTTATTGTATTGATGAATATGAACGTAATCAGTAGGAATTTTCCTGTCGTTCTAAAAAGGTACGGGTCAAGGTCATGATGTATGTGGACGGCTGACGTCATTATTTACCATTTAGTTTGACGGCGTGTGTGTACGTGTATCGCGATGTATCGTGGAGCGGTTGCTTCCATGATTGCATTTGGTGTCTCCCATTGTATTTAGTCAGTGCCAGGTGAAATGTCGGTGACTGCTTGATCTGATTTGACGGAATCAACGCTATACTTGGTGTGACTGCTGTGACTGTCTAATGAAAATGATGATTGTTGCAAAGAAGTTAAAAGAGGTCGCTGAATTTACATTGTTGCAGTCTCCATTATTGACAAAGTAAAGTTCCGACGTCCAATTCTTTCCGTTCCACGTATGCTGGTTGATTACGAGATCTTAGATATGCAATAATTTCTTTCCTGTTCTTTTTGTTCAATGTTGTCAGCTTTCTGAAAAAATTTCTTCCGGGAATTAATTTCAGTGCATGTGTACTCAGCAGAGATGAGCAATTTCTATCATTGAAGGATTGGCAATTCAAACTGTCTGGCAACAACTGTTCCAATCATTTGAACAGTAGGTATATTTTCGGGAAGCATGGAAAATATATATGAAATGTGATGTTATTAGTGGCACGAGTAAAATTCCTAAGAAATGTAATCTCAAAGAAGTCTCCAAGAACCAAATACGCTACATTGTTTAGTGTTACAAAGATTTCCGTACTTAAGTGCTTTCTCACATATTCGTGAACTTTTTGGGTAGGGTATATCGCTAATTCATTTGAACGTGTACCACTTGATCAGAAAACATGTGAATCAGCCAAATACGCATAATCTATAAGAAATGCTAGTAACTTTAGAACACAAAAAAGTGAACTTCATGAAATCTGTGCTTTCCTAGAAATTGTTTTGCTTGAGGGAAGTTGGGAAGACATTTATGCGTTTTAAATTATGACATAAATTTTTGCATAAACAAAAGCTTAGTCATCTTAAATGAATGTGCGTGACAATGCATTCTCTGCCCAGTGGCCTGTATTCACTTGCATTGCCACTTTATATTTTAAGATTCTGTTCTGATAATAACTCTTCTCTTCATTTGTCGTTGTCATTTGAGTGCTGAACTTAAACTGAGGTGGGACTTGCGCATTGCAGATTGAGTTTTTGGCTAGGCATGAAGTAGGTCATGGATCTGAGGAAAGAGAAGTTCTCAAACGTAACCGTGTCGCTAGATGAGAGAAGAAACGCTGCCATGTTTCTATTCGATGATGTTGGATAACTTCTTATCAAAGAAGACATGAATCAAAGTTGTCTTTTCTTATCTTTTCTATTTCATTTTTGGAATTTTGGATTTCAAGTTAGGAGTTAGTTATGCGTTTTTTCTAGAAGAATGACCATGCAGAAGGACTACCTCTGTCTTCTAGCGAGCAGTAATCTTCGACATTCCCTCTGAAAACTCTATCACATCGTTACAGTGGTGTATACACAACTGTGTGAGAATACAGATTTGTTTACAATTCAAGTTCCTCTTGAGACCGTATAATGTTAACAGTTATTTAAGACTTCACAGTATATGGCAAGTGGACTAAGTGTAAATATCAGGAGCTCAAAGTCCTCGAAGTGTCATGATGATATCGATTCAACTGTACCGCGGTTTTATTTATTTTACTGTTGATTAGTTTGCACGACTTACCATGCATCTATGCACAAACTAAAGTCATTCACAAATAAACAAGATAAATAATCTTAACGTTGTTATCAGCGCTATATTAAGGACTGATGCACTTGCTGCCTAAACCTTGTTCAGACATTTAAACTGCATGATCATTATCAAATAATGAGTGAACTCAATCTTAGCAGCATATGAACAGATGTATATTGCTTTGATAATAAAACAGTTCATCAGTCAATAATGACCCGCAGACCTGCCTTTAATTCTGATTGTTGGATTCAAGTCTCTCTGATGGTTGAGGTGAAGTTCAAGTGGTAGAAACCGTAGCAATACGAACTTAACAACAGTACGCAGGCTAATCAGATAATTTAACATTTTATCTGAACTGATGTGAAAGGATTCCAAATTCGGATTGCTGATTCCACACACATTATCTGGTGTCATATTGCATGTATCGATGAGTTTGCCCAGATTAATCGCTCATGTACTTCGGCATCCAACCTGCTCACATTTGAATGCTGCTCAGTTGACAGTGTGAACTATAATGTCAATAACTCTTAGTCATTCACACTCTTCATTCATTAAGACTGTGAGTTAATCACTGGGTAAATAGAACGAGAAATCTTGAGGAATAGCGGATACGACGTTTTGAGATGGAAAGACAGCAAATTTCAAAAGATTTGCAACATTAAACAATACACAGATACTTAGTAAGAATCATAGGAATCAAGTTAGTCCTTAAGAGGACTGAAAATTGTTCCCACAGTCATATCAGGTAAAATCAAAATTATAAGATAGTCAGATAAATAGAAAATTATTCCAAATAATGTGTGACTGAAAATTTCAAAATGTCAAGTACAAAGCTTGATATTGTTTTGATGTTCTTTTTAACCTAAAATAAGTTGCCAACCGAAAAAAGTATATCAGAGGCACTTCATTTCGCCGTTGAAAAAAAGAGAGCAAGTAAATTGATATAGAAGCCACAGTTAACATCTTTTATCTCTATTGTATTTTAGTTTTAATTTTAAAAGGATTTAAGGCGAAATATATGGGGGCAATTTAATATCAACACCACAAGCATGATCTGCATAGTGGGTACTATTGCAATCAACCTAGGAATATATGACCGGAGAAAGAAATTGACGAGAACACTTGTATGTCACACTTGGTTCGTCAGCAGGAGAACCAATCAGCTTTGCATTTTGGCTTGGGTCATTGAATATCCTGTGTTAGCTCTCTTCCTGACCCCTGTTGTAGATCAGCGGACTATGTGAAATCAATAAACACCTACGAGTTAACTATATGTCGATAGTTAAGCTCGCAATGCCTGCGCACGCCATCTGCAGCCTTGACATGGGAAATACTAAACAGTGCTCTATGATGCTACTAGAAAGCATAAACGCATGAATTTGAACTATACTCGTATTGCTTATAGAAATAACTACCATTTATCGCATTTGAGTTCTGTGAAAATGAATACCGAGAAATGATTTTGAAATTAATCCACTTCATTCTGCTTGTTTGAATAAACCCTGTGCCATGAATTTGATTTAAGCTGTAGAGCCAGGGTAAACCAGATGTTCGGTTATGAAAAAGCGCAAGTTATAGCAAAGCACGATGCATTTCCCTTACCGCTGGTAAGCATGGTCACTTTCTGCATGGTCACGACAGTCAGCTTATTAACTATCAGTATGATAAACATACTGTAAAATAGCAGAATTCGACCAGCTAGTTCCAAAGTAAGTACAGTGCATCTTCGATTATCCGGATGGTCAAAACTCAATAGGTCAGTCAAAGATCCGGATAAGCGAATTTTAAATTGATTACATTTGATTATATACCAAGATCCCCGTAGAATATGATCTACATATATCCATATAATCTGCATGTATATATCCATCCTGCATTTCTACCTAGAATGTAATACTTAATATATTTGACTTCGATTATTCGACTTTCTAATGAAATTTCGAGCATCAATTGTACATTTTTGCTATATATTCACTGTCGTTCCTATTAAAGCACATAAATGCACGTACACACACAATAACCGTGGACTGAGACCATGAATTGAAAGTGATTTATCAGAGCGGTATCCCAGCTTTGACTAGCATGCATAACCTACTTATGCTTCAATTATTTAGCTGCTTGCCTATTATTTGACTGTGGCGAGAACCGCACATTGAGCAGAAATTAATTGCTGGTAAAGCAAGAGTACTTCGTGTATGTGTTACCTAAAGAGGAGAGCAATGCTAAAATGAACATTCGATTCCATTGATGTACATGTAAATGTTTTGATGGAATCACGGAGAATCGAACGGATTCTGAAATTACGTCCGGATAATCGGTATCCGGATAATCGAAGATGCACTGTACCGTATAGGCTTTTCTTCTATCAAATAAAAGTATCCTGTTGATGTTTTCTGTAGGTACTGACCGATTACAGCTATCCGGAAATTAATGTTGCAGGATGAGTGCTGGAAAACAAATTCTGATAGTAACATCTGATTTAACTAATTCCAAACACACAATTTCCAAGACATTTTCAAATCTTATAGGTAATGATGGTGAAAGTGTAAGTTACACCTGATTTAAAAAGCAATTGACTTTTTAAAAATGATGATCACTAACAATTAACGTCCATGATGCTGTTGCAATACAATTACACCATTAACGTAGCAATCACACTTTATGAATTGTGCCACAGCTAAAGACTAAGTTTCTCCAGATAGTCGTAGAAATAATCGAGAAAACATTGAGAATGATAATTGAGATCGACAAAATATGTCAAAAAAGTTTTGTGCCATTCGTGCAGTCGTTTGACTAATTGAGCCAGGCTCTCACCTGAAATGAAAAATTTAAACTCAAGCAGCATCTACTTGCCAACAGTTGATTTATTTCACACGGATGTGGGATGATGTATACCTCACCGACGAAATATGTTCATGTTATGTCAGCTTGATAGATTTAGTTCGTTGACGACAACTGCAGCGATTACCTATTTACTTGGCTGATATGTCCTTTTCGAGTTTCAACAGTCATAAACTTTTCTCCCTAAATGCTGCAATCCTGATGATTCGCTAAGTCAGATATCTTTGGTAATAGGTGCAGCATAATGCTAACTGACTATTTGCGCTACAGAAGTATGAGATTCAGAGAAAAAGAAATATGATGAGATTTAAGCAACTGTCAATTAGAATATTTTCATTGTTAATAAAATGACAGTTTGAATTATCATCGTGTTTATTCTCAAATAGACTTGTGAAACGTTGCATGAATGTTTGGGCTTTTATCTTATCATCTACCAGGAAAGATGTTCTCCGTATAAGCGACTGCATTAAATTAGAGCATGCACCTGAATCGAATGCAATCTTGGCAGCACAGAACTCAAGAAATTCAATGATGCGTCTCTGATTTCAATTTGACATCAAATGTCAAACATAAATATTAATTATGTATTAGCTACGACTTTGTCACAGCAATCTGCATGACACAATTGATATAACTGGCCGTTATTATAAGCTCTCAGGACAAGGAGCTCTAACGATGCATACATAATTTGTCTGAGTGGAATCAGGCCTATTGAGCATAGGACGTTGTGCAAAGGTAAAATGGACAACGTAAATCATCTTCACATTTTCAAAATCATTTCGTTATACACGTACAAGCAGATTAATTATGACGGCGTTCATTGTCATGCGTGCGCCTTTCACTGTCTTTTCTGCCTAAAACTGCTTCAGCAATGACGTGATTTAGAGATATCATCAACACACATCTTTGATGTCATGCACGGCTAATGCAGTATTTTTTTCCAATTTTTTGTTCCGTTGATTAGCTGAGATAGTGAGCAAGATGAAAAGAGTCATCTGCATCAGTCGTCCACGCTATTGATGTCTGCCATTCTGCGAGTAAACTACTTTCAGCCTGAAGAAGAATTCTGCATCACTCCTGTTATTTCTTAATAGCTTGTCCAATAAACGGAAGCTTTGATTTTACATTACTTGCTTCTTCCATATAAGCTCCATGTTTTTCCATTGTGTTTGTAAACTCTAGTTGAAGCCCATTTCAGTCCTCGGATAAGTCCGTGACTATTAGGCTATTCATTTCAGTGTTTAGCTTCAGCAGGGAGCGTGTGGTTGGAAACTTAGTCGGCTAGGGAACTGTTAAGCCAATTAAGGATAAAATGCAGTGTCTTCTCTGCCGGATTTGAGTGACGAGTTTAAATCGCGATTAAAATTAAAATGACACAATAATTGCGGAACACTGGATAGTGACTGGGATAATTGAATTCTGGGCTAGTGAAGATAGTGAAAGAAGATTTGCTCAAACTTGCGAAACCTTTCAATATCTTCAGACGAATTCAAGTGTTTCACCTGATGATGACCACACAGATGTATGTACTACACATTGTATAGCGGTTGAAGTCATCCAAGAAAAATGGAAGTCCAGGCTGCTCACAATTCTTAAACTGTTTGAAATAAGCAAGCTTCTTCTGTAGATCGAAAGTTGAATTATATGTCATGGGTCCATAAACTGAAGTATGATATATTTCATATTATTATATATTATCCATATACATGGTCCAGTCCTTATGACAGGTGCAGGATTTGAATAATGATTATTTTCATTTCAATCGTTATGATTTTTATCATAATCGTGTTTTCCTTAAAACTTTCACTAATGATTGGTTTCTTTATTTTTCCAGGTGTGCCTGACCTTGACCGCCAAGCGGATGGCTAGCAAGAATTGTTTAGTTAAAAATTTGGAGGCTGTTGAAACTCTCGGATCAACTAGCACCATTTGCTCAGACAAGACCGGAACATTAACACAAAATCGTATGACTGTAGCTCACATGTGGTTCGATAATCGCATTGTTGAGGCAGACACGACTGACGACCAAAGCGGTAAGTTGGAAGTTCACATTTGATTGTATGGTGAATTTGAATTCATGAACAATGTTAGGTTACTAAGGGCCCTACTTTTACTTTTGCTTATAAATAATCTATTTTTTACTGGCCAAATATGCTCGACAAGGAACGACTCGAGCTGATTTACTGAATATGGCAATTAAGGTGCTAGGATGATGAATTAAACAACAACCTCACTGATGTTTAGAAGAACGCGACTCATAGATGCCTGGAACTGTCTTGAAAAGAAAGACCACAACACATGACTGTCCATAATAACGCAAAACTGCGGAGAAAACACGTCACACTGTTCTGTCTCCATATATGGATGTTATATAACTATTGATGCCGAACAGCTGTCCGGACGATGGCAAACGCAGGTGAAAGAACGTCTTTGAATGCAGTGCGAAGGACTAAGAGACAGTAATCACATTGTTGTAATCTTAGACATTGACCGATATGCGATACACTAAATTCATGAAGACTTGCCGCTGAAAGAAAGCAAACGTGATACGCCGTAATCCCACTTGAACATCGACAAACTGTAAGCCGATCTGCTGTGAAGGATTCCATGTTGATGTTGTAAATTAATTAAAATGAAGTGATAAATAATGCACCAGTACTTATCACTGTATGAGTGACTTCGATGTGCATGCCTTGTAGTGTAATACATGCATTTATTTTTATTTCCACTTTGTTTAATAGTTCGTTAGAGGTTCTATTGAATGAATCGCGAACGGTGCTTCGTTGATCAATAAAAATGAAAGGAATGCAAACAAAGCGAAGCTTTTCACTCAACTAATCCTCTTCTGGTTTAAAAGCTGTGTAACATGTGGATCTGGATATTCCTTAGAATGACTTATGTAATATCAGCGATATTTTAAAACAATGAATGAAAAAGCCTTGTCTCTCTTTCATATCAATGTTTGCTCCAGAGAAAGACGGCAAATGAATATTTGTAATCATCAGATCATAAGATTTGTAATTTTACGTCCAATTTCATGCTTTAAGTGTTTAGTACTCAATATTGCGAGGATGTGACGTCAACGAATTTCGGTGTAGTTTGATTGCATTCTCCACGCCGAAAGATTCTGAGGATTGATGAGGTTAAGGACCTGTTTCTATAAAACCTTGGCTTACTTACTTTACTTTACTTTCTCCTTTTAACGTCTGCTTTTCCTCCTTGGTGAGGGTTGGACGTGATGAGACTCCTCCAACGGGCGCGGTCCTGTGTGTCTTCCACTGTCAGCCTCAGCTCCTTCATGTCTTCCTGGATGGTCTGCAGCCATGATCTTCTTGGTCTGCCACGTGGCCTGGGACCTTCGACAGCCACGTTGAGCACGCGATGAATCGGCTCTTCCTCTGTCCTCCGTTTCACGTGCCCGAACCACCTCAACCTGCGTTCTCTGAGTACGACCTCCAGCTGTTTGAGGCCGCACCTGCCTGCTACTTCAGCGCTATCAACTCGATCGGAGAGTGAGACACCGGTCATGTAACGCAGCATCCCGTCTGTCAGAGCCAGGTGTTGGGAGAGGGCCCATGATTCGGGAACCATAGAGCAGCACGGGTCTGATGCAGAGTGGTACGTGTCGGTTCCTGAGGAGACTTAGATCTTTCCATTTGCGCCATGCGGACGCAATTCTCGCTCGCACCGCTCGCTCTGATCCTCATTTGCAGCTCAACACATCCCCGAGATAACAAAACTCTTTCACTACGTCGATCTCTACACCTATCACACATCTTTCATCTTCGGCGGTACTCCTTGCGTTGTTTACACACATCGAACACTGATAGAATACAGTCCACTGCAGCGTTTGCTTATCACAGCTTTGGCAGAGAAATAGAGTTGGCCACCTACGCCGCGGACCGCATACCCACAAGGAACTTCTTGATTGAAGAGGAGGAGATCTTCTGCCACTGATCAACATCTTCGTCTTTTGGATATTCACTTTCAAACCTTTGCTTTCCATGTCCTCCTTCATTTCTTGAACATTTCTTCCACTTTTCCTTGCCTCCCGCCTGTAAGGACCAGGTCATCTGCCGTACAACATCTCCATCTATCCTCCCTTTCTGCAATCTTTCGTAGCTTCTTCATTACGAGAATGAAGAGAGGGGGGAACACAACACCTATGCCGAAATCTTCTGACATTCCACCTGCAACACACACTTTCGATGTTGTGTCTAGTACAAGGACATGACGAGGTTTTATCAGGTGTTCTGGCACTTTCTGTCGTCGGAGTGCCCTGATGACATCTCGTGGGACGGATCAAAAGCTTTTTGGTCGGTCGAATATGAAACAATGTCTTTTTCTTTTCCATGTATCTCTCCTGAAGTCTTCTGATGATGAAGATTGCATCCGTACACGATTTTCCTCGGCTGTATGCCAAACTGCTGTTCTCCTATGCTGACCAAACTTCTCAATCTCTTTTCTAGGACTTTCTCAAAAGTCTTCAATCATGCTCCAGTAGTCGCAGTCCAGATACGAGTGACAGCTCAGAGGAATCTCCTTTCCTTTAAACGGGCGACGTCAAGCTGTTGCTCCACTTCTTCGGAAATTCTCCGGTGAGCGCAATGTGACTGGAAAATGGCATGAACTGCCTCAACTGCAGGTTCACCAGCCACTTAAGCATCTCGGCGTTTACGTTGGTCGGACCCGGTGCTTTGCCATTCTTCATGCTGATCATGCTTCCTTCACCTCCTCCAGCGTGAAGTCAGCGATTGGGCCTTCAGCAGGGGGGATGTCATGCAGAGTGATGTCATTGCCTTCGTTCGATTATCCATGTCTCTCTAACCTCCGTCTCTTTCACTTTATAGCACCACTTTCGTCCTTGACATACCGTGTTCCCTGTATGTCTGCGCGATCTTTCTTCATCTGTGCCGCAACTCGGAACATGTTGCGCTTGTTGTTAATCTTCACTCCACCTGAACCCATGCGTTCTTCTCTTCGAAATTGCGACATCTCTTTTCTTACTGCAACGGGCAGTCTCATTCCAGATCTATGCAGACTTTGTATGCTTCCTTGCTTGTGAATAAGTAATCTTCATACGTCGGAACTAGCCCTCAACGCGACACGAAGTCTTCTATCGAATACGCGACCACCACTAAGTTAAAATCGCCTACATATACAGCTAGCGCGAAGATAGCTATAAAATCTTGTACAAAATATTGAGTTGTGTCGACCAAATTCAAATCACAGGAATAGTTCGGTGGAAGCTACATCAGAATTAGGAAACTCATTTTTAGCACAGTAGCTTCAGATACCCCAAAACAAAATATTTAGGTTTGGATTAAGAGAATGTGTGGATTTCATGCAAAAGTTTGTATTCAGTGGATATTGTGAATTATAGACATATTGTTTTCAACTAGAACAGATAACGTCAACACGAAAATGATAGAAGAGTCCACATGTACAAGCACGACACGATGCTCATTAACCTCCATTCTGAAACTAGCTATTCTTGCCTCAGCCTCATGGAAGATGTTTCGAGCAAAATAATTGCATATTTTATTTTTGTTTTGACGAGGTCGATATTACAATATCGTCGAACACATCAGTACGATCACTGAAAAGGATACCGAGGACCTGTGATTTATACGGACATGACACGAGAGTCATGGGTGTATCATTGGGGGTTTGATAAGAGAACATGGTATTGATATATTTGCACCATTTCTACATGAACACACCGGTGTCTTACATGTAGGCGGTTTTAGCTGACTTTGTTGCGTCAACAATCAAATTTCAAAATGTTAAAAAATGAAACTTGATATTGATTGCCACGAGATCCGTCTAAATAAGTAATAGTAACACAAGTTTCCTTAGGTTTAAGTTAAATTTAAGTTCAATCTTTTTCTTAGTCGGCCACTTACTCTCGAAATCTTACGGTAGAGTGCTTCTTATGCTTCGCTTATGTGTAGGACATTCTGATATTTAATAAAATATTCTGTAGAAGCATTTCGTTTTTTGCTTTTCAAAATCCTATGTGTTCTTATTGACTTAATTCCTGCTTTCAGCCGCTACATATGATAAGAGCTCACCAACATGGATGGCACTTGCTCGCGTTGCTATGCTTTGCAATCGGGCTGAATTCAAGACAGGTGAAGAAGAGAAACCTGTTCTCAAGCGTGAATGTAATGGCGACGCCAGTGAATCTGCTTTGCTCAAGTGTGTCGAATTGTCAATTGGTGGTGTGACGGAATACAGAAGCAGAAATAAGAAGATCTGTGAAATTCCATTCAACTCAACAAACAAATATCAGGCAAGATTTTTTGAATTCCGAAACAAGGGATGTTCATCTAGGTGTCAGACAAATGTCTGAATACATCTGTAGAAGATAAGACATTTTGTTGGAAAGCGAACAACTTGGCAATTGAAGGAATTTAACCTCCTCAAATGTATAAAATGTAGAAAATTTTCAACAGACAATGATGTTGTGATTCATTTGATAAACGAGTATCGCTAACCCAGAGCAAAAGAATCGCATCTGTCATTGACCTAGACCAGAGACAACTGGATCTAAGAATAATGATCCTCAATATGAATCGGAAAATAAACTTGCGTATATATTTACCTGAATGTAAACTGTATATGCACACCTTAATTTGTTAGGATTAAAGTTCAAGACATAATTGTCTCCGATTTAGGTCGATGTCAGTTGCGATCTTTTTGCTCTGAGAAGGCTGTTAACGACATAGGAAAACTTAGGATTTGTGAGAAAACGTTAACTTTCAATTTTGACATCAAACTTTGAAAAATGAGCAAAAGTTGTTTTTCAAAGCGTCATTATGAAATAGCAGTTCAATTTTGTTAAAATATTTATACTACAAGCCATAATTAGTCATTTATTCTACCTGTATTTCTGTTCATTCATTTTCTAAATTTTCCAAGGATGTTTAAGATTGTGAAAACGGAAATTTTATTGCAAATAAGTCTGAAATTTTCAGGAAATTCATTGAAACGATTAGCTGAATTTTGAAGCGATTAGCTCGAAAAATCTCGAATTCGGAAGATACGTTGACCTTGTAAAGCCTTTGATTTTATTGCTAATCAAGCGTAAATACTTCATCTGGTCCAATAATAGAGAATTTTGCACTGCAGAAGGAAAAATGGAATGATTGCATAGTGGAGCTTATCATGATGACCAAAATTTCTACTTTTCAGCTGTCAATTCACGAAACGGATGACGGCGAACTTGGCTACCTCATCGTCATGAAAGGAGCTCCAGAACGTATTCTGGAGCGGTGTCGTACAATCCTCGTCAACGGACAAGATGAGGACATGACCGACGAATGGCGTGAACGATTCAACGAAGCATATCTTGAACTCGGAGGCATGGGAGAACGAGTATTAGGATTCTGTGATTTCCGACTAGATGAGAAAGATTTCCCTCGCGGATTCGAGTTCGACCCTGAGGCTGAGAATTTCCCGCTTGATGGACTTCGATTTGTTGGTCTTATGTCCATGATTGATCCTCCACGAGCTGCTGTACCTGACGCCGTCACCAAATGCCGATCTGCTGGTATTAAGGTCATCATGGTTACTGGAGATCATCCCATCACTGCCAAGGCTATTGCTAAGGGCGTTGGAATCATCTCTCCTGGTACCAAGACAGTTGATGATATCGCAGGTGAGATGTTGGACAAATTAATCGTAGGACATTCTTGTATATGCAAGACAATTGTAATCAAAGTGCTGTGAAACCATGTAAAGTTGATCCTGAACCATGCTCGCACCTTGGGCAGTTTTCTTCAATGTGCTAGCTGTAGGAATGTTTTTCACACGAGTTAATTCTATTTGTGTGCTCTAAGAGTCCTACAAACCATTGGAAACTCCTGAAAAGAAAAGATATGCATAGCAAAATTAAAAATCAAATTATTGTCATTTTCCTTTCTGGAATGCTGCACTGAATCAATTTATGTTACTTATGATTTTTTGTAGTATTACACGTATGACCCCATCAGGTATATCTGTGCCGTTAGTGAAGTTCCATATCGACCACTCCAGGGGTAGATTCAAACTTTCTTAGCAGTAATTTCGGCAACAGCATTTAGATGTATTATTGATAAAGTGTCCTTTCAAGTTAGGTGTGGTTTGCAGTGTTGCTATATGCATGTATCTCTTATTCTCCAATGAGGTAGGAAGAAGGAATATTTATGGAGTATCGCGACTTATATTAAGAATTGTTGAATTAAGAATTATATATTGAGAATTGTTAGTAACCAATGAAGTCAGCATCATTATTAGAGATGCTAAAACTGCAGATTTTGTAGATTGATGTTTATTTTGCTTACCAGACTTTTGATATTATTTATTAATAGTTGGAAAGAGCCGATTCTATACAGTGTAACTCATGCTCCTGGCAGTAATAGATGAATTTATATATTTTTGAGCAACGGTATATTTCAGCTTTGATGCATTCGTATGTATAACGTTACTGCATTCCCGATTCAAAATAACGTACTTAGTCGGATGACATAGGTCATGCGTTGAAAGAAAGTTGTTAAAGTTCTCATTAGAAGTTGAAGAGTTGCGTCAGGAGGCTTGCAAGTTTAATTTTCTATGTGCGGAAAGTATGGAAAGTTTTAAACGAAGTATACTTTATGTAAGTTTCATTTCGCTGAATCCCAGTCGTTGATTTTTAAAATAGTTACCGCAATGCTGGTGAGTTCAGCAAGATCATCGAGATTTCATCTGTAATATTTCATAGTATCCCAAGCATTACATTTTTGATACCAATTCTGCGAACCGTAAGATAAAATTGTAGTCGTTTATCTATTTCTTCTTTCCATTTTTCAGCTGATCTCAACATTCCGGTTCGCGAGGTCAATCCTCGTGACGCTCAAGCTTGCGTTGTCCACGGTTCAGATCTTCGAGACATGACACCAGCACAGATCGATGAAATCTTGCGCATGCATCGTGAAATCGTATTCGCCCGAACCTCTCCTCAGCAGAAACTGATCATTGTCGAAGGTTGTCAGCGACAGGGTGCCATTGTTGCCGTCACTGGTGATGGTGTCAATGATTCTCCTGCATTGAAGAAGGCTGATATCGGTAAGTAGAATTCAATGAGAACCGATACTCTAGTCTTATGATGATCCACTAGTATATATTCAATTTATTCATAAGAGCCCTTCGGTCTGGTGGTTGCCTACAGTAGAGTAGTACAGCAACGACGAGCTTTTGCCACTGTTTCAAATAACCATTGATAATTGACGACTGGAATCTCGCACCGCGTCAATAGAAAACTGGTGTATGTTGCCATCGAAAACGGGGAATAGTCGAAAACATTAACCGTTGCTGCCGATTTTTACCACATACATGTGTAATTTGTTGGAACTCGTTCAGCTTTGTTATCCCTCCCTCCTTTAGAGGCTGTGCAACAGTTCTGCAATCTCCTTTTCGATTTTCTGAGCCTTTCCTTACCTGTAATTGGTACCGTAATGATCGACCCACTTTACCCCCAAGTGTTATGATCGAGGCATCTTTGTTATAAATTTTTTTCAACTAACGGCAAATAATGCACTTACGTGAAGTGCTAATTTCCAACAGTTAATGGCCTTGCGGCATCTACTCTATATCCTAAATGTTAGATTAATATTCTTACAAGTCGAATAAAGCTTTACAAGAATCTGGAGTGTTTAACAGATAGCTCAAGTTTAAGAGAAAAGGCTACGAGGAAGCTTTCAAAATACCGTAAGATGGAGTGACTTTGAACAGAATAAAAATCTGAGCATTGCAACAAAGCTACCACTTTCAAGCGGTTTTTGAGCTATCGATCATTGTGGAATATGATATTGTTATTCACAAGCCAAAGTTTCATGTTATTTGAGATTCTTGTAATATTTAATTTTATATTAAAAAATTGAGTTTTAAGTCACATTCCCCATCCACCTAAAATTGAACTTTAAAAAATGGAGCCGCTATTTAACTCATCATAGCAATATAAAATGCAATCTCCGTATAGTACACATCAGACATCAATTCAGTAAAAAGACAGTAAATTTCATGTTTTGACTTGATTTTTGCGATTTTACTCATTTTGTAGAGGCTCTCAGACATCAAATGTTGAATCATGTGACTTGCTTCAACTTTTATATTGAAGTTGATGTTCTGAGCTGAATCATGCTTCAAATTTCATGGCATTCTGATAAATGGCTTCTTTTTCTGCAAAAGAAAATGTACGAAAATTGCCGTGTTTCACAATCCATAAGATATTTCTTGAATTTTACCATTGGATTCCAATGGGAATCCTTTAACCTTGCCTATAACCGAAAGCGACTGGCTGTGACACTTAAGAATTTGATTTTTGTATTAAGCGTCTCAAGATCTACAAATCCATGCTATTAAGACCTTCGTGCGCTAATTTAGGAAGAAAGTGTCAGTAGCTGCCGGACTAGTTATTCGTCAATCATTTTTTCAAATTGCGTGAATAACAGCTGCTGGACTAATGTTCGATTGACTTGTAGTTAGTGGTTATTTTCACTTTGTGCGCATTGTCAGAAATCTGTGCCATGATGTGTGGGTTGTTTGAGGAATGAAATGGACGACACATCGCTTGCTCCAGTCCAACATGAATTGCACCAATGTAAGAGTGAATTATGATTCTTTCTCTGCACATGAAATGAGATTATCTGATCAAGAGTTTCAAAGCATCAGAAGCTTTTCTTTTCATATTTCTCAAATCAGATCATTCAATCTGTGAAATTTCATTGATTAATCTTTATTACATATCTGCTGTGTACGAAACTATATAATGATTTCGGAGAGAATCTGTTGAATAGCGAGACGACTAAAGACGTGAATTTCATCGATTACGAGTCAAATGTGGCGCAGAGTGACGAGGTCCTAGAGAAGGCTTTGGCAGGCAAGAGAGTGGATTGTCATGACTTGAAAGATGCGAGAGAGATGATGTGAATATGGCGTTTGAAGGTTTGAAGTTAGATGTTCCTCTCAATTGTTTCTATTTCCAATTAAGATATTACGAAAATTGAGTATTGTCAGAGGATGAATTTTCATTGCAGAAAGAATGTGGTAGAAGGGAAGTGAAAAATACCAAAACAGAAGAAATAGGAATTAACAATGTAGAAAGAGATTGTTTGGAATGCTAGATGAGAAGGCGAACGGTAATGAGTCTGAAAAAGTTGCGACGGTGACGGGAAGTGATCATACATGTTCAAACATTTAAATGAATCCGGCTTCATTTAAAAGTGCTTAATTCCGACTCCTTACTTTCAAGTCCTACTGACAGGATTTTCAAAATTTCGTGACTTGAATATCAAATGTTTCATTGTGCATTTTATCCTCCCACAACACCAGTATGTGCTTGCTCCGAAACAATCATGAAGATAATGAAGAGCAAATGCAATAATGATATTAAATTCATATCGCCATTGTTGTCGAGTTTCGCTTAGACTTATTCGCTATCAAGTCGGACATGGTCTTCATATTGGAAGCGTTACTGCTTGGAATAGAAAATTGATAGTTCTTTAGTCCTTTCGTTGAAGCTAGTAAAAAAAAGTAGTTATACCCAATTCGTACAGATATTCAAACTTGGTTCTGTTGATAAGCTATTGTTTAGTAGAGCAGTTAAATTACATAAAAGTTTATGATTTAGCTCATTCAGGTTGTACTCTAATTGCCTCACTTTACATCGTGAAGTGTCAATGTAGGATGATGTTGTTGAACGGGCCTGTTAACGATGAACAATTCTCTATCTTGTTTCTGGTGAATTGCATTAAAAGGAGACCGAATTATTGGGCCTTACTTTGAATCGCAATATAGCTTATGAATAAAGTAAGTGTTTCTGTCTGTAATTTAAATTTTAATAGACTGCGTGTCATGATTTGTGTAATTTTCTGTACATGTGTAATAGAATTTTCAATAGCGGAATGGAATCATTTATCATTTGATGCGAGAATCAAAATGAAACAACAAAAATGTGATGTAGTTACTGTTGAGCTTCTTCAAATAGTTATCATCACATATTTGCAGAGGGGATTACTGTTACTGACATTGCGACGCCGTTACTTTACGGCTTTTTGGCAAATTGTGACATTTTCAGTCCTTGAAGGAGTGAGCTGGAAAAATAATTTAAACTGAGTTTTTGTGTACCACTGCATTGTGATAAATAAAAGCTTCTATTTTTCTAATTCGATGGATAAATTAAGTGAAGTTGAGCAGAATTGATGTACAAATAGGTTTCAAGATTAAATTTACTTATTTTTCTGATAAAATTTGCTAGGCGACTTTTTCTATTTTGTTAACTTTGCAGATATTGGCAAACTCAACCATCTGTCTACACGTTGTCGGTACGGATACATTTAATAGATCCCGATAAATATTTATATAATGAAAGTTGATTTAGTCACGTAAGTAGTTGCTGATGGTCATGATATCGAGATGCAGCCCTTTACAGCTGACCATTTATGTAAAATCGGCTGAAACTAGTATTTCTCTTTAGATAGTTATTAAAGGAAACATTGAAATGGTGGTGGTCAAGTTATGGCTGAAATGAACACAGGAACTTATTTTGCATACTCTTGTTTTTTGACCAATTGAGGAACGCACATTATCATCGTTAAAATAGAGGCATCGTATGGCAGTTTCTTGAATAAGAATAACGAGATTTTTTCCCTCTGGACATAGACACTTCATCACTGACAAAGCTGCAATGAAGAGACAACTGCTGAAACAGGAGACAAAATTTGTTTTTAAAAGAAATTGATTAACAATATTTCATGAACCACAACACTCAGGAGAAAATCTATTGAATCTATTGAATGGTATGATGTCGCCTTTCATACTTCAGAAATTTACAGATACTAGAAGTGCATTTCCGAATCATGATTTTCACAACAAAAGTATCTACTTTCAAATCCACAGACAGAATTCGTATCATAAATGCTCCGCATCAGTATGAATATGATACATGTTAAGCGAGTTTTATCGGTGGCTACATCACACATCATTAATTTGAAGAAATCGGGAAGGAAGGCAAACACTTCATGATAAGATGTCTGTGCCTTAACCCTCGGGAGGTTTAAAATTCGCTATTCCATTTCGTGAAAATCTGGGTCCACGTGGACCCAGAAGATTTATTTTCACAATCAAGCACAATTAGTACAGAAAGTACGAGTCACAGAGTTCGAATGTTCATCACAACAGTGATTCCACACGAGCCAGGTTTTTTCTCGTTTTCCGATCTTTCTTCCACCGCAGAGCTGACATCTGTTTTTTTTGTGTTTGCTCTCTCAACATCCACTTTGCTTCGATGCATTGGACCGGTTGCGCACGTTCTTTTGACTCCAAAAATGGGCTTGACCAGATCACTCGCCTACGCAATCGCAGAAATTGTTTCTTTTGTGAGGCTGGTCTCTTCCCATGAGGGATCAATTTCGAATTCACCACATATGCATTTATCCACCACAAATCCAAGAGGTTGCAAAAACACGATTGTGTGCCATCTTCGGCGGATGTATTGAACCTACTATGTCGCCACATTTGGTCAAGCTTTATCTCACCTCCTTTGTCGCTTGTAGTCTTTTATCATTTCTGGAACTTTCGGTCAGTCTGTTGATCAACAACTGGCTCGTGATGGAAGGTGCTCAAAAGAAGGACCCAATCATTTTTCTTGCATTTGTAACTGAGGAGGCATGTTTTGATCTTCGAGGTTGCAGAATCGCGAAATCTGAAGAGGTAAACAGCACGGCCTTGGTAGTTTCTTCATTCTGCGGAGGTAAACTTGTCGTCTGATTTGCTCAGAGTTCCGAACAAAGTCATGCCTTTTGAGCGGATGAGGAGCGTGCGAGCTTCAAAGAAGTATAAAGAAAGTGTAGTTGATATGTGTTTCTTCATAAGATTTTCTAGAGAGCTGGTCTTAATCCATGACAACCACGTTCTTCCAAGTCCGTGATGACTGGGTATTGTCTTCTTTTCCTGTGTCCATTTGTAGATTGTAACAAAAATAATTGTTGGCATCGCACAGCAGCCATGGAACTTAGTCCATTACCTTGATGGTTTGCTTGGCATCTATTTGTTATATGCCCAGCGACCTCCTGGGAAAGGCTTATAGTTCGCTCATCCTAACGGTAGAAAGGCACACGGCACATACGTTTGTTGAAGTTGTTCGTGGACACCTCTCGCAAAAAGAAGACGAACGCTGCTGAATTTGTCTCGCAGTTGTCGAGCAGCTTGTTTCTGGATTGTAAAACGACGCTATGATACGAAACTCTTTGAATCTGAATAGTATTGTTATTTTGAAGCTGGGCCCATTCCGTGTTGCTTTCGACCACAGCTTTCAGTACTGTGAGCGAAACGATACACGCCGCGTAGATATACCAGGCAGAATGAAGGCTAACATTTCTTTTACGTCGAAGCGTCGTCCATGCGTGCACCTTTGATGATAGTTCTCCTCGCCGTTTGTCTCTTTTAGTCTTGTTCCATATATCGTGATCAACAATATTTCCCAGGTATTTTTAAAATAGTATTTGGCGCGCGAATATGCCGCAGAGAGTAACTTGTAATGACCGGGTGCTGGTCTAAGCAGATTCTCTCTTCGCTCCCTACCACGTCTCTGTTCTTGAGGTTAGGAGAGTAGTCCATTGCTCTCCATCCGCGGTATGAATATTCACTTGATTGCCGATTGCTTGGTTAATGGATACGTCGTCTCAGAAGGTGAATGTGAATATTGTCCCTTTCATCGATATCAGATGAACCAGATGATTCACTGGAGTCCTCCGTGGCATTGCGAGAGATGCTTCGGGAACGGCTTCCGGCGCGCCCCTCAATAATCTCTCAAAGCTGCAACTTTTGAGCTCGTGGGTGAAGCCGTTCCGCCATCTTCGCTCGTTAGCATAAAACAGCAGTGCGGTTGTAATGCCAGAACGGCATCCTGCCGCGCGGTATCATAGAACCAGCGCAGGCAGGGAGCCTTGTTTCACGCGTCACATCAAAATCGATTTCTTTAGTTCGTCACAGAGTTGCACCTGCGTGGACAATAGCGTCGATATAGCAAAAGCTTTGAAAGCAAAGCGAAGTTTCAGGCTGCGTTTATTCCAGTTGATGGTGTCTTTGTGTGCAGGGAAGGAGTGGGTGTAGTCTGTGTGCAGCCACATAGCCATAACGCTATTCCGGATGCTTCATTATCTCTGTTTTGCATTGTATCAGGGCGAGTTGGAGACGGCCCAAGCGGCTCTGGCAGATCGACAAATAATCGATGGATCGTTTGCAAGTGCGCCTGTGATTTCAACGTCTCCAAAATCTGACCAGTTGTCAGGCTTTGAAGTGCATTTGGCGTTAGGGCTAAAAATAGAAAAAATGCTAACATCGTGGTGCGTTTCGTGGTACGATAAGCGCCTTCACGAATTTGACCTGGTCAGGATAAGGCTATGATATAGCGTCGCTAAGGATACGGGAAAAATAAATATCCTTTATGTGGTTTCACGGAAATACGGGCCTTCTGTTATTTGGAATAGCAGTGACTGAATTTCTGCGCTTGACGGACGATGATGAATCAGTGTGAACTGGTGGTCCAGCTGGACCCATAGATTACTAAAAGGTTGTGCGATGTGTTGCAAATTATTTCAACAATAACAGCTAATACTTTTCATTGGCAGTTTATAATTGGACATATCGATACAGATAAAGTCCAGTGATATCAATAATAAATAATGAAAACTTAATAAATAACAGCAAGTGATCTGGAAAAATGGGTCCACGTGGACCCAGAAAACCCCCCGAGGGTTAAACCAGCTTATACGGTAACGCGCGGATGCCTATTTGCAACAATGTGGTAAATCTAATAATAGTTCGAAGTATCACAACTGCTGTTCGTGTTTACCAAAGACAAACCAATGGACTTGGCAGATAGTGAGGCTTATAGTACTGAAAACGAAAGAAGTGCAAGACTCCTCAAATTTATGGCAAAACTGGTTGGGAATAGTACTGCACCAACACTAGAGCCCGGTCATTTGGGTCACAGTTCGATGACGTAGTTTGTTGATTGCTTTAATTTTTGTGACGATTAATTGATTTTGGTATAGAAGCATGAGGGATATAATCTCTTTCGTCATGGGATTATTGTATTTGATCATAAGTTAGGATATGTTGTTGGACTCACAGAAATTAATTTGCGCGTTGGTCTCTAGAGAAGATATTCTTCAAAACTCGTTGCGGCCAGTATCAGACAGAAGAGGCAAATCAATTTTCCATTGTGCGTAGTACAAATTCACCTTGAACACTTGACACCTGGAATGCTGTCAATTCAAAACATGGTCCTCTTACAAAATGGTCTTGACAAAACTATAACGGAAATTCTCAAAATATAATTTGAATAGCCGAAACGTTATCAGCTACATCTGAATCATGTGCTTCTGTGAAACTTTAATATGGAAAATCTTACTCTGATCCTACTCTCTTCAGCATCCTCATTTCGGGGAATAAAAGATTGCATCATCGTATCGTAGGGTGTTTGTTGAGGATTAGAGATCACCTCGCTAGAGGAAGTGAGATCAGCTGCACCTGCTGCTTCGGAGCAGTGCTAACATTTGTGGGCTAAAATGAAATCTCTACCTCTACCCAATTTATTCTAAGCTGGCATAATGCAGACCTGCCTTAACTGCAATAATCAACGAGTAAAGTCATCCCAAAATTTTGAAAAAGCTGTCAATTAAAAGAAGGAATTCCACAAAGGGGGTTTCGTCCATTGTTCTGTTCTTTTTGTCATTCTTGAATTCATTTCTGTTGCAGCTTGACAATACTCAATTGTTATCATTTTATACTGGAAAAATATTCTTCCAAAGTTTCTATCATTTCTATTACACTGAACATCGCAAAATTCTACAAAAATAAACTCAAGAATTATTATAAGGCGATTTCTATTTTCCTTTCATCGTTTGGAATTTGAACCACCGACTAATGCAGATTCTTTTATCTGAAATTCTATCCTAATGCGCTGTTCAATGACGATTAACTGTCGGCAATGATAGAAAATGTACCAGCCCGTTGATCCTGTGATATTGGCAGGGACGCGAGTGTCTACGATACGCATCCTCCGTTTCTCTCCAACCCATCGATAATTCTGATGCAATTAAATGCTTCGTCGTCACGCACGCTATTACATACTGGAATGACGATAGTCTTCGTGCACATCTGTGTTCGGTCAGCACAATATTGGTAGAGGAGACAAAGTTTGGATCAGCTTCAAATCAAACTTAGCAATGAAGTAGTCAGAGCTTGTCTTTGAGAGCCAGGATCACGGCAATGCAAAGTTGACAGCTGTACGTCGAGGGCATTGAAATGCGTAGATAGGATGTTACCTCCAACAGCAATTTCGTATGGCAGTAAATGAGATTCTATCGACGGATTGTCAACTGCATTCTATCTCTACGCTTAATTGGATGCTGTAATAAGCAGAGAGCAATCAGGTTGAGTCATTGGTCATTTCAGTACGACGGTACTCGGCCCAAAATAACCACCGAGAGATAGAGTTAGCCATACTATGCTCCGCTCCTTCAATCAGCCAGTCGGGCGAGAATAAGGGAAGAGAAGGAAGAGAGAGGAAGCTGTAGAAGGAGATCGATGGAACCCTGGACTCAAACTTGTGTCGCTGGGGAAACAGTTGGGAGGGAAACGCAGGGAGAGAGAGAAGAGCGCGCGATCCTGCAAAGTTGTGTGAGCGCGTGTTTGGTTTACGTCTTTTGAGTCTCTTATCCTTCGTGTTTGTTGATCTATTATTGCGTTAGTGTGTCGTGTTCCACTCCGTTTGGCCTCAGTAGAGTTTGAATCGATAACTATGTCAGTTGGAAATGCGGAATGTTGCCTTTCAGAAATTGGTTGTATAAATATCTGATCATGCAAATCTCTGTTAATTCGATTGTGTGCTTGCAGACTTGCGTTTGAAAGTTCTGTGTGCTTCCACAGAACTATGCAATTTGAAGTAGAAGACAATTTTTCCTACCTTATATTCGCGAATTCGTCGCAGGACCAAACCACTGCTTCATTAGTATATGTATCGTTGTCTAGAATATCCTGATTCTGTTCCTCCTGAAATCTGTGATTTATGTCATGTGTGCGTTGGGGAACTCTGGAAATAGCGTGTTGGTCGAATCCGACGAATGCTTCTAAAGTTTTAGCTAAATTTAGTGGAATGTTGTGCGCGACAGTCAAGCGATCAAACATTCTTGGTGAATAAAATAGTCGAATTATGTTACTAATCGAATTATTAAGATCCGGATGTAGCAATTTTCCATGAACATACAAGTATTGTAATTCCATTTTGCTTTTAATGTAGACGTTTGTGAAATTTACCATGTATTTGTAAGAGCTGCCAACAAACGATTTTAAAATATTATTTGGTATCTCAAACGGGTACAATGAATACATGAAGCGTGCGAGTGTGCAGTGAAATAGATTATGTTCATACATTCTCGGTATTCCTATCATTTGCTGCAGTCACATTTTCAGAAAGAGCATGAAAACTACACTATGCTAATACATGCCTATGTTATATTTTTTAGAAGAACTGTCGCTTGAAAGGCAACTCTCATGTTTCATGCGGTGGATGTTCCACACAATGCCCTTGCTAGATTTACGTATTATCTCAATAATTTAGTCATCTTATTTTTCATCGTCGTGGCTCTTTGTAGGAGGTAGACTTTGTTTAATTGTAACGAAAGAAGGATAATAAGACAAACTGACGAAGAAAAATACTGAGCAATCACTTTCACATCAGAAGCTTCAGCGGATCTGACTCAGACTGAATGTAGTAGAGAGTTGTGCTATTTTTAGTACCGCTATCCTGTCGCTAACAATGCGTTCTCAACCTAAGGATCAGAGAATAGCAAAGTAGAAAGACAGAACTTCGATTACTGTTCCATCGTGACAGGAGTTATCACAGGAGTCTCGCTGTTTGAAACATCGTCTGACATATAAACGGAGTATTCAATCTTGATAGAGCAATCCTTCAAAAATGTCATATTTGGTCGACCGCAACGCTAGGTAGCTTTTATAAAGTATTCAGATGACAGTTAATACCATGGGGTGAATGAAGTCAATAAGTAAAACAAAATTTATTCTCGAAGATCAGAATACATGTCAATACACCGCTCAATTGAAATATCACACGATTTGTAATGAAGTAACCACAGATATCGAATTCATATAAAGATTAAAGACTAATTCATCCGAAATACTTCACTAGGGTCAGAAAGATTTTAAGCTCTCTGGCCAACAGAGTTAAATATCAATCGATGCATTAAAATTTCTGTCTTACTGTTTATGTGCCAAAAGGGAGTCGTACACTGTACTCTAGCGGATCTTGTCATAAACCAGTATTGACGATTTGAAAGCAATTTTCTCAAAACTTATCACATTTCGAACTGTTTTTCAATAAAATCTGTTGACTTTCAGGTGTTGCTATGGGCATTGCTGGTTCCGATGTGTCTAAACAAGCCGCTGACATGATTCTGCTTGATGACAACTTCGCTTCCATCGTTACTGGTGTTGAAGAAGGCAGAATCATCTTCGACAACTTGAAGAAATCGATTGCTTACACCTTGACCTCAAACATCCCAGAAATCTCACCATTCCTTGTTTTCATCTTAGCCGATGTTCCCTTGCCTCTTGGTACTATCACTATCCTTTGCATCGATTTGGGAACCGACATGGTGCCCGCTATCTCACTTGCCTACGAAGAGGCTGAGTCAGACATTATGCAGCGAGAACCACGTGATCCTCGTCGCGATAAACTGGTCAACGAACGTCTTATCTCTATGGCCTACGGTCAGATTGGAATGATCCAAGCCTCTGGCGGATTCTTCGTCTACTTCATCATCATGGCAGAGAACGGATTCTGGCCTGGAAAACTTCTTGGTCTGCGAAAGTCGTGGGATTCCGAGGGAATCAACGATTTGGAAGACAGCTACGGTCAAGAGTGGGTAAGTGAGAACGTGACGTCTATTTCATGGACAATGCAACAATTCTTTGATAAATATATCATGTAATAAAAGTGATACTCACTACTACAATGTTGAAAAGTAGCATGATGTATTCGTAATCTATAGCTTTAGTGATGAAGCTACTTTCCGCTCATAACTGAGGAATTAATCAAGTATGTAATGTTAATTGTTCTCCGTTTTCAGACTTACGTGCAAAGGAAACGTCTTGAGTACACTTGTCACACTGCCTTCTTTGTCTCAATTGTCATCGTGCAATGGGCTGATTTGATGATTTGTAAAACTCGGCGTAATTCTATCTTCCAACAAGGCATGTGGAATCATCAACTGAGCTTCGGTCTCTTCTTTGAGACAACTCTGGCAGCTTTCCTCTGCTACTGTCCCGGCCTTGACAAAGGTCTGCGTATGTTCCCCCTGAGGTGAGTGCATCTTTTGTACTCGAACTATCTAACTAATTAAGTGATGATTTTCTTTGCTCTGATACATATATACTGCTCAGTCCATGTCCAGTAATGATGGAATGACTCTAAATCTGCCTGCGTGTGTGCTAATTTGACAGTCAACTAAAATTGAAAATTGGATATTTCTTACTTTCGCAATCCATAACATTTTAAGGAAGAAAAAGCCTTAGACAAACTGATCATTTGAATTTTAGTGTAATATTCTTTTACAAGAATAACTGCAATGACAAAATGAATTTGTAGGCTTTTTAGTGACTCTATGGCCGATGGTGCATGTGTGTTACCATATGTAAATCAGTTCAAAATGTAGTGGTCGAATACTTTGCGAATGTTACAACGATTGACGCTCAACAAGCAATTAATGATTTACGCAAGTTGATGATTTATTACGATATTAGGACATTTCGAAATTCTGTAGCGCTCAGAATCGACAGAAGTAGTTTGCTATCATTCTCTTGGTCTCGAATACTTGTAGATTTTATTAATTTTCTAGAATTATCCTATACATCAGTCATGGTGACACAGATGAAGAATATATAATCTTCCTTACCCAGCAGGAAATAGAATTTCATTGTTTATATTGTTAGATCTTGCTACATTCTTCGTCAGATAGTGGTTTATCTAATCAGTTATCGCGATGTTGGCAAATAAATAGAGTTCAGAATTGAAACAATTATACGAGTACACTTTTATTGGCAATGCGAGCGTAATTGCTAAAGCGACGAAAAGTTAGACAATTTTTCGAAATACATTTATCTTCATGATGCAGTTCTCATCACAAAGCCTGTGTAGACTTTGCCTGTTATAGAATTCCTAACATGCGGATTTTCTCTTTTCAGGTTCACCTGGTGGTTACCTGCCCTCCCATTCAGTATACTTATATTTGTGTATGACGAAGTGAGAAAGCTGTTACTGCGGAAGCTACCTGAAGGGAACTGGGTCGAGCGAGAGACATATTATTAACATGCCGACGGCATATTAGGTCAACAACAGCATGATAAAGCCACAAAGTCGTCGTCGCACATTCACGGCTCTTCTGCTCATATGTCTTCTTCTTCAGCCCTCCTTAGACGAGCACTGTAGTTCTTTATCTTTCTTTTTTTCATTCAGTTAATCATTTAGATTTTTTTATTAGGACTATCTCAAGTCGTGTTTGGGAAAAGGACGACTCTCTGGCCCTCTGAGAAGGATGAATCACGTGGCTCAATCAAATTACTCCTTTATAGTTCCTTCTGACTTTGATCATGTTCCGTCGAATTTTTTCGCCCCAGATTGCGAGTGTCGAATGCGTGTGTTCAAATTGTCGTTGATACAAATTTAGTTGATATTCAATTCTTGACTTCGAGGGAAAGCGATAAATTTACAACCTTGTGTTCACGTGTGTATTCGTTGATGAGGCCTGAAGATGAATGAATAAATAAATGTCCTTGTAACTTTGTATTTTGTTTTATATCGTTACACCTCTCAATTAGTATTCAGACAAAATAGTCAACAGCTGTCTATAGTGAAATCGGTGTGACAACTTTATCGATCGAAAGTCGTTACAATATAGCAGCTCTCATTTTTTATTTGTGCATCAGCGAGCTTTTGCAGATAACTGAATAATTCAAACAGTGCAGAGTTTGAATGTCAACGCCAGATTCAGAAAGTAAATTGTATGATAAAAATGTAAAAACAGTTTTGAATCTCAATTTTGATGGACGATGAATTTGTGGCTTTTAACAAGCGCACTATGGTGCAATCTACAGCTACACCCAATCGCGTCATAGTATTGGAAAAAGAGGACTCAATGAGGGGGAGCTAGTGCTCCTGAAAAAATTAAGCTCATGCCTTGGATTATGATCCCGTGTTCATTAAGAATAACATGACAAAATCGGTCTTTCAGGACTACGGACTACGTTTCTGAGCGGGTTCCCGATGGAACCGAGATTTTCACTCACGTTTTCACTGCAGGCAGCCTTGCCTCCACGGGCTTGCAAATATGCATGACTAGGCCACCCTAAGAGACTCAACCGACAAGAACCAACATGATCGTGTTAAGGATGCATGAATAAAAAGATTAGTATACCGATTCTATAATTGCATGCAAGCATATGAGATTGCATGAGTATTTGAGACATTTTGTGGTAACTTGGATAATTCTTACCGGTTGATGAATGACATTGATTGTAAAGATAAAATAATGTAATCTTTATTGGTCTTACATTTGACAATCGGTACAGACCAAGGCAATGAAGGAAAAATAATGCGATTCGCCAATAAACGTTTAAAGAAGACTGAGCTTATAAGTTTTTTGGAAAATTGCTTTCATAGAATCTAAGTGCTTTTATCAGGAGTCGGTTTCTGTAGGTTCGCAAAGTGGGTGAGAATCGTCAGATCACACTTTCTAACCGAAGATTTCAGTATGGAAGATCTGCATCCGAGTACTTGTGCGTATAGTAGCGTTGAATGTTGTCATGACTCTATCGATTGGCTGACTACAACCAGCACTGACCGCTTGCACGCAATGCAAGCGAAGCTCTGACAGTTCGCTCTCTATGACGGCCGACGATCGAATGAATCATGATGCTCTATAGCTGTGTGATCTGGGTCAATGAGTTCTACGGGCTAAAGAAGTTAATTCATAACCACACCCTCATATTGTCTATCGACAAAACATTGCAGTTTGTATTCATATCTATATTTGGAACGTTGCTCTGAAGAAATCGTCTTGAAAATGTCATTTAATCCTTGCTCAACATTTTATAACAAAAGGCAATTCACTTGAGTTCAACTGGTGCACTTCTATTACACTGAGTGTGAATAACCCTGTAAATGTCAGAAAGAACATGTTTTTAAAATTGTGATTGCCATTAGGCTAATTAGCCATGAGGTTGCATTAACTTACATGAAAGAGAGGATACCGTGATTACAGTGAGTGTTAAAAAATAAGCATTTGGTTTTTCACGCATTTTATGTTTTTAACTTATTTGCTATTTTGTAGCCGATATCATGGTATGCAACCATACATACAAATTGATGCAGTATTTGATTATGGCTTTTTTTAGATGCATGTAGTGATCAGAAAAGTCAATCATTTCTTATTTTCATGATCCAAACATGTCAAAACGTTAGAATCATATCAAGTTAGTATCAAGGGAAAATGTTATTCACCTGCACAAGCAATGAAAAATACATCAATACATCTAAAATATGTTGTGAAAATACGATTTCAAAAACAATGAACAAAAGATACATGGTTGTGAGGCTTGACATATGTTTCTAGGTTTCAATGTCAAGTCAATCAGTTGGCCCAGATGTGGGTAAACAATACACAATTTTCATCTGCTTATCAAATATGCAATGATTCACGCAACAATTTTGGTATCGAAAAAGGCTCACCGGGATACATGAAGTTTCTGTCGAAATATAGTTATTAAAATCCTAAATCTTGCTACCTCTATCTGCTTGAACACGTAGAGTCTCCACAACAGCATTCGCAGAAGCAAAAGCTCCATTGATGTTTGAATGTGTAAAAGCGTCACCAGCAAGAATCAAGGGAGGAGTAGAGTTTATTAGAAGACAACCTGGTCGAGAAATGAATTGTTTATGGATTTGAGAGAATCGCCAATAAATGAGCTTCGAGTCACTCGGTGATGGAAGGTCAGGAAACATTTTCTGAATTTCGCCCATGATTGTATTTTTCACATCCATTCGATCGAATTTTTCCATTTTGAGCCCGAACGGTACACTTGTATGAACAGTGATTGACGGAGGCTCATTGCCTGTAAGAGAAAAACATAAGCTTAAATACCACAAACTGAAAATTATGTCAACACAGATTAGGATCAGCCCCATACTGTGAAATGCCTAAGTCTACGGTGTCGACTGTACTCTCGCCATCAATAATTAAGCGTGCATGCATACTTCTCTTTTTTTCTACTTATTTGCATTTGATCTCCAGGGAAAGACGAAAATTTGAGCATCTATCGCTAGTCGGTAATGATTTTGGATTAATAACAAGCAAAGAAAACATCAGAAAAACTGTGTGAAACTCTGAAATGAAACCCAGAAACCTTGCACGACTGTGTTGGTTCACGAAATCACTTTAGTAATGAACGGTAGCCTTGGAAAGAGAAGACAACAGTTTGCTTAACCATTTGACTGCTTGCTATTGGGTGTGAGCTGTCAGTTATGGAGCAGTTATGACTTTTGTCAATGACGTGACATCAAATACACGTTTAGGATTTCGCTATCATATCAATGTAAAATGAAATTGACTATATTATCCGCTTATAATAACTAATCATTTTACTAATCTCGATTAAAATGAGAATTCATTTTACTTTCTATTTTTTAATTTGATGAAGTAGAATTGTAATAGATCTAAAATGAACTTTGTCCTTTCATGCTCAAATTTCTTGCTGCATTTTAATGCAAACGTTACACCCGCTTAACCTAGCAGAGAAATATTTTGATGTCATTTGTGCGAATGAGGAAGTCATCGACACAATATGCTGGCCTTGTCCATTGGAACCTTGTTATGTATTCTGTCTAGATTTGTTTTCGAAATATGCTTTGTTTATTGTAGTAAAATCAGATAATTATGCTATACATCAATTCTCTATTGAACAATAAATTATCAACTAATGACGCAATAAATCATCGCCATTTTTATGCGAAGATGACAGAATATAGACGTGTCTCTACCGCAATATATCAGTTGAACTAGGTTTGGTCACATCTCGCTAACAAAAAGCGGCTGCAACTCGTTAGCGAGTTTCCAATCCAAAAGATTCTTGACACATTTCTTAACTCGTTCGAGGTTGAGATGAAATCAAGATGTCTTGCTCATCTAAACAAACTCGTCTGATATGATCAGAGCATAACCAAAATTGACTAGATTTGAGACATTCGACTGCAGCTTTGGCGATAAATTAGCGCCTGAATAAGATCGATCATCAGACATCATGACATTTTCCAATTTATCTTACAATGGCTTTAAATTCGATACTGCGAGTTTTGAGACATATTTTGTCAATGAAATTACATGCATATTTCTCAGACTTGCCGTGGGACGAGACATCTTCGTCCCTTTCCCATCACAGTTGCACTGGACAATTATTTTAAAAATAATAACTATTAATTTACTACAAAATAGTAATTTATATCATTTTATCATTTTTGAATAAATTTAATTTATTTATGAGTAACACTATAAAATAATAATTTACTATTATTTCCCATTATAACTCCAATAAGCCAAATATCTGTTTGATAAGCTTAAAAAATGGTTTAACGTCACTAATCCTCCTTACTGGAAGCTTCGACGGCGCTGACACAGTCTGACTTTTAATATGGAGCGTTGTGATCTTCTGGTCCGGATGCCCTTCTTGACAACTTCCAATGACACTCTCGGGGTTCGACCTCTGGACCAGAAGATCGTTAGGCCAAGTACTTAACCACTATGCCATGGAGACCATAATTTTTTATAAGCTTAGCCGACTGAAAACCTTAGCAGCTAGGTTAGGGGACATTCTATGCCACTGAACGTCTACCATGCACATGCATGATAGGCCTAAATCAAGTCTTAATACCTTCAGGGAACTTGCAACTTTCTGGTAGCATGTGTGCTATCAGATAATTAAATCAATGCGCTCTGCAGTAATCTCCGTGGCACAGTGGTTAAGTGCTTGGCCTAGCGATCTTTTGGTCCGGAGGTCGAACCCCGAGAGTGTCAATGGAAGTCGGAAGTCGCTCCAGAATAGTCGGACTATGTCAGCACCGTCCAAGCCCCAAGTATGGAGAGTAGTGACGTGAAAGCTTCATCATTTACAGCTCTACAAATGCCAGCAAGTCTACAATTCACAATATCAGACTACTACAGATGCAGGTAATTTGCATTTCAAAAAGCTATCTTTCTTAATAGAAGTCATAATATGCCCTTTTACAGGTACCTGTTCTCCAGTCAGGCCTAAGATAGTTTACAAAAATAGTTAAAGACACACACGACGCATAAAGCCAGCTTGGTATAAACAGGATGGGCCTTCTAAACATGCGTCCCTACATGAAATATTCCTGTTAACTGATACGAGTGGATGTCTGCTTGTAGCAATTGCAACGCTATTAAGTGGATCGTCAACAGTATTTAGTCTTGCAGGCGTATTGGTACATGTGTAATTCTAGTATATATTCCAGCATATTGCTGATACGATGCCAGTGCCTACATGGAAACAGGCCAATACAGTAGGAAAAAGTACATTTATCCGTGTTTGAAAACAGACTACATACATATATATACGAGGATCAAAAGTTTCAACCAGGCATGTTTTCATGTTGCAGGCATCTTACATGTTTACGTGTGTATTGTATCAAACAATCTGATTCCTAATCAAGATTAGAAATTCGATGTCACTTAACAAGCATATTACCGTATTTCTTTGAATAAGAGACGCTTCTCTTATTTTTTTCAGATCCCTGATTGATGCGTCTCTTATTTACCAAATGTTCAAGTTTTCATTCTATTATTAGAAAAAGATGTCTTAGTTTTTTGCTACTGTTCTCTTAGGTAACCTTTGCATTCCTCACTTAGGCCTATGTCATGGGCAAATTTCGCCAGTAATTTTTCTTACATATATACGCTTTATCATAATTCAGATATTTTGGAAATGAAAGGAGTTTTATGGTTTGCAGTAGCATATCTTGTAGACTCATCTAATACATTCATATACATGTTGGCCACTATACATGTAGACTAGACCTGAATTTACCGAAACGAAAATACCGATAATCAAGTAGTATTTACAGCAAAAGTTACCGACCGGTACATGACTCCAAATGCAAAGGAAGCTACCGTATAATGCCTCCTTAAATGGTAGATGAAGTAAACTTAAGTAGGCCTGCATGTACGTATGTACAACATGCATGTACTGCATGTACAACAACAAGAAGCCTTATATATTATACAATATTGGTCATGATACCCGGTATTTACTAGTAGACTGACTTATTTTACTAAGATAAGTAGGCCTAATAATCGGATGTAGCAACAAAATTACAATAGCCTGCATGTAATATATCTATAGCAGTCTATTTTTTGTACACGCGTCTCTTATTCGAGGGCGTCCCTTATACAAGGGCGTCTCATATTCAAAGAAATACGGTGCTTGCGAGCGCTAAGCATACATTATCTTAATTTCTATTACTCAGTTAAAATTTTTAAAGCCTCTGTTGCAGCAACATGTAACTAAGAATAAAAATAATGTCTACACAGAATCATTCAATGCACAATTTTCTTTAGAAATATAGACTATTATTATCATGGTATCTTTTGCATAACTACTATCACAACTGTGAAATCGTGCAGTAGATGCAAGAAAAAATAACAAGCTCTATTGGAGCCTCTCGCATTTTTGTGGGAATTCCCATAACCGAAATTGCTACTCCCATCATAATAGAAATCTCGCTCTCATGGCAAAAAATGATGGTTTAACGTCACTACTCCCCTTACTGGGGGCTTGGACGGTGCTGACAAGGTCAGACTTTAACTGGAGTGTTGTGATCTTTTATTCCAGATACCCTTCCTGGCGACACAGATCACAGTAGAAATCTTTCAGTCCTGTAAAGTCACTATTCGATAATGCGACATGCACTACATATACCGCACCTGCGCTAGAGACTCGCTACTGCGTCTCAGAGACATGTACAATAGATGTTGACGACATAAACAGGCTTGTGAGAAGCGAGAACTACGAAATTCCACCAAGCTTTGAGAGCATAGATAAATGGATGGACTGCGTCAAGCCTCAGGAATCGCAGATCTACGCGAAAACCGATTTAAGATGGTTCGGGCACTTAAAGCAGATGCGACACACAACGTGGAGAAGGATCTGTGAGATCTGCAATTCGATCTCCTCATTGAACGGGCCCGTGATGCTTGGAGAAGCGCAATCCACCCACACCGGAATCGTCATGATATTATCGTCAAACCTCCCCCCCCAAGTCTGAGGAAACGGAAACTCAAAATTGGATAGTGAGTAACCATGCAAGTATTAATTGACAATTCTGAAGCATGCAGCCTTGGTAAAAAGTAGATAGGGCGTGCAGATATAGAAAATTCTTTATTTTCTAGAATTTTGACTTTTATAGTCTTTCAGAGAAGCATCTATCAGAGAGGATAATGCTATGAAATACATTTAGGTAGACATTTTGAGCTCATTTCTTGATGAAAAAAATAAGCAATCATAATAAAGAGATGACGACTAATGTCTACTTTGTAAAAAATATTGATAAAAATGAATGAACGAGACAAAAACAGCATTCATAGTTGAGTAAGAAATTCCACAAAAATCAGAGAATCAGTGTCTCGCTGAGTAGCACATTGCAATATTGCCTTATCACAAACATCATCGCGCGAAGTATCGAAACGGGTATTCATGCACTAAACGCATTAATATGCACCATTGCCGTGACTACATGGATAGTTGGCTCATTTTCATGATGTTATCAACATGATCAAATCTACGCAATAAGCACTCATCACAAGTGTTATTGGTCAAGGCTGTTTCTCATGTCTGTAGTGCTAAAAATCAATGGCAATTTTTGCAAGTACTCTGGACTTACAACCACTGGATATCTTAACATGTCAATGGGGAGGCATAGACGAGGAAGTTGTAGTCTTGTGAGTCTGACTGGCTGATTTTATTTTCTAAATATGATAATGTATTTCCATGAAAATGCTCTTGTCGTTCGCTTCTTTAAGTTACTTTAAAGCACTTTGTTCCGCTGAATTGTTTATACAGTTCGTTTTGAGTATGTGGATTACGCCTCGCTTCTCGGTCTCTAATGACTGTCCTTATTCAAATGCCCGAGGTATATCAAGTCTATTGCTTAAATATAGCTTGTGCAATTAGGCATAAGATGCAACCGAAGGTGCGGAGTGGGACCCAGAGAAGCATCAATCTTCCCAATTCCACACAGCACCAAAATAATAGCAGCACTGCACCACCTTGGAGGCCTTGATATGTTACAATGGATGCAGACATGCAGGGACACTCCATTAAGTCGACAAGGGACAAATCTGTTTTTATAGAATGGTCCCCATGAAGCTCTTTAACCCCGGTTCGTTTGCACCTGTTTCATGCTGACTTCCAGCAGGAACAACCCTATCAGTTATTCTCCACATTATCAAGGACGTGCTCACTAGCGCTAACTCTGGCGTCCCAGGAACACAGGGGTGTCTCCCGCAGTCATAAACACTACCTCGTAGTGGTCATGAGCCCAACAGGAACCAACCCTGATAGCAAGTAACCAGAACAAATTATCGGTACCCCAGACACAGCTATGAAGCAACGGCTCTCGAACTTGCAAACTCCAATAGGAAACAATTTCATTTTCTTCAATTTGATATAAATTACGCATTCAGGAGGAGGTAGTGGCACCGTAAGTCTGGCTAACTAGTTACAGACAAAGGGGTTTAAACAAAATCCACAAACAATGAGGAGAATGAGCTGCGGCCCATTCCGCACACATCACGGTTCCATCTTCTCGCTCTCTCTATTGACTTGATGCTCGAAATATCGATTATGGGAGCAAAATAGGCAAAGAATTATTTCAGATAATTCGGATGAATCATTACTGACTAGAGGGCTCTTTCCATAAAAGTAGCTAAGTTGTAATCATTATTGTATTACCATTTCGAAAATGGGATAATAGGTTCGAAATGATAGAAAATATAAAATGAATAAATACAAGGTACTATGATTTAGATGCAGAGTTAACGCGTTCGACACTGGGTTCAAGACAAAAGACAGTTAACTATTTTCCGATATTCAATAGTTGTAATGATCACACATTCAATAGTTAAGATATTCATCGTGTTCATTTGGTCAAGTGCATTAAGCCTAACTTCCCGTCGACATGCTAAATCCATGCAGTCGGAAATGCTGGTAGAAATGTCCGCAGATTACACTATTGATTGAGAGAATTCTCTAAATCTCCTGAGGCATAGCAAGTCGATAATCCGATTTCCATGTATACCGCTATCCAAAGTTTTCTGCCCAATAATTTCCTGTCGATTGAAAAACATTGTCGAAACTTACAGATACTACCCCTTTTCCATGTCTATTTCAGATATTTCCACATCGATTTCAGATTTCTCCAATTGAATTTCAGATATCTTCAAAGTTGAGATTGTTGATAGATATCTGAAATTCATTTGGAAATATGTGAAATAGACATGGAAACTAGCAGTAAGTTGCGTAAACTACGCAGTGGACTGTGGATATTGCCTCCGCCAAGTTGATTTTGCCGTTTGGCGGTTAATGTACTGTTTGTGTTTTATGATACTGTTTTTTGACTAATCCTGTTTGGACTGGTATGGTTTGCTTTCCATGTTTAGTGTTAAAGAAAGAAATAAATGACACTTTATTGGTATTTAATTTAATTGGATTTGGATTGTGGAGTGGCTTCATTACTTCTTTTTGTCAGGGTTAAAGGGTTATGTTATGTATTGATTTGTTTGAATAATGTCTGGGATATTATGTTACCAAAATCAATGAGACTGTCTGATAGTTACCGTTAGTATGTAGCTGATGAGGGATGTTTAAACATCAACTTGTTTTGAGATTCAAATTCACTGTCTAGTTTTAGATTTGGAAAAGGTGTAGAATGAAGATATATTGCCTTTCAAATGACAGCCTAAATCGTCTGCGCGTCTGCGTCTTTTCATGAACCTAAAATCTATGACATCACAATTCCAAGATTTTGATCTGCAAAGATTCAAATCTATGATAATTTTCTACATAGCCCATGCAGCTCAGAACGTTAAAGAATGTAAAACTTGAGATATCCACGACTCCAAATTGTGAAACATAGAAATCATCTCAATGTCATTTTCACTGGGAATGCGAAGATGGACGGTGAAATGCTCCTACCTCAATGGTATTACATAGCAAATTAGACGGCCTTAATCATGGCAATTAAGGCCGTCAAATTTGGAATTGGAGATATATGAACGACTTTCACAGAAAAATGACAGGTGAAATATCGGCTGACAAATCAACTTACTCAGTAACAATTAAGCACATAATCGTTGCTGAATCTATATTGTTGATTAAGGTGCCGTTTCTAATGATAGCCAAGTTCGTTAACCGATGAGACTGCTGACATCCAACAGAAAGGATCATGTCATTAAGGCGAGAGCATGACATGTCAGCTCATGTTGCATTTTAGATATGACATCATTGCTGTTGTGAAACAATACATTGACTTGTGGTCATGCTTGTTATCTGTATAAGGGAAAGTCAAGATTTTGTAGTGTTCAACTTAATTTAAGATAAAATTTCCAATATATCTACAATACCATGAACATTCTTGTGACATAAGGAATGACAACTCCTCGTGAAATGTGAAATTTCTTTAACTTCGTTGCATGAAGAGCAACAAATCCAAAATAAATTCTTCATTTAAACTTGACGATCTCACTTACAAGTAAAAACAGCTCATACCATTGTATATTTAGAGACAAAACTTTTTGATGTCATCGTATGTTCCAACTAAATCTATAATGGTTTCATTAGCTTATACCGGTGAGGCATCACGAAGCTCTGACGTCACTACTCTCCATGCTTGGAGGCTTGGTGCTGACAAAGTCACATTTTGACTGAGACGGTGTGACGCTTTTAGTCCGGAAGCCCTTCCTGCCCACTTCCAATGACATTCGTGGCTCGACCTCAGGACCAAATGATTGCAATTCGAGCGGTCATTCGCTGCCGCTCTCCGTCACTCAATCTCTTCTACAGATACTACTTCGGTAGAAGTAGCTCTGCAATCTATGGGTACGCACCCAGTCCTGCGATATTCTCCAGAAGCAAACAAGGACACAATGCACTCACATACCATCACGTAAGCGCAGATTTTATTTGTATTTAAGATATTAAATAATGGAAAAGATTTCCTAAATTTGCTTAAACCTGCGAGTAAGACATCGATATCAATATTTCAAGAGGAACTTTTATGGGGTTATAGCTACTAGCATGTACGTGATGCGAAGCTAGTACATGTAAGTTCAAGTTAGTTAAGTTCCTATGCCCATTCAATGAAGTTCAGGGAAAAATAAGAAATTTGAGAGCTTTATCACCAAATGTCACTATTTTCTGATATAAAAATGAAGTCGAAATCAATTTTTTTAAAACCGAACCGCAACTGCGGAACAGAAAGCCACACATTACCATGAATGTACTTCACTCACCTCTTCCACGCTTTTTGTGATCCTTTGAAATGAACCGAAGACAAGGATTCTGTGAAATGTACTTGGCAGTCCAATCACCTGGTAGCTCGGTCCCTTGCTTGAAAAAAAGACCAAGGGCAAATCGAGAGGAATATTCCACTTTTTGCAAATTTGTCAGTGTTTCTTTGTCTGCAATGTTTATGAGTCAATATCAAGTAATAGATTGTGAAAATAACATTCAAAACTATTGAATAAGCACTGACATCAATTAGATCAATATTTTAGTTGCTCAAAAAAGTTCGGTCAGAATATCAGGTGTCGAAATTCAAATCTAGGATGCTGAGAAGAACCATTCGAAGGAACCGAAGCCAAAAGACAGGAACTTCCCACCAAGACTATAGGCTGTGGCAATTTTATACTGCTTTGGAGAAATGAAGCGGCCAGACCGGCGAAATAATTATACTGCTCAAATAACTTTTGATAGTTTTTCTTATTCCGTTACAGTCATATCTCTCGAATATCCATTTTCAATGACACCAAGGATAGTCGTCAGTCAGACTGAAATATGCTCGATAATAAACACGAAAATTCTATGGCTACTTGCATCAATCTTTATCATCCAATACGAATTCAAGTGACCTGTAAATTAAAAGGAAAACTGGCTCTCCAAGACCGAGTATTTGCGTATTTGCAGATTGAACACTTTAAATTTTGCAACCTTATAGTACAATCTATTGTAAAGAGTGCTCAGCTGTCTGCAAGATAAAATGTCAAAAAGAATATGACGCTTAAAAAATAGCAACAACGAACCATTTGCATGGATCCAGCGAGGTTCGTTATTACGAGTTTCGACTGTAATTCAAACCGAAAGTTAGCAGTCATCCAGTTCGACATGACCATTGTTAACAACCTTATATAAGCAAGTTCAAAGTCTAATAAATGTCGATGAATTTCGACATAAATCGATAAATAGATAGATAAAGGCAAATTATCTAAAGATCACAGCCTTGATAAAGGACATGAGATAATCATGTTAATTACATGCCAATGAGCTTCATACTCTTCATAGGACATATTTTGTCAAAAGTCAATTTCAATCTTTTGATGCGGAATCAACATGTCATCTCCATTTTACATGCTTTCAGAAGTTGGAGAGACCATTCTCCTTTTAGGCAATAATTCAATGTATTGCAATAAAGGCAAGACTGCCCAGATTCATTTTAGAATGAAACTATTCAATTTGAGGGTGAAACATGTTTCAAGCAAAATGATATTACAATATTACAAATAGAAATATTAAAAATATTACAATAAAATGGAGCTTATATACAAAAGAAGGAATGTGAACTACATTCCATCAATTCGTAGGTCGTCGGTATATTTGTAGAGAATGGATTCACCAAAGTTCTAACTGCGTCACAAGTTGAATATTCATCAATATTTCGTAACTAATCTCGCGAATATGCAGGGCTTCAGCCAACTTTATCAACCACGGCTCAGTTCTATAAATAATTCTAAAATTCGCTTCGTTAGGACAGTGTTCGTGATGATGAGCAATTTTGCTTGAAACATGTTTGACCCCCAAAATGAATAGTTTTCATTCTAAAAATTCAATGGATGTTCAAAGAGGCATGATTCATGTTGTAGAATTAGGCACAGACATCGATTACACGTGGAAAGTGGTCGACAACATGTAATACGTAGAAATATTTGCGGTCACTTCCTTAGAGTCCTGAATAAAGTGATACACAAAGTAAGATGAGAATCTAATGACTCACTTTAATGGAAATGATTATCAAATAATCTTAGATCTCCCACAGTGAGCAAAATATTTAATGTCTTGATAATGACAGTCTCATTTTCATTGTATATATTCTGCATTTTCCTGAAGAATCATACAATGCACTTTATTGGCAAGAAGTAAAGTATGCGGATGAAATTTACACTACGACGCAACGATCAAAAGACAGGTCACAGAGTCATCTCCTATAGGCAACTTTCTACAAGAGATAAAAACTGCAAGATCTGAGTCAGAGCCAGAGCGCGAGGCTCCCTATCTCTGTATCTTATCTCTTCATATTCGTGTGAATCTCCTGATGAGAGTTTGACTTCAGGCCGGATCATGCTCGTCCGCATTGATGTGAGTGTCGCCTTCAGCGTCATATTCAGTGACCACTCGCATCAACTCAACAGACGCATGATGATATGTTTCTTCCCAAAATATTGTGCTGTGCGGCCTAGCGTTCATGTCAATTTGTCAACGCGCATGAATGGTTCCGACTTGACCGCTATCGCCCTGTTGTACAGGAAGTACAAAAGCAAGAAAAAGTAAATGGACATACTGTATTCGACCACTGAATATATCGCGTCAGGATACTGTACAATTTCATGGTCTCTTGAAAGACATATACGTATCTTGATGATAAAATTCAACACCAGTATTTTCGGATGTCAAAGGCTCGATTTTTTGATCCTGTGGAGCGCTTGAATTCGAAACTGACTCATGCAGCTGATCATGGATGCTCATGGGTAGAGTGACGTCACAATTTATGAATAGTTTGTTGATTAAAGTCATTGGGAAGCGTCTGAGTTTCCTTCCTGTATTGCATTTAAGACCTGAGTAGAAGAAAATACTGACAAGTAAGACGAGTCGGTCCGTTGAAGTTGTTGACTGATATATTTTGTTCTTCTGCACAATCATTACATGTATAAATATTCTGCTTTGTTAATGAATACCATTAAAAGAGAGAACGCAATATTTTCCGAGGACCATAATAAAAAAATATTTTTCTCAGTAAAGATGCTTAAAACACATTGTCTGAGTGTCTTTCTCTTGATCGTGGATAGACCCAAAGTTGATATCCTTCCTAAGATTAAATAAGATGCCTTCTACAGTTGAGCTACGCGCAACCAGGCGCAACGCGGACATATCGCTTCCTTCAAGAAAAGGAAAGACGATGCCTTCCAATGCAATCTCCTGCTCTGACGCACAGATTCACAGTGGATTTCCCTGTTCGGCAGAGGCATACGTCATCACGCGGACGCGCACCGCGCACAAGTATGAACCACAGAACAAGGAATGAACCGGCAGAAACATAGTCGTCCGTGCGTCAAGTCGCAATGATGCAACGTCATCACGGGGAGAGTCTGTTACCCAGGGGAGAAAGCACTTGAGATGAATTAGTCATCACCAAACATATAATGAAAACTGATCGCATCGCACCGGTGTTCATAGTTTCCCCGCATTGCACATTGATTGCATCGTTGACTTGAATGTGACATGGAACGCCAACATACAGCAAATATATTATCTCTGTATCTGGTATACAGAAATCGTCGAAGACGTCGACATTACGTTCGACCTCCGAACATCTCCCGCGAGCTTCGAGGTGAGTATCACAGTCTCGTCGCCGACATGTGGCGAACAGAAGACAATGATGGTCACTTCCGACATTTCCGCATGAACCCTGGGACATTTTTTGATTTGGTTCGTCGATTAGAAGGGCGCTTATTCCATCCACCAAATCATCGCTATCCGATCGGTGCTGCTGAGCGAGTTGCACTTACATTGAGAATACTTGCATCTGGATCTTCTCAAAAAAGTGTGGCTGATAGTTATCGAATCGGAAAGTCTACGGCGAATCAGATATTCCACGAGACATGTCGTGAAATTTGGAATGCCCTTCATGAGGAGTTTGTGCCATTTCCTTCAGAGGAGCGATGGAAGGAAATTGCGGCCGACTTCGAGCTCATGTGGAATTTTCCTCATTGTGTGGGTGCCATTGATGGCAAGCACATAGTTATTCGTGCTCCTCCGAATAGTAGCAGCGACTTCTACAAGCACTCCTTCTCAACCATTCTTCTAGCAGTGGTTGATGCTCGGTATGCCTTTACCATGTTCTCCATGAGATCATGCGGCAGAGAATCAGACCGAAGAGTTTTTAATCGTTCTGAGTTCGGTCAAAGGTTAAGCAATGATACCCTCCGCTTGCCCCCTCCAGCTGTTCTCCATGGACGCAAAGTTCTCTCACCGTATGTTTTCGTAGGAGATGAAGCCTTTCCCTTGAAGAAGAATCTTTTACGGCCATACCCGGGTAAGTTGACGTGAAGTATTAATATATCCCGTTTAAAGTTACCAAAAATAACTTTATAAAGGTTATATCTGACTCATGACTATACTTTATTATAACCTTTTTTAATGATAATAATAAGGATGTGATTTGCACAAAACACACCAATAGTAATAGCAAAAATAATTTTGGCAAGGGTCAACATTATAATAAATTAATGATACATGTTTGATAGTTCGTTTGGCTGACGTGATGGGTGTTTATCATGTCATATGTAATGCGAAGAATTTACGCTTATTAATACGATGACCTTATTTCTAAAAATTGTTCCTTTTTATATTATAAAATCATAATTTAATTACTGTTATTGATTCTGTAGAACTATTTACAAACACAGGCGGTTATATGTTGCATTGCGATAGACCTATGCAACATATTGCGAACTCGATCAGCAATGACCATGAGCATTACTTAATTGAATTATTCTTTTTCAGACACTAATCTAAGTTTCGAACAGCGGATTTTCAACTATCGCTTGAGTAGAGCTCGGAGAATTTCGGAGAATGCCTTGGGAATCCTCTCCGCCCGCTGGCGCATTCTGTCGCGACCGATAGAGGGCAAGCCGGATAATGTTGACATTATTGTAAAAGCAACCATAGCCCTTCACAACTATCTGAGGCGCTCTGACGACACTTCTGACTCCAACTGCAAATACGTGTCACCAAGTTTCCTTGAAGAATGGAGGAACATCGTGAAAAGTGATACCAACATGCTTAGAGTCGATCAATTGGGCTCGAACATGCCGTCCGAGAATGCCAAAAATGTTCGTGATGAATTTTGTGCTTACTTTCAGACGACACGTGACAGTGTTCCTAGGCAAAACGACATTGTTACTCAGGATTCACTGCCTCATGAAACTTGATTAAATGAAAACAATATTTTTGCTAACTATGCATTTTCACTTTAATATGATTCTAGTTTGTAGACAGTTCTACAAATGGTGCAAGTGATCGTAATTTCACATTACAATACCTTCATCTTGCAGTAGAGAATCAGGTAAAATTCTGCGATCCTTCACAGCTTCTTCAATACTTTGGACTGAGTCATATTCAACACAATTGAAGGTACGAAGATCCTATTGTAACTGGAACATTACTGCTAGCAGAGAAATGACCAATATTACGTTAAGTTTGGTACCAATTTTTGCAAAAATAAATATAAATAGGCTGTGTGATTAAGCTAAAAATTAATAAAATAAAACCAAATAAAATTATTTTGTAGGACTGTACGGGAGCTGACACTCGTAGTTTTACAGCGGATGCATTTTTCATTCACAAGGCCACTTTACGCAGATATAGATATGAGAATTAAAGATAGACAGAAGAACTGAAGTCAAAATGATTACAAAGCGCTTCCCATTCAAACAAAACAATTGAGGTCACAATCAAAACTACATCTAAAATGACAGGAATTGGAATCTTATTTATATAAATAAAAACGAAATTTCATAATTGTAATTTTATGTATACATGTATAATATCGTGAGGAATGGTTTGATCACCAGTCACCTCGAAGATTGAAGAAAGAAAAATATGTTTGTCATTATTAATTAAGCTGATTGGATTATGAATACCTGGTGTCCAAACGAATGTCCACTTTGATAAAGCCTTTACGGATGATGTTACCTTATATTTATAATTCAACGGACGGAAAATAACTGCGCGCCTTGGTGGATTTGAGCCACCGACCTCAGGCATTCTAGGCCGACGCTCTACCAACTGAGCTATCGACGAGCGACAGTACGACATAAGTCCTCAATTGAAGAACCCACGTATGAGAATCAGATGGCTTCATCCCCAAGACAACATGGCATTAACCGTCAAGCCAAACTACTGAAGCAAGATATCAAGAGTTCTATGATACTATATGAACTTTCTCAATTCAATTATATAATTAATCCATGAAATTCAGCGAATCTCGAATGCATTCTAACAAGGTCTTCAATTTACATATGTATACAAGACTGTGTACATGAGACCTACATTGAGCAGCACCTCTTCAACATGACTATACAAACATTTTTAAGCTTATATTTGCCAAGGTTGAGAGTGTCTGCATGCAGACATTCAGATAGTCAAATAAGTTTCGATTGTATACATTAATTACAAGAGACACAATTTATCATCATATGTTTTCTTAATCTGATCTATTTTGATGCTATCCATAGAAACGCAGAGATCATGACCGCTACGGATGATGGAACACATGAATAAGTGACAGGGGTGCCAATGGTAGAAAATTCGAGAAATCCAAACCCATCAATTTCAGAACAACGGTTGGCAACAGACTTAGCAGATTTCAAACGGTAGACATTTTCCGGGAATGCCTACGTCGAATGACGAGGTTGAAATTGGTAAACCAATGGCCGGAATTCGAGATTTCACGGTCTAACAGTCAATGTTTGCCACACTTTTGAGAACGATGAATCATTTTATCTTACTTTTAAACATAATAATTCTTATTAATCACTTCATTATGCCAGCGCAAAAATTTACATTACTCACATGTTAAATAAAATATCTTTTACATTAGTTGAAAACCGTAGCAATGGAACCATATCAGTCGTGGAATGACTTCATTGAGAATGCCGACATACTAGTAGACTTCTCTGCAAGGACGCGGATTAGGATTGGAAACGGCTTGTGTTCATATAGCAGCCGACTGGAACAAGACTTGTGGCTGACAGAACCGAAAGTCCGAGCAGTGACCTTAGTCTGACTAGACAATAAAATGATATAAAAGAAGCTGTTTGTACTCGGGAGCACATTAGGCACGAGGCCTTTCTTCCATGTGGTCGAGTTGTTATTTATCCCACCCTCATTCTTTTTAGCAAGAATGCAGGGTGCTTCGGTTTGACCCGACCAAGTTTGAACCAGGGTCTCCAGGACGCAGAGCGAACCACAGAATTAAATATTTTGTTTATCTGCTTCGGTTCACCGGAGCGCGCGCAGATGAATCTAATTCTGTGGAGCGAACACTCTACCACAAGGCCAAAGCGCCGGTTCCAACTACACGCACTTTTACAGACATTTGAGCGAAGAGAAGTGGTAATATGTACATATATACCTTAAGATTCCAAAATGTCAGTTCTGAGCACATTTATTTGTGTGAAGAGATATGTATAGGCTTAAACAAGTTATATTTTTCAATTCAAATGCATGCTAGCATTCACATTTACAGCACATTTTTCTTTCAGCTAGGCTAACGATTCTACAGTTTAAATACAAACATGTGTTTACCACCGATCACAATTTTCGACCCGGCCAAGGTTTGAACTAAGGTCTCCAGGACGCAGAGCGAACATTCTACTTACGATCCTACAGTTTAAATCCAAACATGTGTTTACACGGATCACAATTTTCGACCGGCCTTTTTATTCTTAAAAGTGCTGTAAACCGTCGGTCGGTGATCGGTTCCAACCCTGACTAAAAGACCGCGACATTAAGTAGAAACTTAATGCTAGTTTTTTTTCAGTTTTTCAACTGTAATTGTAGTGATTGAAGGTATAAACTGACTGTAGAATCAACTTACCAATGAATTGAGAAAAATCGCCTTTTAGACCCAATATTTGAGGCACTGGCATAGTCAATACCAAAGCTTCCACCTTCTCTTCAGTGCCGTCTTGACATTTTACTCTCCAAGTTTTGGAATCTAAATTAAAAGAATAGAATGAAGGGAAGGGCAAATAAATGTTTAAAGTCAACAAAGAGGTTCATTAAACCTATTAATAGGGATTTTAAGTGAATCCTAGGATGAACTCTAGGTCAATGGCTTTTCTAGAAATAAAAGGAATATATATATTTTCTCTTTAAAGCAACATATATACGAGGAGTTAGCTAAAATATCATGCTACTGAATTGACATATAGGAAGAATTGTTGTGTAGAAACTGCTTTGCACAAGATAAAATCAATCCTGTTCTTTAGATTTATGTCTAAACAGGAAACATGAGATAATAAATGATGTCAATTATGTCATCAACAAAGAAGTTTAATCTAGTCAATATCAGCTCATTGCTCACCATCTGAGAGATTGATATCAGAAACATGACGATTGTGAAAGACATCTGCACCTGAAAATCCATAGGGAATGATTAATTCACAATCATCAGAGAATCAAACAAGCAATTATAGACGATTTGATCAGTTTTCGAAGAAAATTATTTGAGAATATAATGATTTCTTATTAAGATGGGTTGTTTCCTTTTATTGCCTTCTTCATTGCTCAGGTGATTGGAGTTTTAAACAACTGCGATCCACTTTCACATCTTGCCTGCTATGCTTTATCTGATAATTCTGAAACTTCTCTGAAACTGAAGAATCAAACAACGGGTGTTACTAAAAATAGACTTTGTATATGCCTTTTCCATCACATTTTGCGGACATGTACCATTGGCTGCATGAATAAAAGACAAATTGGCAGTACATTGGGATAAGCGGGACGGTTTGGGACCGAGATTTCTATCCCGCTTATCCGGAGTTCCTGCTTAAGCGGAGTAGCAATGTTCGAGTTCATTTTAGCCTGAATAATCACTATGTGAGACAAATTTTCGATATTCGATTGATAGTAATGCTAGTACTTAGGTCTACACAGGTTCCAAATAACATCTCTCTTCAGGGTTAAAGACAGAAAAGCATCGGTGCACATTGTATTTACTCTGAATATAAAAACAATCTATTGCATGTATTTGTTAAAGCGTTGTAAAAACATGGAACAACAGTTGAAGCTTATTGGTCAACAGTGAAAGGAAATCAAAAATTCTTCTATAGAAGAAAGGAATCTAGTGTCAACTGCTTTTTTACTTTTCGCTACTCGGGGGATATCAGAAGCCATGATGAGTTTCGCTTTCTCCTCAAGAGATAGCGCGTGTTGGCTCGTTGACAAACTGAGCTGTGGTGTACAAATGAATCTTTAGAAGTTAAGCATACATAAATGAACAGCAATTGCTTGTAAAAAATATATGCATTAGACTGCTTCTTATTGAACAAAAGAAACACGAAGACTCAAATAAAAAAATCCCTTTCCTTCTCATCCAGTGCGACCGTGTCTTGGAGCACGGAATTTTTATTTGTTACGGTGCACTGCCAGTGCATAAGAACATCAAGTGATGAGAACACAAATTGTTTCAACCAAAACCGTATAACGAAAATCACGTAATGCAGAAGTTCAGATCCAGTTATCCACAAAAAATAGCTTAATTATTAAAAGTAAAAAAAGTCTCCAGCTTATGCAGTCTGACTTCCGAAAACTCTCTCTTACGAGGGCTGTCCCAAAAATAATGCAATTTGTACTGCGAAAACTATATTTCAAAAGAAAGGACTCAGTGATTTCTTTTCTTCAACATAATCTCCCTGTTGCTCAATACACTTCTGAAGTCTTTCACACCACTTCACGTAACAAGCTGCATACCATTCTTCACCATAGCTCTTCAGTCTCTGATTTATGGCTCTTCCCAGGTCCTGAGGGCGTTCAAAGGATGTTCCTGCGAGGTCTTCCTTCAATCGGGGAAACACCCAGGAGTCAAGAGGTGCCAGATCGGGTGAATATGGAGGATGGGGGTGCAGTTCTAACCTCACTAGATTCCAAAAAGTCTTTCACTTTTGCGGCGGTATGACTGGATGCGTTGTCGTGGTGCAGCACAAGCATCGGTCTCCTTCCAGCCACTTTCCAGTTCTCAGAAGGTCTCAACAGTTCTTCTTTGTCGGAGAGCAAAGGTTGTAAAATCTCTTCTCGGTAATAGGTTGCATTGACATGACCACCATCAGATAATATTTTGATAAGCAATGGCCCATTTCTGCAGATGAAGATGGTGACCATTCGCTTCTTTGACCGGAAAGACTGCCTCGCAACTTGTGGCCTGTCTTCGTCGTCGAACAGCCAGACCATGTTTTGCCGTTTGTTGGCGCCTTGGTGAAACATGAACCAACTTTCATCACCAGTGATCACGAAGTTCTGACGTCTATTCAAAATGTCCAGCATCATGCGTGCACAGTCAACCCTTCGTTCTTTCTCTTCACTTTTCAAAATGTGTGGCACCCATCTTGAGCACAGTTTCTTCATGTGCAATTACTCTGTCACAATGCGATGGACTGAGGATCTTGACAGGTTACGAACAGTTATCTCACGAACAGTTAACCGCCTGTCGGTTCTGAGAAGATTTTCAACACGCGTGACGTTGTCTGCATCTGTCGAAGATCGAGGGCGTCCACTGCGACCAGCGTCAGAGAGGGTCTGGCGATCACCAGTCTTGAAGTCTGCGCACCATCTCGATATTGTTGAGTAAGAGGGACATTTTTCAACCGGTAGGGTTTCTTTGAATTGTTCAAAGATAGCAGTTGGACTCTATCCATATTGGAAACGCATCCAAACGTAAAATCTCAAATTTTCTTTAGAAAATTCCATGGCAGTGATCAATTTCGGCGAGACACAAATACAAGTAATTAGAGAAGAAATCCATGTTACCTTTAACAGCGTATCCGTTAACAAAATTCAACACTCATTCATGATCAACACTCTCTATTTGTTCATTACGAATCAATAATCGCAATCAACAGCATAGATATCTCTACTCGCTGCCACAGCCGTGCACACTATCACAATTGCATTACTTTTGAGACAGCCTTCGTAAATGAAGGTTTCTACATGAGCTGGAAATGCTTCTTGATTTTTCTCCCGCTTAAGCGAAGTTTTCACTTATGTGGAATGCACTGAATATACCGTTTCAACTTATTTTCAAAATTTGTAATTGATTCCAGTAGTTTGTCTGGTGAAAGTTCGACATTAAAGATGTTTTTTCAACAACATGACAATTTACAAAAGCAAGTCTAGTACTACTCCGAAATATGATATGGTTTTGCGAATGATTGTGCATGATCTGCCATACTTAATCCTGTTAGCAATTTACTACACTGTATATGCTTGTCAGCTAGGTTTGGCTATGAATTGGCATTTGAGCGGCAGTTAGTTTGTCTTGATTTTTAGCAACAAGTACCATTAACCAAAGACAAAATCTGAGAGTCGAGACCAGGATGCGCACCGGGAGCCATTCAAAATTTGTGAGGCTCCGTAGCCTTGCTTACAGTATCGCAACATGCTTTCTTTGTTCTATTCACTGAGTTTCCGTGAGTGAGCGGTATCGCACGCTACTTCATGATCTTTGATTTTCGGGCAAATATCCACGCAACTTAGTGCATATCTTACAACCTGCGGATTTCCAGGTCGCTGTCAATATGCAGACTGATCTACTCATTGATTCGCAAAGAAGTGCTTGACTTGCTGGGCGCAGCGCTAGCAAAATCAGTTGCCAGAGCTCTCGTGGCAAGCGAATGACTCATACAGGTGTTTCCTGTCATTCTTTTGTCTCATGAGTTGAGCAGTGATTCTTAGACTTTATATAATGCAAGAACTTCTTACAACTTGTGCAATTTTATCCTACATTAAAGAATACATTGCGTAGGCTATCAGCTATTTCTATGAAGTTAAACAACATCGTTGAACTCAACTAATGCAGCATGCGTGCATTTCAACTAGTTGTGGAATCCAAGACCTATTTCGTGATCGATGGTCATTTCATTAGCCTACAGTAGTTTATAGTGTGACATCCGGCGCGACGCTTCGCTTCGCTTCGCTTGCGCCGGATGTCACACTTTTGCGGGTTTTTTCAAAAAATACAGTAGTTTATAGTGTGACATCCGGCGCGACGCTTCGCTTCGCTTTGCTTCGCTTCGCTTGCGCCGTTTGTCACACTTTTGCGGGTTTTTTCAAAAAATCAAAATTTCAAAAATTTCNNAAATTTAGGTAACTTCAATTTCACGTGGCCGAAGGCCGAAGGGCGAAAATTTAAGCGGTGTTTAAAAATAC